>CM067511.1:6182356-6357646 GCA_034509495.1 Acestrorhynchus altus | reverse complement strand
GAGAGAAAGAGAGAGAGAGAGAGAGAGAGAGAGAGAGAGAGAGAGAGAGAGAGGAGGAGGGGAAGGAAGTCAAACACCACAATGCTTCAGCAACGTCTCAGCAAGTCACACACACTCTCTCTCTGGGCGATGACAGAAGGATCTGTGAGGAGGGAGTGAGGGAGACACAGTGGCAGAGCTTCAGAGGAGGACGAAATTCTTACCTTCATATGTTCACCTCCACCCATCCACCCAAAATGAAGAGCTACATCACAGAGGCCCTCTCAAACTTCTTCTTTGAGTATGAGACCCCTCGACAAGTGCTGGTCAGGAACAGAAGAGTGGGAATCGTTTGCAGAATCATCCAGCTGGGGGTCCTGGTTTACATCATCGGGTAAGAGCCCTCATTTGTTCCTAATCTGCTCTGCTGAACCAAGAGTTCAACTTTTAGAAGTTGTGATGGAATGTGTGAACAGATTCGGACCACAAGTAACAAGTAACCTTGTGACCATTCAAACAGCAGGAACTTCTCCAGGCTTCCAGACACCATTCTTATGAAAACCTTTCCATTTTTAGTCATTTTTAATCATTGTTCAATTTAATCAAACCTATCAACTGTTGTCCACCTGTTTCTCTACATACTTTGTTAACCTCATTTCATCCTGTTCTTCAATGCTGGACCTCACAGGACCACCACAGAGCAGGAATTACGTGGGTGGTGGGTCGTACTCAGCACTGCAGTGAGTGTTAGTGTGTGTTGCGCTACTTTTAGTGGATCAGATACAGCAGTGTTGCTGGAGTTTTTAAACAATGTGTCCACTCACTGTCCACTCTATTGGACACTACCCAGTTGCTCCACCATGTAGATGTAAAGTCAGAGACAGAAGCTCATCTGTTTCTGCACAGTTTGCGTTGGTCATCCTCGAGTCCTTCATCAGTGCTCACAATTTTATGGTTGACCAGTGCACACAGCAGTTGATTTTATAAAGAACCCTCTTTGGACAGTTTAAAGAGTGTAGGTTAATGTTGGGCTTTGTAAGATAAACATTCCTGAAGGTGTTTCTCAGAGTAAAGTCATTGGAGAACCATGAAAAAATCAATGCTAATTCAAAGTTTTTTGAAGAACCACACATTCAGTATGTTCTGCAATGACGCTGTACACAACAGTTGCTTTTACCCTCAAAGGACCCTCACTTTTAAGTGTGTAATTCAACATTTATCAATTACATTTGACGAATATTGTACATATTAGAAACAAGTCCGTGCAGAAACATGGAGGTGATAATTTTATTGCTGATCAGTGTCATTTCTTTAGCCAGTGGTTTGTGACAGATTGTGTGGATCTTACCCACCTTTGAATCTTCAAGCTGTAGCACTTTTGATGATTGTTTCTGGTCAATATAGTGCAGTGTAGTGAACTATGGAGTCTACATGGCATTTTATTATTCCGAATGCAGAGACTGTTGTGGTAGCCAGTTGTATAAATGTAGGTTGTGGTGTTCCACAGGGTTCTATTGTAGGTCCCATGATGAAACTGATGTTTATAATTATAGTGCTGTGTTTATGGGAGTGAAGAACTGAAGTGTGGGCTTAAATACAGGGTCTAACATGATAAACACTAAATACAAACAAATGTAATGTAATGAAAATTGGTTATTAATTACTTCGTATTTTAGTACATGCAGCAGAGGCCATCTGGCAAACCATTTAGGGGCACATTGTCAATTAGTAGATTAGAAGATTCCCTGTAGAGCCATTTTGTTAGTGAATGTGAAACACTTTTCTTATTATCTGTTCAAAGCTCATGACGCTGGTGCAGATGTTTTTCATTTCTACGAAGCTCAGGTTTAATGTAGTGCAAAAAGACAACAGGTCACTGTCAACAACTCTCAAACACGGTCGACATCACACTGCGTGGTTTGCATGTCCATGCCGTCACAGTACAGGTTTGTGTGAAACACAAGTAACTGACTTATTCATATGAACGGGTCCAAGCACTGAATATGTTGGAAATCTATTTTTTGTTTAATTACATATTTATTGGCTGCTTTGTTTTTGGTAAACTTTGTAAACCTGAATTTGAGAAAGGCAGTGTTTATTATTTTATATACCTGTAATGTTATCTGTCCTGACCTTTGATTTGCTGCGTTTGCAACAAATGGCATAATGGATGTTAACAAATTAAAAAATCACTCCAAAATAAAAAAAACTGACAATAATAATAATAATAATAATAATAATAATAATAATGATAATGATAATGATAATAATAATAATAATAATGATGATGATGATGATGATGATGATGATAATAATAATAATAATAATAATAATAATAATAATAATAATATAATAGCAATAATAATAATAATAATAATAATAATAATAATAATAATAATAATGTCATTGGTATACTGACTATTCTAAAGCCTTTTAATGTCCCACTGGGGGAAATCTGAATATTATACTGCAGAATATACAGTAAGTAGATAAAGAGCAGTAAGTTTAATACGTTTAATAAGTCTGAGTTAACACTGAGACCGTGTTAGCCTTTGTCATATGATTACAGCACTCAACACCTGGAAAGTAAAGACCTTCAGGCGAAGGCAGTAATGCAGCACTAAATGACAGCTGTGACTAAAGGAGGAATTCTCGGAAGTACATGTTTTCAATCTTGTGGCATCATGAGTTCAATGAACGAAGTCAGTGAAGAGGTGAAGAGGTGAAGAGGTGAAGAGGTGTAGAGGTAATATTACAGAATTTTACACAACCATCCCTCCAGTTATGCAACATTATACAGGCGATCACAAGCATTTTCCTGCCCACTTCACCAAAGGGAACTAGTGCCGTTAGCAGTGCATTGAGCCCAGAGTGGCTCATGATAGAAACGCTGTTCTTATTGTATTGTGCATCATTAAAAACAATTTTCTAGCATTAATTTAAGGATAAAAAGGCTACTTGGTGTTGCTTTAACAGACTGCAGAGTTACTTTTCACTGCTCACATCACGTGAAATAAACCTATCCTGAGACTTTTCTAAGAATCACTGGCAAACAGACATTATTTATGTATCATACACTATCAGAGTAACACAGACTGTTCTTCCTACATTTGTCAGTGTGATCACTGATTAAACCAAGTCAGATCTTGTATGCAGTTAGATATTGGACCGTGTGGTCTGAGGCTGAACCAGCAGTCAGCACTGTGCTGACCTTATCAAGCCAGAAGAGCGATATTTGACAATATATGATTGACCGCCACCTACTTTCCCCTTTATAGTAAATAAATGTCATTGCTGCTGACATTTTTCTAGAAAAGGTAAAAATACATGGGATTACGATTGATGGGAAATTATGTTAACAGGAGGACAGAGTGGTAAAATAAGAGAGAATCCTAAGAAAAAGGGTTAGAAGGTGAAAGAGTGGAACTACATTTCCCCCCTCTGCACAACCTTTTTAATCCAACAACTGGAATGTTCTAACAAACATCAAAAGGATATGCCTTCTGAGGTTTGTCTTCATCTCCAAAGCCTGTTCTCCAAATGCAACGTGAGCTAAGTTAGACTGTGTGTAAAGGTTTAATCTTCTGAATGAGTCCATGAAGCTCTTTGCTCTGGGCTGCATCCAAATACTTGCAACTCCCTTCTCTGTCTGATATCCTTGGCTTTGTAGCTCAGGGCCACCTGTCCAGTTTTGGGAGAATTGAGTTAACAAGTGGATCCACATTGTTTACCAGACCATGAAGCATGAATGATCTTCTTGTTATAGTTCAAAAACACAATGGCTTTGTTTGACTTCCCATGATTCCATTATAGAGGGTCTAAAGAGACCCTTATTTTATGCATTGAAGTGTTTTAAGATCTCTGCCATTGCTGGCACAAAAAAGAAATCATAGAAAACATGGGAAGTGTCTAAATCAATTATATGTATGAGAGGTATCCCAAGGTGGTACACCTGATGACTTCAGAAAATGGGCTGCATGCTCTAAATATGAAAGACTGAAAGTGAGGTGCTCAGATCCTCACACCTAACACATTTAACACATCAGCTTAATGAACTGCCTAATATGTGGATCCCACCCATGATATTCACATCACCTGTCGGTGGTATTCATAACTGTTCTAACTCAAACATTTTAGACTACGTAGCACCATGAGCTATAAGTGTTTTCAGGCCACGCCCCCACACCTATACAGAGTGTAGATGCACACATTGTATGTCATCTCTTGCCTGTGGTTCTTCACCACTTTTTCCTACTGAGATATCTCAGAAAGCTTGAGGCCCTGGCTTTGCATTGTTAATCCTAATGCAGAAGCCTTTGTCAATTACTTGGTAACTTGGTCTAGTACATGTTGTGGAGTTTCACAGGGTTCTATTGCAGGGCCTTTGGATCCCATCATCGTCATCATCATTGCAGTAGCCATTTAATTGTCTAAAACCATCAGTGAGCCTACATGTACATTATTTGCTTCAGGGACTATTTTACACATTTGCCTTGCATGTATGTAGTAAAAGGCCTTAAATGTTTCAGTCTTATTCCATTCACAAGCACTGTGCACGGTGTGCTTTTTTAACCACTTACTTCTGAAAATTAAAATAAATCTGTGAATTTCCCACACTGATCTCAAGTGGAATCTCTGCATGTCACTAAACAACCTTTTGAGAATTCATATAATATTTTACAGAGGACACCAGACTCTCAGTAATCAAGTTTTTCACCCTCATAACTACAGTACACTACTATAATTACTAACAGCGTTTTCAAAGGCTCTACAATAGAACACTGCGAAATCCACAGCATTTACTAAACCAATCAGTACCAAGTAATACACAAAGGTTTCTGCATTTACGGTTAACATGAGAATATATAACCTAGGATTTAAGGGGACATCATTTAGACACCATAGTTCACTACTCTGCACCCCCCACCCCACCCCCCCCTTTGGATCTAGATCCTCACACTTAACTGTAACCCCGACAATCAGTGATATTCACTTCACCTGTTAGTACTATTGATAACTGTTCTAACTCAATGGTTCTCAAAAGTTCGACTATGTACCACCATGAGGAAGTCACACTTATACAGAGTCTCGATGTGACCTACATACATTGTATCTCATCTGGTTTTTCACCACCTGTGTAGAGCTTGTCCACATTTTCCTACTGAGATATCTCAGAAGGCTCGAGACCCTGGCATGGCATATAGCATACCTTTGAATAATTAAACCTAGGTTAACCCTAGGTTAATTATCAATTTCACACAAAAGAATTTGGGTTTCTATATTTGCAATTTTCCATTTTTTACATTATGTGAATGTTTTTCTTCACCCTGACTTGAACTTCCACTGAAGTTTAAGAAGGGTTTCCTCCTGTAAAATGTGCTTTTATACTGAATATACCACAGTACATTTAATTTATCACTCAAAGCATTACGATTTTGGCGGCTGTCCTGATGGAATTTGATGAACTCTGAGAATGTTCACATTTCTGGGGCGATTTTAGTAATCTCCAAATCAGTCCAATAACATCAAAATCGGTCAGAGAACATAATCTGGTATGTGCAGATATGCTCACACAGACTAACATGATGTACAGTCTCATTAAAGATTAGTCTAGATTGCAGCAGCTACTCTTCTTATCTGTTTTCCTCCCCCATGTTTCAGTCCTCAGTCCACACTAACTAACAGTACCACACAGACTGTGACGCATGAGAAGAGTGAGGAATGCATGCAGAGTGAGCTCATTCTACAGGTTAAAACATGTTCACTCTCTCACAAGGAAACAGAGTTTTACCAGTGAATTTTACCAGTCATGCATGGAAACACAGTACGTGTGCAGGCGCATACACATATATAAAGTCTGACCTGCACAACATGTTTGTGGAAGTATGGCATGAGCAAAGGAGATTTCTGAGGACCTCAGAAGAAGCTCAACGTAAGAGTTGAAGCTTTTTTGTATGGAGGAATGGGCTAAAGTTAGTGCAGGACGAGCGAACAGTTACTGGAAATGCTAGGTTGCCGCATAAGGGGGTCACACCAGATACTGAAAGCAAAGGTTCACATTTGCCACTTACAGACATGTAATACTGGATCACTGTAATCATTTTTGTAATCTTTTTTATTTGGTCTTGTTTAAGCACCTGTTTGAACATCTGAATTGATAATGCAAAACTTACAGCTGGTTAATCTCAAGTAAAATCACTTTATTTTACTAACAGTTTATATAATGAGACGTGTTGGACTCATATATGTAGTTTAGAAGTGACTTTAAGAGTGTGTTTAATATCTTATAATTTAGTCTGACTGACCTGCCTTACAGTTCCGCTCTCAGTGCCTTTAAAACACTGCAGTCTGTGTGCTGCAGTTCACACTCTGGACTCATGTTTGCTGTTGTTGGTTGAGTACTGTTGTGTAATAACTAGTTTATAGAGGGTGAACGTGCTGTGATTTAGTTTTCAGTAGCGTGTGTACATAAGGATAAGCAATATAATCGGTTCATGATGCAAATCATTATTAAGTGACACATGTTCAGAACATTTGGAACATTTTGAAAACATTGCTGAATGTTCCTATAAAGTACTGTATATAATAATAATAATAATAATATTAATATTATTATTAATAATAATAATAATAATAACCCAGTGATTGCTGATATCCATTTATTATTGGTGCTGTTGCTGATGTTAATAGATTTTAATAGATCCCTGGCTCAATCTTAAGTTTAGGGATGTTATTAAAGTGAGAAAGAAATGGTTTTGGGGGGATTAGGGGGAAAGAACATGTTGCATTTACACATTTACCAACACATTTAATGGTGCCAGAGATGTTTAGAACATTTTTACCAGCACAAATTGAAAAGCGAACCTCAGTCCCAGCGGTCTTAGCACTAGGGGCTGTATCTTTTATAGCATTCTGAAAGTGTAACCAATGCTTAGAAAAGTTAAACGGTTTAACACTTAAGAGAGAAAAAGTTTGAATTGAAAAAAAGTGAAAGTAACATTTTCTATGAAGCTGTTCTGTAATAGTTTCCTGCAGGAAAATGGGTTATCAGCATTAAATTTCCTTTGATGTCAGCCCCCATAAAGGACTTGCTCTTTCTATCTTATTACAGTTGCTCTCTTCCTTCTTTCATTCTGACTCACACTCACCTTATGAGGATGATCGGACAATGTTCTGTCGCAATGTGACGGACACGTAATGGGATTTGATTAGCTGAATATTTGAAACCATCTTTTCCACTCTCATTTTATACACAAGTACTGTAAGAGTTATATGTTTATTTTTTGTTATGTTTATTCTGTTTTATTATTTGCTGTTTGTGAAATTAATATTTATTGTATCTGGAGCCCAATTCCTGTGAATAAATTAAAGAGTGCACTTCACTTGTAATGTTACAGCTTTATTCCAAAATTGATTTCCCTCAGAATTCTACACACAATATCACACAAAGGCAGAATGAGAAAGGTTTGTTTGCAAATTAAAAAACTTTATTTATTAGAAATGAAACACAAACATATGTCTGTGGTCCAGAGCACTCTGGAGCAGGTTATCATCAAGGATGTCTGTGAACAGTACTGCAGTCATCTTTGCCTTGACCCTGACTAGACCAGTTCCTGCTGCAGAAAAACAACCCCACAGCATGATGCTGCCACCACCATGCTTCACTGTAGGAATGGTATTGGCTAGGTGATGGACAGTGTCTGGTTTCCTTCAGACATGCTTGGCATTCATTCCAAAAATGTTTTTTTTTCATGGTCTGAGAGTCCTTTAGGCACCTTTTGGCGAATTCCAGACAGGCATTTTACTGTGGAGTGGTTTCCATCTAGCCACTCTACCATACAGGCCTGAGTGCTGGAGTGCTGCAGTAATGGTTGTCCTTCTGAAATGTTCTCCTCTCTCCACAGAGCAGTGTTGGACCATTGCATTCTTGGTCACCTCCCTGACCAAGGCCCTCCTACCACAATCACTCAGTTTGGACAGGGGGCCAGCTCTAGGAAGAGTCCTGGTGGTTCCAAACGTCTTCCATTTATGGAAGATGGAGGCCACTGTGCTAATTGGGACCTTCAATGTAGCAGAAATTTGTCTGTACCCTTCCCTAGATCTGAGTTTGGATAAAATCCTGTCTCAGAGGTTCCTTAGACTTCAGCACTGTCTACTATTGGGCCAATCATGTCCAATCAACTGAATTACCACAGGTGTGGTAACTGTATGTTTTATTGCATAAATTGTAAAACATAAAGTATACCAATCCTAGAATACCAATCATAGAATAGAATAAAGTTCTATTCTATTCTATTCTATTATTCTACATTTCCTCATGTATGTATGATGTTCTTATGCACAGATACAGTATAGTCTTTACTATACTATAGATGTCACATATATTACTGCATTTCACTGGTTGAAAAAAAATCCTTTAAAAGCTCATTTGTGATTGCAGTTTCATTCAAAGGGGTAAACTATTCATTATGTTTCAAGCCTTTTTACAGGCAGTTTGGCTTATATATGCATTTTAATTCAAATTTGAACAGGTTATTAATCACAGTGTCAACTTTAAAACAAAAAATATCACTTTAAATGAAATGGATGTAAAATATATTGTAATTAAATTAACAAAAACCTTTTCCACAGTATTCAATTTTTTTTAGATGCATTAGTATGCATTCATAACACAATATGAATACTAATTTTTCAGGTTTTCTCATTTCTACGTGTTTCCTTGTACTTCAAAAAAGATTCCAGAACCTTACAACCTTATAACAGATGTGATTAAATAACATCGGCATGAAGATGAAGCACAATTCATTATACACCCTGCTGCAAGGCATGGGGCCAAAGAAACCTTGCCTCAGAACAGTCTCTATATGACTCATTTCTGTTATCTACTAAAACATCTTATACACACAACAGCCCGCTCGCAAGCTGGTCAGTGATTAAGTCATCCCACAGAAGTGAGGTCGGTATAGAGTTATCTTCACAATGATCTCATTCTTAACTCTTTATTATTACTTATAAAACAGTTCTGGTCCTACAATCTGTCAGACATTCGAGGCCAATGTCAAATGCACTATATGCACACGCCTATGACCTCCTCACAATATCTAAATGACTTTTAAACCAAACCAAACCCTGTTTTAAACTAAAATCTTAACTATGGGAGACACACTTGTCCAGCCCACCAGCAAAGAAACATACAAACATGGTTAACCACTATTTCAAGTTATGAACTATAAATGTCAACTTGGGGTTCATCTAAGAAATAATGTGTTCCCAGACTTGTAAGCCAATCTAGAAGTTATGAAGCCAGCTGGATAGATATTTTGTTAGCTAGCTTGCCAACCTAGTTGAATATTTATGTTTCACGTTTATTCAGAATACTTTGCGTTCGATTCTCTCTGAACAGTCTGATAGCGAGAGAAATAAACAGCTTTAGACTGCTTAGCTAAATGCTAAAAACATCCCCATTTTCCCTTCAGAAAAACTAAAATCTGCTCATTTCTACTCGAAAAAGAACCTTAAATAACTCACAAACATATTTTGTTTTATGGAGAGGTGATGCCACATTATTATACATGTTGTATACACATGGTGTGTGTGTGTGTGTGTGTGTGTGTGTGTGTGTGTGTGTGTGTGTGTGTGTGTGTGTGTGTGTTTTTGTTCTAACAATAAAAGTTTGAAGGAAGATAGCTGCAGGTGTGTTTAAGATCACATTCATGATAAGGTAGAGGACTGAAACACCATTATCACACTCCCTATTGCTTGAAAATAAAATTATTTTTTTTTTTCCTGCACTTGTTAAATTGAATCCCAAATAACCCCCAATGAGTGTATGATACAGACTCAGATAGTGAGCATAGAACAGTCCTGATAATGTCAGCAGCCCACTTACTGTTTTCCACCTAATTAAATCAGTATTATTAGTGTGTATTTCATTGACAACAAATATTGTCAAGAAATATTTGATTGGCTTATATTCTATTATTTCACTTGTAACTTCAACGTAGACGGTCCCAAATGTAAATCCATCACCAACAATGTTTATTATGTTTGCTCTGAAAACCTGCTCTGCAAGTGTGTTACATTGTGGATTAGTTCCAATATTAGCTGAAGTCAAACAGGAGGTTAACACAATCATGTTTACATCAGCTGTTCACATCAGCATTGCCTTAGGTCTCTGTAAGATACTGGTTTGGAAACATACATTGTGATAACTGTTATTGAAACCTGATTTTGAAACAGAGATGAGATGGGAATTCCATGGATTAGACACAGCAGCACACTGCCCACAGGACTTTTCCCAGCCCATCAGTGACACTGAGGGGTTTAAGCACTCCAGCAGCACTGCTGTGTCTGATCCACTCATGTTACTCAATGCACACTAACAATAGGACTTTACTATATTATACAGTGAGCCATTCAGTCCCTAAAACATATATAAAATAAGCATTACAGTTCATGGTATTCCTCTCAAAACTCGGTATAAATGTTGTATATGGCCTGATAGCATGAATTCATGCAACAAATATAATGGCAGTGTTGGGAAACATTGTAGAGAATTGCTCTTAGAGGTCTAAAGGCAATGCTGAGAGTCAGGTCTCTTCTGCTTCAAAATATGAAACATACATTAGAGAAAGTGGGGAAGCAGAAGTCACTGTCCCACTGATAACAAAGAAATGAGAAAGAGAACTGAAAACTGGAGCATTTCAGTTCACATATCCATATTCTGTGAGAGCAAATCAGCATTAACAACTGAGAGCCTGAGAGGAAATTACTAGCATAGCTAAGGCATATCTAATCATTTCCAATGGTGCTTGGATGATAGAATGAGTGTAGCTTAATATTAGGTTGAAAATGTCATGTTCACACTTTTTCCTATAATCGTATCTATTACAGTGGAATACTGGAAAAGTGGGACACAACCTGGTGCAGAAGCTGAAGTGGTTAGTCATGATACATGAAATGTTGAAATATACTTCTCAAATAATTAAGGGAACACTCAACCAACACAGTATACCACAATGTCACTTAAAATTCAAGCATATCACACACAACAACCTGAGAGGCAACATCATGACAACCCCCAAGATGGCAATGGTTTTGCATCTGGTGGTAACAGACAACTATCCATATCCTTCCTGACTGACTCTCTAGTTCTGAATTTTGCTATGTCCTTGTCACTACTGGTAGCATGAGGTGGCACCTGCAGCTCATTCAGATAGTCCAGCTCCTCCAGAATGGCACATACATACATGCTCTTGCAGGAGGAGATACCAGAACACAAACTGTTATACAAGGAGAGCTGGCACAGGGTCGTAAAAAGGCATCAACCCAGCAATAGGACCAGTGTTTGCTCCTTTGTACAAGGAGGAACAGGACGAGTACTGCCAGAGCCCTACAGAGTGACTTCCAGCTGGCTACTGGAATGCATGTTTCAGAACAAACTGTCAGGAACAGACTTCGTGGGTGTTGCATGACAGTCCAGTGTCCTCTGTGGGACCTGTACTCACAGCCCAACACTGTGCAACTCAATTGGACAGAGAACACCAGAATTGTCAGGTGCACCAGTGGTACCACATTTTCTTTACATATGAGAGCAGGTTGAAACTGAGCACGTGTGAGAGAAGATCTACATGATGACCAACAGTACCCTGAATGCTGCTGAGATTAAATGCTCAGAGCATCTGTCAGACTTTAGGCTGATGCAGTGTGCCCTGGGTTCCTCCTGGTGCAGGGCAATGCCCGGCTTCTTGTGGCGCCAGTGTGTAGACAGTTATTGGATGATGAAATCATTGATACCCTTCATTGGCTCTCATATCTCTCTCTTATAAACTACTGAGTTACTATAATGAAATTCATTGAGTTTGGAGGAGCCTAAGATTGGTTTCCATTGACTGTTATGTCATTTGTTCTAAAATAATTACACTTATATCAATAAAGATTTTCAACAGTTTAAAAACCAATCATTGTGTGATTAAAGTGTTCCCTTATTTATTTATTTTTAGCAGTGTAGACTCACAAATAATGTAACTAATGATTTAACTTATCTAATACGTCTCCCTGAAGAGTGTTCTTGACGTGACTACATGTTGTGAAGTGCCTTTTCTGCCACCATCTTCCATGAAGATTGTTACACAATACACAATGGTCTTGTTGTGCACATTGTAGAAACCACAAAGCTTTGTTCGACCTTGTGAGCACTAGGACTACTTTCATTTTCAGATCTTTAAACAACTGCTCAGAAAGGTGAAAGGTATCAGGCTTGAAGAATTTAACACCAGTGGTATGAATTGCAAATCAAGGATCAATAGGTGGAATACATATTGTAGTGAGTAGTGAAGCTCAGAAGATGCAGACAAAAAGGGTGATATGGCTTGTAAGTGAACTGCTGAATGCTTATTGTGAACGAGAAGAGTTCAATAGTCTCATCTTTCTTCTAGATGGGTGTTCATCTATGAGAAAGGCTACCAGACTGAAGATACAGCCATTGGGTCAGTATTCACTAAGATGAAAGGAGTGGCCTACACTGAAATCAACGGCGAGCCCAGAGTGTGGGATGTGTCTGACTACGTTTTTCCTGATCAGGTGAGTACATGGAAACTTCAGGGGAATGATCACCACTCCACCTCATCCCCAACTCATCTCGAAAGTACTGGATGCAGCACCATCATTCTAGAGAACAGTGGCACTGCTCCACAGCTCAATGTTGAGGGCTTTATACCTCTCTAGCCTATGCCTGGCATTAGGTATGTTGCCAATAGGGTTGTGGTTATCTGCACCAAAGCTTCCTGTCCAACACTTCCCTACAGAGAGTAGACAAGCTATGTGTGTCTGTGTCAACAATAGATGCAATTCATTAGAATGGGGTGTCCACAATCATTTGGACAAGTGTGTAGGAGTAGTTATAACCGCTGTTATCAGTTTCAGTTATCAGATCACAAAGTGACTCATCATTCATATCAGAACAGTCAAGGTCCACTTGTAAGCAAACAAGCCTGTGAAGAGATGAGTTTAACGTTTGAAAAGCTTATTACTCAATTTATTTTCACTTTCACTCCATGTTGTAAATGTTCAATTTACACTCTGCACTATTTGTTACACGCTCATAAGGAAACTTTAAACAATCACAGGAAGTGAGTAAGGTAATACTCACTAAGCACTTCATTAGAAACACTATAATAATACTGGGTATGGCCTACCTTTGCTTTCCAACATGCATCAATTCTTCATGGCAAAGATCCCACAAGATGATGGAAACTGGCCCGTGTTGATATGATTGTGTCACACAGTTCCTGTAAATTTTTCCAGAGTGCTTCCCTGTTGTGACTCTCCTCTTCTACCACATCCTGACGATGTTCTATTGTATTTCAATCACTGAACTCACTGTTACAGTCATGAAACCAGTTTGAAAGGCCACTTTGCAATATCACCAGTTTTGTGATGTGGTGCACCATCATGCTGGAAGTAACTATTCAAAGATCTGTAGATTTCAGTGAGGAAGCGATGCACAGAGTCCGCAATGACACTCAAACATGCTGTGGGATTCAAATCATGATTGACTAGTCGTAATGAGACTTCCCAGGGGCCCTAAGCGGAAGCAGAATGTGCAAGGCACCTCCAGCCTAACCTCTGAACCAAAATGAGACCAATTTTGAGAGTTGCACCTGAGACATCACTACAATTCTCCCTTCTTAATTGGCTTAAGACTAAACTGATTAATACAAAACAAACTTAGGTATAAACAAACAATATTTATTTGAACAAACAATATATAAATGAACAATATTACTGTTCACATAAAGTCCAAATGTAACAAAACTAGACTCCATATAAAGCTTGAGAGATGGATAACCATTGTTTGATATAGTGTGATGAGTGTGATCATCACATCTGTGTACTATCTCTAGGCTGGATAACCATCACCTTCAATTTAACGTCACTATTTAAGGTGTTATAGATGAAAAAGAAGCCAACTCTGTATATTCTCCAGCTTGAAGCTTTGTGGCACCTTAAATCCAGGCTCCTGTAACAGCTTGACTGTTTCTGCAAATAAGCAGAATTGAAGATATAACTGAAATATAGCGTTGTAGTATCTACTTCATCTTTTTAAGGTGGAATGGAACAGTAAGGCACTTTCAGAGTGTACTGGTGTATGTGCGGACGTTTAAATGAGTATTAGACAGTCTAAAACTCATCTGCTTCAGAGTTTGGTTCATGCTAGTTTACTATGGGGCTTTGAAGCTTTTAAGGTTCTGGAGATTCCAAATCCCTGTTACTATCTTCCTTTGGCTATGCTTAATAGCCTATTATTTATTAACTATCCTACCTCGAGAAGAACGATCACAAGTTTACTGACTGCGACCTGAAGTTCACTCTCGTGGTGGCTTTCTACTGCTTCATGTCCTGAAGGACAGTTTCACTTCATCTTCAGATGAAGTGGGGCATGCAACATGTGCACTGCATGTATAGGGCAGTCTTGGTCAGACTGTGAGTGTCCATTAATCTGTTTACAGACAGAAATGGGATTCCTCTCAAGCAAAGAGAAAACTGCAGAACAAATACATGGTCATGTTTATATTATGTACGTTAAAACATCCTAACATGTTTTCAATTGCCATTAAAATCTGTTAATACCAGATGTAAACACAAGTGTATGACCTAAATCCAGTTGCAGCTCAGTGGGAGTGTGCTGTTGAAAGAGGATTTCATTATTTTGATTGTTTTTTTTATGCCTTTGAAGATCCTGTTATTCTTCCCCAATGATCATCTCAAAGTTACACCCTTGCAAACAATCCTCCCCCACTGTGGTCAGCATATATGTGCTGAAATAAATGATAAAAGAGCTGTAAACAAAACAAAGAAACTAGGAAAAGGATGGTGAAAAGACCATCAGCAAGGATGCCACAGCTGAATAATCAAAGGAGTGGCAGTGAAATTGTCCTCTATGTACTAAAGTTTCCCGTAGTCCTGGAAAACCTGGAAAATCGTATATCATTTCAGGCTCTTTTCTTCCAGGAAAGTCATGCCAACTTAAATGATGACGCAGCATTTCTGAGTTAATACAACGTCTTCTTACGCATATATATATAAATGATATTTGCCTTCAGTCTGTGTGCCTCCCCTCCACTGTGGTCACTCTTTATCTCCATGTGCCAATTAGTACTTGACGCATCACATTGGGGGGAGGAATTGCTTTTCTCTGACTCCTAATCATGAAGGGCAGGATTGGAAATCATGGTCTCCTGTCTTTTAACAAGCCAGCTGTTTTTTTTAAACAGCTCTAGAAAAGCACAGCTGTCTAACTGCCCGTTCATCAAGTTCAACATCAAGGATATGTAAGTTCGAATCCTAGTAAGGTCTCCATTATCAAAACCCTCCGTAAGTGTCTTGTTCTCAAGTTGACCTGGAGTCAACTACTGTAAGGTCTAGGTGTTGACTAGGACTCAATGTATCATGATGTATGGCTTGGTTTTGACCTCAGCGTGTAGAAGTCTAGGCCTTGGTCTGATCTTGTCCACTCATGGTGCAACTTGGCCAACTACAGTTTTGGTGTTGACCTGTACTCAATATGTCAAGATCTAAGTCTTGTCCTGGTCTCACCTGCTCTTGGTCTCGCACTGACACAAAAACAATGTATCAAGGTCTGTCTTGACCTGATCTTGTCCAGTAAAACTGGTCTTTCTGATATGTGGGGGTCTCAGTCTTGACTCACTCTCAGCTCTGATGGTCCTGACGTCAACACTAGTATACGAAAGTATAGTAGCCCCTAAAAAAGATTTAACTGTAGTGGGAGAGACTGTAGACGGCACAGCAGATGCACAGTGACCTTGTAAATGAGGAAAGCACCACTGATAAGTACACAGATTCTCTAAAAGACCTGCCTGCGGAGACAGGATGTTTGTGGTTATGTAACAGTGCCATATCATCATGAGAAATAATTTAGGACCTGGGACAAAAGCACAAACAGAGAATTATGTAAACATGAATGTTTGTGATGAATTATTATGATTTTTAGTAACTTGTTGATTCTGCTGGGTTACTGGGTGCCTTGGAAAGTACCTGATTGTAATCTCTGAAGTCGGTTGCAGTGCATATGCTTGCAAAAGCATTCAGCCTCCAGCTCTGTGCTTAGTCTCTCTTACTAGTGAAGCCACTATTAGGTGGTACCTGTAGTCCATTCAGGTAGCACAGGCAGTCCAGCAGATATGTCCTGTTGCAAGAAGGTTTGCTGGTTCTCCCAACACAGTCTGAAGAGAATGGAGGAGAAACCAGGATACAGGATTTAGAAAGGCATCAACCAGCATCAGGACCAGTATCTACTCCTTTGTGCATGGAGGACCAGGACAATCACTGCCAGAGCCTTACAAAGTGACCTCTAGTGGACTTTTAGTGTGCATGTTTCTGAACTAATTGTCAGGGACAGACTCCATGAAGGGGGCATGAGAGCCTGACATCCTCTTTTGGGATCTGTACACACAGCCCAGCATCATGCAGCTTGATTGATGTTCACCAGAGAACATCAAAATGTGCAGGTCCAGCAGTGGTGCCCTATTCATCTTCACAGATGAGAGCAGGTTCACAGTGAGCATGTGACTTTTGAATTTTGGACTCCCTCTATCACACTGGTACTAGTGGGTACATGGTACAAATCCCATGAACTTAGCAAACCACTTATTAAGAACCGTATTTGACTCTGTGTTACTGGACAGGTGAACATACTTGGGCAGAGGGAGGGCAATTCCCCCTACCCAGATGGAGTAACACAAGTTAAAGAAGGACAGTTTGCTCTCTAGTAGCTGGTACGACTGTGCTCTTGGTCTGAGTGTTCACTCCTGACCACAAAAGGTAATAAACTGCTAATAAACAGAAACTGCTTCTGAAAAGGTTAAATGCCTAATGACAGTACTGAGGAAATGCTAAGAGACCCGTTTATACACAGAGATTTCCAGGCTTTTATAAATTGTAAAAGTTAGCTTCATGCGGTGGACTTCAGCTCACATCCAGGCACATTTTTACTGATTGTTGTCTTTTCTTGCCATAAGGGGCCAACAGTTCACAGGCTGAAAAGCTTCAATGCCTTCGGAACAGAGTTAAGACAGTCTAGTGTCTCCTTCTCAAGGGCAGAGACTTCACAGCGAGAAATTCATATCCAGGATCCAAGCCATGACCTCATGAGTCATAGACTCATATTCAGGCTGCTGGTCTACACCAAAAATGGAGATCTCTGATGTTATGAAAACTAAAGGAAGACGGCAACAGAAGCAGCTGCACGGAGCTGGACTAAGCACATAGACACTGAACACAAAGAGTCTGAACACTTTTCTCTGTCTTTTTTTTACAGGGGGATGCTTCTTTTGTTGTGATGACAAATTTCATCATCACTGTGGGGCAGACACAAAGCACGTGCCCAGAGGTATGTTCGGATGTAGGAGGCCAGTGAGGCCCAAGACCCTTATAGACTTTATCTCAGACTGTTTGTACTACCCCTTTCAGAGTTGCATATTTAGAATATTCTGTGATGTATCAGGTCAAGTTAAGGGTGCTGTGTCAAAGTTTGGTTTCCTGGACTGTGATTAAGCCTAGTACTGGACTATCCTTTCCTTTCAATGGAGTCTCCACGTAGAATGCCATGTAGTCAAGGACTTGTCTGGGAATCCATCCTCATACATGCTTAGACACAGTCTAAATCCTACAATCAAAAAGTAATTAGATAGATAGATTCCGTTGCTTTACCACAGTTTTGAGAGAGTCACCAACAATCATAAAATATTATCTCAAGACCTACAGGTAACTCTTGCCATAGTTGATGTCAAAAGTGCAGCTTCTACCATCAGAAAGAAACAATGTGCTCTGGACAGAGGAATGCATAGATGATCTGTTTGGGCACAGTAATAGAAGACACAGCCAATCCAAGCCCAAACCAAACATAGCATTTCAGCACAACTTCATACCAACTGTGAAGCATGGGGGTGGAAGTGTCTTTGGAAGGCTTTGCTGCAGCAGGTCCTGGAGAGCTCACCATCATAGAAACCACTATGAATTCTTCACTGTAAGCGTGCCTGAACAAAGACTGTGACTAAATCATCACATAGGTGAAAGCATTCCACACGGAGGAGTGGGAAAATCTTTCTTCTAGTTGATGCCATAGGCTGGTGAAGGTTATAGGAAACATCTCATTGACATTAATTACAGTAAAAGAGGAAATAGCAGATATTAAGGCATAGGGTTTCCATAGCATTTTGCTAATTATTTTTAAGACGTTTTTGTGTTTAGTTAATTCACCCCCATTTCTTGATATAGTTAAAATAAATATATAATAAATATAAATAAATATAAAATATCCATATGTTTGAATGTGTTAAAATCAAAGATGTTCATAGGGTGTCCAGAATTTTTCACATGACTGTATACTTATACTTATGTCTTGTTAATTACCCCTAGATGTGAGTGTGTGATTAAATAGATACAGTATGTGTGGTGCCCTGTGATGGAAAGGCTCTGGATCCATTATGGCCATGTTTCAGGGTGTTTGTTAAAGCACAGACTCCACTTAAATGTGCAGGGCAGGGTTTGATGTGTGTAATAATTAATGTTTAATGTTGAATTTAATGTGCCTCCGGGAACCAGGTTGAGAAATTCTGGTGTAGCAATGAAAAATTCCCCACTTAAAATGGACCCGGATGTCTTCGTGAGTAGGAGGTGAAGGCATGTAGCATCAGGACATTTGTATTTATCAGGGAAATGCTATTGGCAGGAGCAGAGACAGGTTCATAACAGCAGGGGTATGATAACTCAGCATATTGCTCATGCATAAAAATGTGCCAGGCAGACATCTCAAAGATAAACAGTTGTTCACTTGTTATGGCCTGTTCATGAAAAATTCCATTACCCAATCACAGGCTGCGTTACACAACACACATATGCACAACCTTAAAGCGATGTCCAAGGTGTTTTTTGGTGGGTCATTCTCAGCACTGCAGAGAGTTACTGTTCGAACCACATATACGTGCTCAACCTGCATCCAGACTCTGACTGATTAGCAGGAGCGGGTGGGGCTGATGCTGACACTGACCCAGATATTCGGTTTTAAAGAAAATGTGCAAGGAGGGGCTGGTTGCTCTTTTTCTTTGCTCCTGAGAAGAGATAATACTAATACACACACAAGTAAAAAATAATATTAAGGCCAAAGAAAATTGTAGGTGCAAATATTTTTTGTAGCAAAACAGTAAAATTCATACAAATATTTAGATTCTGTTACTTTTTACAGCTCAAATAAAGACTGAATTCTATAGGATCACCTGAAAAGAACAATATCTGCCGTGTGTGACTGTCATTTTCTAAATACATCTTTACTGTTATGGCAAAAAAGTTCTTCAAACCATGGTCTACAAGAATAGATTCGATAATGCTTTTTAAAGCCTCTTCACAAAACGAAGCACCATAGAAAGGGACACATTGATGATTCAGCTTGCTTATGTGTTCAGTATGTTTAATGTGATCACAGACAGAATAACTGTGCATGTTGGATTTGACAGAAATATTTTGCTTCACTTTTGATCCCCAAACATTTATAAGAAACCTCAGATAAGAATCTATTAGTTTGTGTAGCAGCTTTCATTTATAGTATTGTGTTTTCTTTAGACACCCTAGCTACCAAACATGCTATGAAATTTCCTTTGAATCTCACATTTGCATTATTCAGAATCATGCAAAAATGATACCTGAAACATATTTAAATAAAAGTTCATTTAAATTCCGGTCTGTCTGCGTACATGCACATTCACTTTCACTGTCATTTTGTGTATGTACTCATTTTTTAATAACTAGATAGACTAATACATATAAACTTAGAACTAATCACAAATGAAATTGTGGGTTTACAGCAGCAATGTTGTAAAAATACACAAACATTAGGAAAACTAAAGACTAAATTAAACGAAAAGTCTAAATTATTCACTATACTAAAAAACAGTGAGTTGGCATATGTGCTTGAATGCGTCAATATTCACAAATCATATAACTTGAAATAATCTTGAAATGTAAACAGGAAGTATTTTAAGGTGTTTTATTTAATATTTAAACTTTTTTGGGAACATCAACGTGAACAATGACAATAATAATGCACATTTCATCCCACTAAAATTTTACACGTTCTAAATTTTAATTCTGCCAACTGTGTGTTGTGTGGCAACCAGTGACAGAGGAAACATTGCATGGATGGAAAAATGGATTTCACTATATACAGTCATGTAAAAAGGTTTTTTAGGGATACTTTGGGGGCTGTAAACATGTTTGTTTGTGTGTGTGTGTGTGTGTCTGTGTGTGTGTGTGTGTGTGTGTGTGTGTGTGTGTGTGTGTGTGTGTGTGTGTGTGTGTCTGTGTGTGTGTGTGTGTTTTTCAGTTGCTGGATGGAAAAAATAAGTGCAGTTCAGATGAAGACTGCATGAAGGGCCAATTTAAACGTACGGGCAATGGTAAAGCTCTAACCAACACTCAAACCTCATTACAGGAGTCACCAGTGCACTCTGCTGATGTCTGACATGTTTAACAGGTTTTCCATTGCAGACTCTAACCCCCATTAACACATCCCCACCTGGATGCAGAGCAACTGGACATATCATACTGTAGAGTGTCAACCAGAAAAGACAGAGATAGAGATCAAGGCCCATCTTTACCAAATATTTAATATTGATATGTCAGGTTATAATACTCAGTGAAACAGCACGTGCTAATAAGACCTGATTTGTGATTCTACTCTCAAAGGCTTGATATACTACACCATTATAATGATTATAATATAGAAACCCAAATTCACAAGCCTGACGAAATGCAGCAAACCTGAAGAAATAGAATTAGTTTCTCTGCATCCAGTTCTGAGCACAGTTGTCTTGTCTTGTCTTGTCTTGAAAAATAATGCAATTATACTGAATATTATAATGAACATTTGGTCATTTAGAAAATATCATATATATATATAAAATGGTTAAATATTGTAACGTTCGCTGCGTGCTGAACAAACGAAGGTGGAGGTGGAAGTACACGCGGGGTTGAGTTTATTGATGGGTTACACCGATAACTTACATAAACGATCACAAGACGAGTAGAAAAGACCAGAAAACAAGGCAACCAAGAAGACCGACAAGGACGAACTGAGACAAGGGACTTATATACACAAGATAACATTAGACACTGGGACATGATTACAAGAGGGGCAGGGTTACCAATAGGAAACAGCTGGGAATGGGCGGAGCAAGGGAGGAGACAGAACCAAAACAAACACAAACCATGTGCTAAGGAGCACATGGTGGAAACTGACAGGGAAGACAGGGCTGGCAAGAGACTGACATGACAACTATCCTGCATAAATAAAACAAAAATTAAATTAAATGTTTTTCAACAAAGTCCTGAGGAAAACTGTAGATAGGCTATTTCTATAGGCTAAAGGACTGTATCACAATATGAGGGTAGAACCAAGGTAACTGTGGTGATAAGAAATCATTATTTTGTTTACAAGCAACTAATAACAGTACATTTATAAACTGGTAAACAGAATTACCAGAAAAACACAGGAAATCATTAAAAACATTAGAAATCGTGGGCCAGGACACAATTTGATGGGTAACACAACTCAACAGAACACTGGCTTACTCACATTAATGCATTTTCCTCATTCATTTAGAAAAGGTTCCCACACTGGAGCTGGAATGCAGCTATAAACAAGTCCATTTTGGCTCACTTTTCCAAGCATTGTCTAGTTTTCAGAGGATGAGGGGGACATAAGGGCAGCGTAAGAGTCAAGGTTCCCGATAAGTACCGTATTTTCCAGACTATAAGCCGCTTTAAACAATGCGGCTTATAATGAGGTGCAGCTTTTTCTTCTTATATATGTTATTTTCCAGGTTTTTTAAAAAACTTTGCGGGTGCGGCTGATATTCCGTTGCGGCTTATAGTCCGGAAAATACGGTAGGTATATAACACACAAAGACAGACAAAGGCACCGTGAAAAAAGTGACTACTTATACAGACAAGACACACCTGGGGAAGATATTGAGAGGGCAGGGCTACAAAAAAGCACTAAGGCACTAAGGCACTAATGGAAAGGAGGAGATAAGGTAGAGCTGGGCGAAGACAAGAAACAAAAACAAAACAAAAACACTGCACAAAACCTGAAACAGACAAAAACATGACAAACGCAGACCAGGAACACAGAGCATGATGGACCTACATGTAACATCAGTGAATCCTTGAATATCACATTTCCTCAGCATTTTGAGTTCAGTTTAATTATTTTAGTAAGCAATACACGGAGAACACAAACGTGTGTTGAGGAATATGTATAATAAAGTCAGGTTATCATTACAGTTTCACTTGTACAGCAAACCAGTATTGCAGTTTTCAGGGGTAAAATAATCAAATGTATCTGAGTTGCACATTTAAAAAGTCAAAATCAATTATTTATGAGGAGAAAACTGCTTTGTGGAACCCTTACCAATTGTTAAGCATGTTAGTAGATCTGTTGTTTGGCAGCCAGTGGCACAAGTTATACAGGAAAATGGAAGAATGATTTTCACTATACAGTCATGAGGCATTTGGAAGAAGAGTCATACTTAAACCCCTAGTTTAAAGTATAAAGTGTTCTTCCTGTCAGGGGTTCACAAGCAGATATTTCAGTGAGTACGTGTCTCTGCTCTGATCTACACAAGCTAAGTCTGCATGCTGTTGCAGGTATCTATTGAGTCATTACATACAGTCACGTATGCAAACACTGAGCTGAAGAGGCCTCACGGTCATATTTACATAAGGAGACACACCACAGAGAGACACACCATATTGACCTAAGGAGTCCTGTTTTTTACAAAACACACCATAAAATCAACATTTTCTAACAGAGCACAGCAAACAGAAACTCTTCAGATGACAATACCCCCCAGTATTACCAGCATCCAGGATTAACCTTCACACTTAACACTGGATGGATTCCATGGATTCCATCTTCTAATTAAGGAAATCATCTGCAAATATAGACAAAAGTATGGGGACAGCTGCTCATTCACTGTTTCTTCTGAAGGTATTAAAGGTATTATAAGGTATTAAAAAGAGTTTATCCTGCTTTTCTTGCTGTAGCTGTCTCTACTTTCCAGGGAAGGCTGACTAAGAGTATGGAGCATTGCACTGAGGATTTGATTGCATTCAGTGACAAGAGCATTAGGGAGGTCAAGATGTTGGTGATCACCTCCCCACCTCATCCCCAACTCCCCAACTCATCCCAAAAGTGCAGCACCATCATTCCAGAGAACGGAATTCCACTGATTCACAGTGGAATTCACATTAGCTGTAACATTATGAACCCTCTGGACCACCACACAGCAGATATTATGTGGACTGTGGACATTCTCAGCACAATGACAATGACAGTGGTGTTGTGTTGGTGTGGGTTGTGCTGGTAGAGATTTGGTAGAGTGCTGCTGGAGATGTTAAACCACTCAGTGTCACTGGTGGACTGAGAACAGCCCACCAACCAGAAATATCGGCGAATGCAATCAGTTCCTTACCGCAGTGGTCCAGTATCTAATATTGAGTCTTCACAGAAGAGGACGGAATAAAAAGAACATTGATGAACATTGACTGAAGAAACATTGGATGAAGCCTGCTAACTAACTTAACACTGAAGATGCCTACTAACTGCCAGATGTAAATGGCAATGACACCATTATCATTTAAAGAACATAAAAGAACTTTCCTTAGAACATAAAGGTTCTATACCACACACTTAAAAATAAAGGTGATACAAAGGGTTCTTTGAATGATACCATTTTGGTCCCAGCAGGAACCATTTAAAGAACCTTTAAAAGTGGCTGTTCGATCTCAAGGAACTCTCAGTTAATGAACCATTGAGGAACCTTTTTTTAAGGATGTAGGAACATAATTCCAGATGTTGTATTTTGTACATTTTGTACATGTACAACATGTTCTATGTTGATATATATGGGCATGTAATGATATATATATTACTTATATTATATAATATTACTTGCCCATTAATGCATGTTTGTGTGTGTGTGTGTGTGTGTGTGTGTGTGTGTGTGTGTGTGTGTGTGCACTGGTAATACTCTTCGCTTGCTCCCTCCAGCATGAAGCAAAGTGTTTAATGTTGTGCTAAAGCTGCTGTAGGCTGTGTTATAATCTGCTCCATGTCTCCTCCCTTTGCTTACTGTTACTGAACTCTCTTTCTTCTAGGGCACATGACAGGCAAGTGTGTGAACACTACCAACACATGTGAGATCATGTCCTGGTGTCCTATAGAAGATGACCGCCAGATACCAGAGTAGGACATTTCTGTTTTTGTGTCTCTTACAGACGGAAAAGCTGTTCATGTGTTTTTCAACCCTGGTCCTGCATCTCGTTTAATCACATTACAAATGATTTTTAATGACAGTTCTTCAGGGTTTCATGTTTAGTTACTAGGGCTGGGTATCACCACTGATTTCCCAAATCCCAAGGTCCCAATTTGATTCAACATCTATTCATTCAGGCATATTTCACTTGTTATAACATGTTACTACCTTCAGCTCCACAAACTGCAGCGCTGATATATGTTACTGAACTATCCATCCATCCATCCATTTTCTCTACCGCTTCTTCCTGAACAGGGTCACAGGGGAGCAACTCTGAGCGCAAGGGCAGGAAGCAACCCTAGACAGGGCGCTACTCCATTGTAGTCACCAATTCACTTACCGCACATGTATTTGGACATGTACCCGGAGGAAACCCATGCACACAACATGCAAACTCCACACAGAAATTTCAAACCCAGGTCCTTCTTGCTGTGAGGCAACAGCACTATCCACCGCGCCACCTACAGTGCCTCACTGTGCCACCGTGCCACCCCATATAATCTAATCAGCGCCATTCACACTGTTCATTATAAAACAAGTCAAACGTATCCTCCTCAGGATCAAATCAACTCAAAATCAACCTGTTGCACCTCACTGGTTTGCTCCAGAAGGAGGCACTGCTGTGCTTTGAAGTGGCAGCAGGTTTGTTGTAGTACAGCTTTTATTAAACGAGCTTCAGCTGAGAATTGTTATTGTGTGCCTTCAAGCACCAAACTCGACCCTTATAGCAACACACACTAACACGCCACCACCACGTCAGGCTCGAACATCCCTTTGTAGCACATTCATTTGTAAGACTGCTATCAGCTCCTCTCTGTAGAAGTACTTGGAACATCTGATCTGCGTTGTCTTATCTGTTCTAAATCTCAGTTAACAGGAATGCTTGTGTTTATGTTATGACAATGGTTCTGTTTCATTCATAGACCTTTCCATTTTCTGGTGAAACAGAAAAGCTGCTGCAAGCCTCTTATATGTGTTTGAATACAAATAAAAGTCGTTCACATGAAGGTTATGTTTTACGAGAAAAGCTGTGCATGAGTGTGTGGATTGCAAGCCTTGTTTGTGTGTGTATGTGAGGGCAACTGTTCCATAGAACACTTCAAGTATTGAAGTGTGGTGTAAGAGTTAGCATGCAACTCTCAACAGTCCCCCACTCTTGGCCTGCTCTTGACCAGTACAAGTATGTTTATGTTTGACTTGGATGTTTCAGCTGGTCTAGAACCATGGTCAATCAGACCAAGCTTGACCCCGTTGGCCGACCAGACCAGCATGACCAGTAAGACCAAGGCGGTCGATCAGCATAACCAAGCATGACCGAAATCAAATGCAACATACAGTGTTCTGGTCAGGAGCTGGTTAACCGGTTTGCTTACCAGCGTAGAGTTGTTGGTGCCAGCTTTTCAACCACCTTGACCGTTAAAGACTAACTTTTGTTTTCAGCAATTTAACCTCTCTCTCCATCTTTCTCTCTCTCAGTCCTCCACTTCTCTTAGCAGCTGAGAACTACACACTCTTTATCAAGAATTCCATCACCTTCCCCCAGTTTAACGTAGTCAGGTAAAATGTGTGTGTGTGTGTGTTGTTATGTTGTTTTTAGCTTTGTAATGTAATATAGATCTTGTTTATAGATCGCAGAGTCATGCAGTGTCAGAAACCACGTGAGCAGGTCCGCGTGATGTCCTTTAGTTCAGCACTGTTTGAGGCAAGCATGCGGTGTGATTTAGGTCATGCACTGACTGCACAGCTCCAGTATCTAAACTACAGCCACAAAAGTCAGACTGCAAACTTAATTCGAAGGATTATAACGGTGAGAATGATATTTCTTTCGTTGCCACTCAGAGCTGGAGCACAACTACAGCACACTTTGCAGGACTTTGGTGGAACTGCACGAGACCTCTCATTAGAACTGTGTAACGTTGTGTTACCCAAGACATCCTGTAATATTACTCTACTGCCTCAGTCTACATGCTTCTTACAGTTTCAGTGATGGTAAATGCACATGAACAGCTGTCCATAAGGGGGTGCTAATGATGTTCAAGCATGATTTGTGTTTATGATAGTGGTGTAAAAGTGCATTACACTCCACTACTGGGAGGAGAACAGTCTCTTCCATTTGGATTGATCACCCTCTGGTTCTTCATCAGTACTCACAGGATACTGTTGGCTGGATATTGCTTGTTTGGCAGACTGTATCTGATCCACACCACCAGCATGTCAGTGTCACTGCAGTGCTGAGAATGCTCTGTGGGGGTCCTGTGGGGTCCTGACCACTGAAGATGAAGGAGAAAGTATGCAGTGAAACAGACGGAGGACAGTCTGTAATTACAGAACTAAAAAGTGCTCCTGTCTGGTCAGTGGAGCTGATAAGGAGGTCTTAATGTTATGGTTGATCAGTTTATAACTGCTGAAGCAGAGAACTAGAAACAGCAAAGCACACTCTTAAATGGACTGTGTGTTGACCTTGTTTGTGATTTTACTTTTTTGTTTTGGAGTCTGTTTGTTATAAACACAGTCAGTAAACAGATGCTGATCCCATCCGTTCAGTAAGAGTGGAAAACCCACTCAACACAAACAAGACCTGACAGAAAAACACACATTTGTCTCTGCAGGAGTAATCTGGTGGAAAGAGTGGATCAAAGTTACATCAAATCGTGTCTGTTTGACCCTGAGAAGGATCCACTGTGTCCCATCTTCAGGATAGGTGATATCGTCAGACTCTCTGGCTTCAAATTCTCGCAAATCGCTAGAGTGGTAGGTCTCTCTCTCTCTCTCTCTCTCTCTCTCTCTCTCTCTCACACACACACACACACACACACACACACACACACACACACACACACACACACACTTCATGCTCTCTCTGGATTTGCCGTCTGCCCTCATTTCTCAGGGATTTCCTGATAAGCAGGCCTTCCCGGAGTACACTGTAAGCTTGGCTTTGATGTACGTCCATTTGAATAATATGAATCATAAATACATTTCCACTTTGCTTTCCACCGTGAAGATTCTCCTCACATGGTTTTCATGGTAGCTTTCACGGGCCACTGCTGTCAGATCTATTGCATAGTTTATTCAGCTGCGAAATGTAAGGCTTTTTTTTTTTTTTTTGATATAGCAAAAATGGCACGTTTATGATTGGATGGGCAACTTCATACAATCTGTTTCAACAAACAAATCATGTTGGATGACAAATTAGAAGAGTTAGACCCTGTTTACACCTGGTCACTTCATGTGATTGGTACTGGGATTCATTTACACTTGGAGGTCGAATTTGTCTCCAGTTAGTTGGAATGAAATCCAGTTGCCTCAAGAATCACAATTTTATGTGCTGTCATGCATTCCTTCGAAGTTAAGGGAAGAAAACCACTTCAGCGGTCCACGCTGATAAAAAATGTTATAACGTGGCTCAAACACACCTTAACACACCTGAAGAGGTTTGAGTGACTGGATTTATATCTGTTTTAAACGCATCTTTGCTGCGTTATATACCTGCATTTTTAATGTGGCTTGGTCTTGTCCACATATAATCCTGATACTGAAGATGGACAAAGTAAACAGGGCTTGAGTACTGTCTTCAGCATATCTGCTTATCATAGCACGTCTATTACCATTCAGATGGTTCACAAGTGTTACATGCAAATACAAAATTCCGGCAGAAAAAAAGGGGAAATCGTTTGCGTTCCATTCACTACACTTATGAGAAGAAAGCTGATGAGATGAGCTGGAACTGAAATTAACTAGATCAGAGAGGCCCAACCAGGTGAGGAGTAGCCCATCTTCTCCACTGTGCCACCCCAGTGATGTCCACCGGGAGAGCAAACACACCAGACAGTTCTGGAGGAGTGTAGAACAGGGACATTTTGTAGACCAACTTCAGATTCAGAATTTGCACCTTGTTCTGATATTAAATTGGGTGTTTTTATTTTGGTTTTATTTTTTGGTACATTTTCTCTTCTGTGTGCAAAATCAAAATTCACAAAAACGTGCCTTTAAGAAATATTCACTCTGAATCTGTATTTTAATGAAATGTTCTCTGTTATGAATAGATTTTTTCCCTTTTCTCCGGCAGGGTGGAGCTATAGGGATACTTATTGATTGGGAATGTAATCTGGACTATAGTATCCAAAACTGCATCCCCAAGTACCAATTCCATGGCCTTTATGGAAGCTCGAGTGAGGGAAATAGTGGGCAAGCATCAGTGGGATACAACTTCAGGTGAGTAAACGATGGACACTCGGTGGGTGCACTTCATATTCAGGCGATATTTGTAACTGGTGAACCAACATGATCATGCTGATCAACCAGCCTGGTCATACTGGTTGACAGTCTTTGTCATATTTATTAGAAGCTTAGATACTGGGTAGGATAATAAAGAGAGGCACACAATTCCAAAAACCATTAAGCTTGTACTGGTCAAGAGTTAAATTGGACTACCTTGAGCTGGCCAGGCTGTTTAGCTATAATAATGCAGGTACTCCTGTGTGTTTCAGAAAGGCAAAATATTACGTGGAGGACAAAGTGGAGAAGAGAACATTAATGAAGGTGTTTGGGCTACGAATTGACATCATCGTTCACGGACTGGTAAGCTCACCAGCTTTCCTTCTTCTCCAGTGTCCTTTTACTTGTCATTGCCGGTTGTTCTCTTTTTCCATTTTAGGCACGAAAATTTGACATCATTCCGACACTGACAGCTATAGGGTCTGGAGTAGGAATCTTTGGAGTGGTAAGTGTCACTGTCATCTCTGGCATCACGTCAAGACAAAGCAGACTCTTCCTTTATGGTTCTAAACAATTCACTTTCACCTCCCAGTGTTTATGCAACCAGTGTGAGAGTTGTTGAAGTAAATCCTTATTAGGAACGCTCTACTATACTATTTTTGAATGAACAGATCTAACTTACATTAAGAATGACTGATATTCTGTAATATGACGACTGGGACTGTAAACACCCTGAAGTGCTGTATCGTTTTTGTTCCTTTTAATGGGTCGGTTGATATTGAGATGAGAAGTTAGTGCAGATAAGCTGCAGATGGCTTGTTGGAAATGGTTTGAGGGCAGCTTACGACTGGACTGTGGCTGTATTTTGACACTGGCTTGATTTCTTTACAGGCAACCGTTGTGTGTGATTTAGTGCTTTTATATTTACTGCCGAAGAGAGATTTCTATAAAAACATGAAATTCAAATACACAACGATCCAGGATGAGGTGAGTGTTCTTCAGCTCTTCACTTTGATGGATGCATTATTTCAGGGACTCACTATATAACACACTATAGCTGTCAGATATAATCTGTCTCAGATGTTATTTATAAGCCAAAAACATAGTAGACTCGTATGCCAGCAGTCAAGGCCACCTGCATGTGCCACTGACCCTCCTGCTGTCCTGTATAGCCTCATCTGCATGCACCAATCACCTTCCTGATCAGAAAGATCCTTGAATAAATTAAATCTCAATCACGGATTTAACTCATATTCCTTCTATGGCATTTTGCCCCTGCATGGTACTACTCTACACTACTCTACTCCACTAGCAATTTTTGGTTTTCCATTAAGTAATAGAACCTGGTACCTGGAACCCAGCAGTTATTTTACCTTGTGGTTCCAAGTGAGTCAATTAGGAACTAAAACATGACATGTAAACCTTGCAGATTAAAGATTAGCCAGACAGAATCGTCACTGTCCAATGAAAAACGTGTACTGTATCTCCAAAATGGTGACTTTAAAATAATCTCAACTTTGAAAGGAAGTGTGAAATAAGAACAATTAGGAGTAATTTTACAGCATTTCTATTGGTTTATTCATCTATAATTATTTATACAGTGAGGGTTCAAAGAGAAGAGTAAAAATGGAAATATTTGATTTTCATTGGACAGCGATGATATGCTGTTGAGGTCACTATGTCATGTTGTCATATAGTGAGTGTCACTGTTTGTTCCTAACAGACCCATAACTTCTGTACACAGTAACATTGTATCTTCTTTAGAATGATGCTTCTCAGGCTGGACCAGCAGGGTCTCACACTACAATAATAGAAACACCTCCAGTTCAAGCCTTTAAATAAAGAATTGGCTAAAAATTGAGACATAGAAGGGAATATATGTTACTTGTGTTCCTTTTATAAACAACTAAAAGTGTCTACTGTAGCTTTTACACCAATATCTCTATATTTACCACAGACCCTCATAATATTTTCTCTATTAATAGGGTTCCTTTAAACTAAATGACCAAAACACACCAGGTACCAAAAAGGGAGCAGAGTAGAGTGAAATAGGTACCAATGTGGTGGAGAAGTGTCTTTAGATGATATCTGATGACCTCTGGGATTGATTTTCATGGGTAATTCTAAATGCTTGTCTGGTGGTTAGGATTTCTTCTTTCCTTTATTCATCCCTTTTCGAACGGAGAAGGATTTTTGTAAAGAAAACACATGATTACAAAAAAACCAGCAAATATTAATGTGATACTTTAAATAAAAATAAACGATGAAACCCAAAACGAGTCCACGTTGAAGGAGTTCTTTGCAGGTTTTCTGCAAAAGTGCAACTTAATGTTTAATCGTTTCATAAAACACTTAGAACTCCATTCATAGGACTTACGTTCCAGTTACTCAGTGTCTTGTGCACATTTTTGACACTAGTGAGCATAAAGTGATCAGCTCTGCAACCAATCAGCACTCACTATCAGTAAGATAGAAAAGGAGAGGTATTGTACATAGTCAGGTTGTGTTGTGGTGGTCGTTACTGGTTACTGTAACCAGTGCCGGCATCCAAATTTATATTATATTATAATGTTTTTTCATTTCTACTTACTGGCTCCTGGCTTATTCATTTTAGCTGTTTACTACTTTCAACCCTATTAATCAGAGAGTCTCACACAGCTGTGCTCGAGCACTCTTTTGGTGTAATGGGCGTAAGAAGTAAGAAGTGGTAAGGCTATTAAGACACTCAACACCGCTGATTCAGCTCATCAGATAAGGCAGAGCTCTGTGAGGATTGTTCTTTTTTCAGAGGTGAATAAGAGATATTAACACACTACTGCTCAAACGGCTGCAGTAGAAACATCACTGCTGTTTATATCTGCATACACCAGATGGTGCCAGAGTATCACTAGTTATTAGGGGAACTGTGTGTGAAATCCTTCAGATTTACACCTTTCATTTTTCAGACTGCACTTCCGTCTGATTCCACATGGAGAGCTTAACACCTTTGACACTAATGAACTTGATTTAACACCGCAGTCTGATTAAAAGCCTATGATTTTGCCTGTATATCCCTGCTGTCCAAAGAAAACCAAGTACATAAATTGGACGGATGAAAAGATCAATAGAATTGCTCTAAAATGACTAAAATAAAGTCTTATCTTACATTAACAAGAGCAATTATGGCTTCTCCTGCAAAGTTGCCACTTTGGGGATGTGTGGTTTTCATTGGATGACAACGATATGCACTAATGTCTGTTAACATTTGATTATATATGTGTATATACACGGATCAGCCATAATATTAAAACCACTGATAGGTGAAGTGAGCGGCTCCTGGGTTACTGTCAGTGGGTGGGATATACAGTGCCTTTACACTGCGTTCCTTTTTGCACATTTTTTCTTTATTCATAATGAGTTAAATTCAATTTTCCCTCAAACTTCTACACACAGTACCTCACAAAGTGAGAAATGATTGTTTGAAATCTTTGCAAATGTATTAAAAAAGGAAACACAAAAATGTAGCACTCAGTACTTGACGTTGATGTGGTGGAAGCAGGGAAAATGAACAATCAACCATAATATTTGTTTCTACACTCACTGTCCATTATATCAGCTCCTCTGATCACACAGGAGCACTTTGTAGTTCTATAATTACAGACTGTAGTTCATCTGTTTCTCTGCGTACTTTATTAGTCTCCTTTCACCCTGATCTTCAATACTCAGGAGCCCACAGCACCACCACAGAGCAGGTATTATGTCGGTGGGTCATTCTGAGCACTGCAGTGACACCGACATGGGTGGTGGTACGAGTGGATCAGACAGCAGTGCTGCTAGAGTGTTTGAACACTGTGTATCTGTTGCACAGTTTGTACACTGTGGTGGTCCTGTGGGGTTCTGACCATCAAAGATCAGTGTGAAAGGAGGATAATAAAGTGTACAGAGAATCAGATGAACTACAGTCTGTAATTATAGAACTACAAATATATAAGGTTCATATCATGATGTTATGGCTGATCTCTGTGTATATATATACATATATATAGTGTGTGTGTGTGTGAGTATGGTGATATGAAAGTTTACTAAATAGATGTGAAAATGTGTGTGTGTGTGTGTGTGTGTGTGTGTACTGGTGAGTTGAATGCACGTGGAAAGTGCCCATTTCTGTAGACTTTCACACTCCACTACATGCAAGGCCAAGACTGTCCCCAGAATTCCCCCAGTGATAGTTACCGTAGCAACACACCACACTGACACAACTCATCTGTCTCAAACAGCAAAAGGAAAAACACTGAGAATAAGAACAGAATCTAAACCTGAACAACAGAGAGAGAGAGAGAGAGAGAGAGAGAGAGAGCGAGGGAGAGAGAGAGCGAGAGAGCGCCAGCCCAGATGTCCTTTGTCTAAAGAGAAATAATGCAGATATCAACATTGTTTCATTGAAAGATCACTGATTTCTGAATTTGTTCTCTTAACCCTCCCTTAGGAGAACAGAGGAGAACAGCATGAGCACTTAACTGTCGGAGGTTCTGGAGACAAATGAGAAAAGCATAAGGTTTCATTTATACTTTGATAGACAGAGAGATTTCTGAGACGTGAAAGAGACATAACCGAAACCATGAGTTCTTACACTTTTCTGACGTGAGACTGAGGTGAGATCAGTCTGAGCCGAGTTCAGCTGCCGGGGAGACTTTATTTTGAACAAAGGGTAAAAAAACAAGAGTTGTTTTTCAGGAACAGAATTGAGATTAAGAGGAGATCTTAATCAGACCATGTCTGATAGAGAGAGTGGGAGATGGAAATAAGCACATTATTCATACATACCTTAATGCAATGCATTTATATATTACAGGTTGAATATATATATATATATATATATATATATATATATATATATATATATGTATATATATATATATATATATATATATATGTGTGTATATATATATATATATATATATATATATATATATATATATAAATAATATTTGAATATATATATATATATATATATATATATATATATATATATATATATATTCAAAATTATGTTATTATTAGTAATATTATTATTATTAATATTATTAATATTAATAATAATAATAATAATAATAATAATAATAATAATAATAAGTTGTCATTATAGTACCTAATGAACAGTCATGGTATTAAATAATGACTTCTAAAAATGAAGGCTTATCTCTGCCGCTCTACAGGAGACAGAAATGCCAATGGAAAAAGTAGATCAATGAAAGGTAAGAGAAATGACATTGTAGTTAACTGTCAGGTTGTTGATACACTGAAACAACACTGTTTGCATGAGCAATTTTACACCAGGCATAACATTATCACCATCTCCTTATATCTCCTCTGACCACACAGGAGCACTTAGTATTTCTATAATTTGTCTGTAGACCATCTGTTTTTCTCTGTATACTCTATTCTCCTCCTGTCACTCTGATCTTCAGTGGTCAGGACCCCACAGAGCAGGTATTATGTGGGTGGTGGGTCATTCTCAGCACTGCAGTGACCCTGACATGGTGGTGGTGTGTTAGTGTGTGGATCAGACACAGCAGTGCTGCTGGAGTGCTTAAATACTGTGTGCCCTCACTGTCCACCCGATTAGACACTAGTCGGTCGAGTTTGTAGACAGAAGCTCGTCTGTTGTTGCAATGTTTGTGCTCCGTGGTGGTCCTGTGGGGTTCTGACGTTTGAAGATCAGGATGAAAGGAGGAGAATAAAGTATGCAGAGAAACAGATGAACTACAGTCTGTAATTATAGAACTGTAGATGTGCTCCTGTGTGGTCAGAGGGTATCTATAAGGTCATGTTATGGCAGATCTGTGTGTATATATAGATATATAGATGTTCATCTGTGCCAAGGCTCAGTGTCCAATCAGACTACACCTGTAATCATTTGCATATCCACCTGAGACAGAACCATAGAACCATACGTTCATCCAATCAGTTTATCTGGGTTTGTTTTTTTTTTTGTCTGTGAGTGTATTTTAGGGCATTTTTTTCTTTGTTCAGGCATGAAGACAAGGTGGAGGCAGCCAGACCTGCTCCTGTACAACCGACTACTGCACTGAATGACAAAGAAGAACGTCTACACCCCCAACGTCCCAGCCACACTGGACCACAGGCCTCAGAGACCCGCTCCTCACCTGCCACATATACTCAGACACTACCATCACATCACACACCTTCGCGTTTGACCACAAAGAAGCTGACATACCGGACACAGAGAGTCGGTGTGGAAGGAAACTGGTGGACAACTGGTGGATCTATTCTTACAACATTAGCAGGAGCTGCTGTGTGGAGAGCTTTACTGTGGACTCTGCAGCTGTGAAACCTTACTTCACACTAAAATACACAGATCGACCATAAAATTATGACCTTGTTTCTATTCTTACTGTCCATTTTATCAGTTGCACTTACCATACAGGCGTTTGTACACCTTGTAGTTTTATAAATACACACTGTAGTTGATCTGTTTCTATGCATACATGATCTTCAATTGCCAGGACTCCACAAGACCACCACAGAGCAGGTATTATGTGGATGGTGGGTCATTCTCAGCATTGCAGTGACACTGACGTGGTGGTGTGTTAGTCTCTGTTATGCTGGTATGTGGATCAGACACAGCAGTGCTGCTGGAGTGTTTAAACATTGTGCCCACTGCCCACTCTATTACACTCCTAACTGGTCCACTTAGTAGATCAGAGACAGAAGCTCATCTGTTTCTGCAGTTTGTGTTGGTCATCCTCTAGTCCTACATCAGTGCTCACAGGACGCTGTTGGCTGGACATTTCTGGTTGGTGGACGGTTCTCAGGTCAGCAGAGAAACTGAGGTGTTTAAACACTACAGCAGCACTGCTGTGTCTCATCCACTTGTACCAGCACAACACACACTAACACGATCACCACATCAGCGTCACTGTCCACCCACTTAATACCTGCTCTGTGGTGGTCCTGACCATTGAAGATCAGGGTGAAAGGAGGATAACAGAGTATGTATAGAAACGGATGGTCTACAGTCTGTAATTATAGAACTACACAGAGCTCCTGTGTGGTCAGTGGAGCTGAATGTGTGTACAGACAATTGTAAATAGACTCATGTTTTCAGATATTGTATTTTGGCTTGCTATGATCCATCAAATGTGGGACTGACTGATATCTTTGCATTTCAAGCCACAAATTCACATAATAAATAATACTGGGAGATTCATTTATAATTGATATAATGATACATACCTGTGTAGATGAAACTGTTGTCCTGAATTTTGCTTGTAAGCATTCGGTGACTTCCAATTTCACAATCACATACATCACCACAGTTAAATCTATGTTTTATTAAGATATGTTGAGATAATCCTTTATTAGTCCTGCAGTGGCGAAATTCACATTGTTAAAGCAGCAAAAGGATAACAAGGCAATAGATAAAGAAATAAATATATTATGGTTGGACATGAAAGTTGGAAAACATCCAGAAGTACTTTCTGTTCCACTTTTTTTATGGAAATTGAATGAAACTTTGTGTGAATGTGATGATATGTGATATATACAAAATGAGAGCAATATTATACAATATCAGGTCTGTAGATCCTGCACACTCAGAGGTGTAGAAGCCGGCATTACAGCTGTCCCCATAAATGCTTGATTTGCAATACATTTGGCAACCTGGTATACCTACGAAGTGTTGCACAGAGACATTGCTGGGAAACGCTTGCTATGAGAGGTTTATCCCACTGAAAAAAGCCAGTTGGAATTCCTGCCATGAGAGGAAACATGGTCATTGGATCCCAAACAGAACCTGGAATTGTTGCTAAAGATCATATGCTTCCAGTCCTGCTCACCATGTTTGAGTGTCCTTACATAACTTGTCTAAATGATGGGCTGCTTCTCTCCTTCCAATGATGCACCTCCTGGAAATGAAAAGGGAGTAGTGTTTTTTTGATTCTGAATAGAAATTAAACATTAAACATAGTTTTACTTCATACATTTTTTTTTGCACAATATGACCTAGTGCTTATAAGAAGTTCAGCAGAGAGCGGAGTATAAATATTTCCAGTTTGTCTGGGGTTCTGTGATTCTTGACTAAAGTTCACACGAAAGTCTGATAAACTGAATCAAAACCCAAATAATTCAGCATGTACAGGGGTTGGACAATGAAACGGAAACTCCTGGTTTTAGACCACAGTAATTGATTAGTATGGTGAACTAGAGCCTCCATTTGCGGCCAATAGAGCATCAATTCATCTTGGGAAGGACATTTTTTGGAAACAATCCAGGTTAAAACCCCAACATCCCTTTCAGACAGCTTCCTCTTGCGTCCACAGTTAATCCTGTTGGATGTGGTTGGTCCTTCTTGGTGGTGCTGACATTACCCTGGATACCGTGGCTCTTGATACATCACAAAGACTTGCTGTCTTGGTCACAGATGCACCAGCAAGACGTGCACCAACAATTTGTCCTCTTTTGAACTCTGGTATGTCACCCATAATGTTGTGTGCATTGCAATATTTTGAGCAGAACTGTGCTCTTACCTGCTAATTGAACCTTTACACTCTGCTCTTACTGGTGTAATGTGTAATTAATGAAGATTGACCACCAGGCTGCTCCAATTTAGCCATGAAACCTCCCACACTACAATGACAGGTGTTTCAGTTTCATTGTCCAACCCCTGTAGTTCATGCAAATTCGCATAGATTAAAATATCTGTGTTTGAATAAAAAGGATTAGTATAAAAAGATTCTGTCAAACTGACAATTATTTATTTCTAATAACAGTGCAGTTGTTTGTGCATCATAACTTCATCCTTGATGTTATACAGCTTTCTGTATTATACTGTAAATATATACAGCTCTGTTCATCATGTCCAGTGTTTTATTGACTCTGGTGTGGCAGATACTGGGTGAAGGTGGGCAGAGAGGAAGATGAAAAAGCATGATGGAAGTCTCCAGGGATGAGGAGGAGGGCTTGTGGGTGCTGTGTTTGCAGTCTGCACACAGTTGAGTGCAGGAGATCACAAGCCTCGTCAGTGTTAGTTGTTATGCGACGTTATGCAGTTATCAATATAACATTCAATATTTCACTCAGGAGGATCTTCTATAGTGCCTTATTCCTTTTGTTTTGAAGCGAGCTCACATTTCCCATAACAAAACTAGGAAGAACGAGCTCATAGTGTCTCCTCCACATGTGATACAGCACTCCAGTCCGGCTGCCATGCCTCCTCTTCCACAGCTCACGGTGGATATTGTGCCTCTCGTGTGGCAGCACAGCAGCATTGCTAAGCAATGGGGAAATAAACAATTTGAGTGTGGCTCCACATGGGATCTCCAGACATGGTCGTAAACAGGGAGAAAAATATTGCAAAAACCTGCACAAGCACCACAACCAACAAATCAACAGCACAATCGCCAACAAAATGAAAACCCGAGTAAAAGAAAAATAGGTTAAAAGTGGAGCTACTGCAACAGACTGCCACCGTGGACTTTGTAGGGTGTCCCATTTCTCAATCTGTCAATTTAAAGAGTTTTAAGATGGACACTGTTAGTAGGACAGACTCCAATGTCCTCCATCAGCTCGTATATTTCTGAGTGCCTTTAGTCAGTGGTGCTGCAGTAGATTGACGGATCCTCTTTTAGATGCGGTGCAAAGCCAGAAGACCTCCAACCTACAGACCTAGTTTTAGAAATAAGATATTAGATGTTGGATGGATGGTCACACCAGTACACAGATATTTGTATTAGATTACTTTGAATACAGGAATACTATTACGTAAAAAAATTAAGGAATAGTACTTTAAGAAATATAAAAATATGAAAGCTAAAAGGACTTTGGAATTATATTTTGAATATGATTTGTATTTAACTCCTTGGCTGTATGCTTGTATACGTCCTTCAGTGAACAACATATAAAAGCTGTGAGCCCCTAGTCTGTCCCTTTAAACGCTTTTCAACATGATACTCTCAATGATTTACATACGCTGGGATGTTGTTGACGTCACCTGAGTGGTCTTAGAGAAGGACCACAGGGATTAGGCCATTTGGGACTGGGGGAACATCATACTCAGGGGACACTGTTAATTGCGCTTGGCGTGGAAAACACGCCAGTTGATTTCACATCGTTACAGAAAATAAAGAACACTGTTCAGGGATCAGTTGTGATGTCTTTATTGTCCTTGATTCTGTCTAAGTGTACAAAATGCATGCAAAAAATAGCCTCTTTATATATTTTTGGTACATATTTACATTGTAACAAGTTGCATTCAGTAGTTTTTGTGCCATGCTGTTGTTTTTTTCCCTCCTTTTTTGTACTTTTAATTTCAACAATTATAATAATTACATTCAGATTAATGCACGAGAACACAGATAGCCATGAACCAGAAACGACGATCACTCAAGCAAAGACATATCAGACAAGCATATATGAGCACGTGTTCTTTAGGCATAATTCAGTCTGCTTCCCCACCCCACACACTTCTTAAACCCTCACCTGCTCAGACCTGCAGGTTAGAAAAGATATCTACAAACAGAAAAAGCCAAAAGTAAAAAGTAAAAAGTAAAAATCTCAAAGTAAAAAGTTTTTATTGAGCTGAAAAACTGCCAATTTTTAACTCATTAAAGGGGAAATCCAGTGAGTTTGTGAAATTCCTGCAGATCTATTACTGTGTGTGTAAACTAATGAAACTTTGTGTTCATAATTTAACTGCAAAAAATAAAACTTTCATTTATTCATTTCATTGCATTTAGAGAGACCGAATTCAAGCATTTTTTTTATCTTGATGGTGTCTGATTAGTAATTTATTTCAACTCAAAATTAGAGATCATCTGAAATTCTGGATTTCTGTGATCTATAAGTCACACTGGTCAGTAATAAGGGGTCACTTCACACATAATGCAGATAAAATATGACATTTCACAGTTTCTTCTTCTTACAGAACTTCTTGTTTATGTGGTAAAGGGCATTCGAAATGAAGAGTCCCCAAAGACAATTTTGCAGGGTTCCCACTGCTTAAATATCATCATCACATAAAAGCTCACAGACACATGTACGTTCATCTGTGGTTCTGGATAGCAAATGAAACAGGTTTTAACACTCTAGGAAAAACATAAAACTTAGCCGTTGGTTCCTGTTGATTTTGGAATGATGTCTAATGGTCAACTTATAATATTACAGTTATTAATTCCAGGTGAATTGTGTTCTAATTGAATCTTTAAACGTAAGTTAAATATAAATAGATATAGTTTTGTCTGCAATCCTTTTCACTCTTGTACTTGTTGAGTAAAACAAGTGATCTATCCAGAAAACACTGCCAGTAATGCACATTTTAACTCTTCTATCCTGCAGACATGTTTAAAACACAGTGAAATTCCCCTTTAATGCTCTTCCCAATATATCTAAAATACTACGCTCTGTACGTTTCCCTCAATTTAATCAAATCAACCCCCGAACGAGCTCAATCGGCTGTACGTAGAGCAGGGAAAACTGTGCTACGTATGAGAATATGATGAGCGACAAAACATCCAACACAACGGTGAAAATCAGCACTGATCACTGCTGATGTAACATTCTGAAGCAGCAGTACCTGTTAGCACGTGTGTTCACATGCTGAATGAACTGAATGTGTTAAAGGGGTCTTGTGGTCAACGTGAGTCGTGCCACATCCAGTAATGCACTGCACCTGATCACCGAGCTTCAGTAAAGTGTTCGTAAAAGGTATAGAGTTATACTGAGGTCACGCTCATGCCACATGACAAACATGGGACCATATGACAAGTGCATAGTGAACAATAGGACGGGCACAAGTGGTACACTTATGAAACATACACAAACAATGGCTTGAAGAGCACATATGCATAACCAAACGTGAAGGACATCTGTCAGAACTGTACACTTTTATGTATCTGCACACCTCCTTACAACCTTCAAGATCTGCTAGACCTCCAAACCAACTAGACCAAGGGCTACATCTGATGAAAAGCAGCAAAACCTTTCATCCCTGAGAGAGAGGGGACACAAATTCAAGCTCTAATTTTGCTTCAGGTTTGACCAAACCCACAAGAGATTCCGCTCGTTCTTCTACTGTGAAGATGACACAAGATTCTGGCTCTGATGACCCTCAACATTGATCACCTGAGGTGGTGACCGACCCAGAGTACAGACCTCAACATCACTGAAAGAATAAACTCTTCTAGGAATGACCTTTGGAGGTCAGATTTCTACAGAAAGAGAGTCTCCTGGAAAGAACGGAAGCTATACCACATACTGAAACATCTGCTCTTAGAGTTTCTGATTCTTACATATATTTTATGGATCTGCTTCAGTCTCTGACACCTTGGTGACTTCAGCTGGAACACAACGGGAGCACAGCACTGCAGATTCATAATGAAGCGTTACAGATCAGATATCCCTCAGTAGAGCAGTACAGACATGAGCACAGAGGATGAAACCTCTCCATACAGTAAATGCATCTGCTGCAGCAGTGAGAGAGGAAGCGAGAGAGATCTCCAGCAACCAATCGTAACCTTTTGACCACCTCCATGTCCATTTTCTCAGTTCACTAATCAAACAGGAGCACTGTTTTTGTGCATGCGTTGTTAACCGTCTGTCACCTTGATCTAAAGTAGGGTTGAAGTGGGAGGTGCGTCATTCTGAGCACTGCAGTCACAGACATGGTGGTGTTGGTGTGTGTTGGGCTGGTACGAGTGGGTCAGACAGCAGTGCTGCTGGAGTGTTTAAACACTGTGTCCACTCACTGGCCATGCTATTAAAGTGTGCAGAAACAGAAACAGATCAGAGCTTTGGTCTCTTTGTCTACAAGGTGGGTCAAAAAGGGGGTAATTACTGACAGGGTCTGTAATTACAGATCTATAACATGTTCCTGTGTGGTAAGAGGAGCTGGACAGAAAATGGACAGTGACTGGACCAAAAACCTGAACCTTGTGGGAGTCTAGGGGCGTTGCACCGCAAGTGTATCGTAGTATATCAACGTAATGAAGGTCTAATGTAACAGGTCTTCAGATCTGACACCAATCCAACCCTTCTTCATTTAAAGCTGCTGAGCTTCAATATGAGCGTGTGTGTGACTTCAGATCAGACTGGATTCAGATTCAGTAGTGGCCCGATAGCCAAACCCATTGTTACAGATATTCCATTTTTAACAGCAGACCTATCACTATCAACTGAATTCAACACGTTGGCCATTTGGGCAGCGTTCAATATCCAGTGCCATGGGAACCACTCCAGCACTCCAACACACTGTGAAAAGTGGCTGAGTACACTCAAACCAGGGAGATTTACACACTAGTGAATCTGTGTTCAGAAGATAAGAAGGAGCAGCCAGTGTGTGGATATGTAGGCAGAGCGCAGGGCACAGCCAAAAACACAGATAGGTTTGCTTTTAGAGAGTTTATAGCCTCGCAAACAAGACATTTTGGGGTGTATAATTAGCAGCTATGGTGAATGAGGCAGTTCCACAGTATTCATTACATCCAAACAAACAGCACGGCTGCTTCCTAAGCGAATGAAATCCGATTTAGATGGGTGCCAATTTAAAATGCCCTCCAAATTAAAGCACCATTAGCCCAGTCCCACTGCTGCCACTACTGTCCGGAAAGCACTGCGTTTGCCCTGACGGAACTGCTTGGAAGGCCAGATAAGGGGTTTAGCTCGGGGAGCGGTGGTGAGAGTGTTGTTTTGGACAGTTTTAATCCAGGACCAGAGGGACGCCATTGCCTTTGGATGGCGGCGCCTCTTGCTCTGATACTAATCACTGTATTCGGATTGCAGTCGGATGTCGGAGATGGAGCGAATGTGACTCCCCCCTACCATTTCTGCATGAATACATGCTCACTCACTCATGTGTTTATGGATGTTTGTTTGCGAGAAAGAGAGAGAGACAGAGAGAGAAAGAGAGAGAGAGAGACTCGCTGATAAATAAGCCATTCTGAAAGAAAAGATGTAAGTAATGACACATTTCTGCTGCTGCTGGGAGACAATAACACACTGTGACACAAAACATCCAGCTTCTCTGCTGGCAATTCTGCCTGAATGGAGCATCTGCAACATTCACCATTATGGGGGAAAATTCTGTGTGTGTGTGTGTGTGTGTGTGTGTGTGTGTGTGTGTGTGTGTGTGTGTGTGTGTGTGTTTAACCCCTTAAACAGATATCCAATGTTAAGTTTAAATGAATGGTTGGGTCATAAATGAAATGTTATCCACTCACAACATATTGTAACTGACCAGCCAAGTCAGGTTTAAGGAGCTTAGCTTTTTCTTTCTTTTAAGAATTTTAAACCCAATATGGATTAATTCTTGATTTGAAAGTGCCAATTATCATCATATACAATGTCCCAGACACTGGGAGGGTGAGAAGTACATGCCTCCTCAGATACATGTGAATCTAGCCAACACCCCTTTTTGATCTCTCACCATTGCATCATTGCTGGGCAGCCAATGTGCTCGGAGGAAAGTGATATGAGGAGACAGCACCATCTACCTACTCAGAGAGACCATGGTTCCTGCGCTCCATTTTGCTCTTTCAGACTCTGAGGTTGTGTGTGGTGCAGACTCCAAGATGCCATGGGGCCCAGATGTCAACAACTGCACTGTGCAGGCTGCTGGTGGGTCCATGCTGGTGTGGGATGTATTCTTGTGACATGAGCTCAACGCTACAAACCATCTGGCAGCCCATGATCTGATCCCATGACTTTTGTCATGTCAGGGTAGTGAGTTATGAGACATTAGAAAGCAAATGTAACAAAGTGTGTTTGTTAGTGGAATTAACCCTTTAACTGCCAGTAAAATCTTTGCCGATCTAGTAAATCTGGGACAAATGGAAAATTGGTGTGGGCCCAACCAGGATTATGGAATAACATCTACTTATAAGCAATTCAGTAACTACTATGAAGCTACTACTGTGCACGTTCTGAAGGTGGAGAGATAGAGTAGGCCTGTGCAGTTTAAAGGATTAAAACATCTGCTAAATGGCCTAAATGGGAATGTAAACAGGGAGCCCTCTAACACTTTGCATGTTATTGTACTCAAGCCCTGTTCTTCAGCACTGTGTTTGTGCGAGACACACGTATTAAGAGAGCCCTGTCATAAGTGGCTTGTTTTGTTGCCCAAGCACTCTTCTGCATGTTCACGTGTTTGTGTATGAATGGAGATACGTGAGTATAAAAGTAACAAAGCGTCGTTAAACTGGCCACGTCGAGAATAAATATTACAGTATTCCAAAGCAGGATGAAGCGGGACATTAACATCATATTCCACACATAAACAAAACTGTTCCACAGAGCTGATGGATCCATGCTGTCCAGAACCACTTTTCGGATTCTACATCTGAGACGTTGAAGCAAATGTTCCTCCGAAGCAGCTCCAACTCCTTCGATGGTCCATTACATCATCCGCCATCGCAAAGACTGTTTATTTTAAAAGCTCTAAAGTTCACTCTCAAGAAAAGTCTTCCGAACACACCTCATCACTCTCAGCGCAAAGTCTCTGAGATCCGCTCGCTTCATGAAGGATGACGGGGAGCGCACATGCTGACACTGCTTGAGCATGAACAGAGATGAAGGGTGCCTTTCTGAAGTATAGGTGGCAACTTGTAGGGCGTTCATGAGTTCCACAGCTTCTCTCTGGATGATGGAGCTCTTCTGTAGGGGGGAAAGTGAAGCCAGGGTTGTGAGCATTAAGAAGAAGGCTGAGGAGCAGAATCCAGAATGAAGAATGGCTTCATTCCAAAACAAAGAACAAGCATTTAGATGTTTAACATGTTCTACTGGAGAAATCTACTCTGACTTCATTAGTTGTGCAGACAGGAAGTGGATGCAGCAACGACACTCAAAGCCACCAGTGAACCTACACACGTCTGAAGTTTATATGTAACGTTGCTGATAAAAATGGTGTTTCCTCTGACATCTAGTTCTCATCACTACGACTGTGAACAGCTCTGCCTCTAGAATTTCACACAGAGGCACTCAGTGACTTTGTTTACATCAGTACCACTTCGTTATGTAGAACTGAATTAATGAATGATCAGCAAACAATTCACGAATCTGTAGCAAACAGGATCACCGCGTTCGACCATAACATTATGACCACTTCCTTGTTTTCTACTCTCACGATCCATTTTCCGATAAACGATGAAAAGATCATCCTTCACTGGTGCCGCAGTGAGGAAATGCACATGGTCACAGCATCAAAGGACCGGCAAGGCGCTCGGTACGGAAAAGCAGATAAATAATAATAAAAAATCAACCATACAGCAGCTTCCGTTTCTCTGCACACTTTAGAATGATCCTCCTTTCACCCACCTGGATATTACTGGTTGGTGGACTGTTCTCAGTCCAGCAGTGACACTGACGGGCAGCACTGCTGGGTCTGATCCACTCACATCAGCGCAACACACACCAACACACCACCATCTCTCAGTGTCACTGCAGTGCTGAGAATGACCCACCACCCACACATTACCTGCTCTGTGGTGGTCCTGTGGGGTCCTGACCAGTGAAGATCAGCGTGCAGAGAAACAGATGAACAGTATGTAATTACAGAACTGGAAACAAGGAGGTGGTCACTATGTTATGGCTGATTTCTGTATAAAAACAATAAGCACTACTGGTTTGCAGTGTAGCTATATTTGTATTTACACAAATTGGTACCAAAAATGAGTGAAAGCAGAACTGTAAGTGCAGCGGTAAGAGCAGTGTCCAGTGGTTAAGGTGTCTTTGATGTGCTTTGAGAGAACACTGTAGTGGTGAGCTCTACGTGTGCCTGTACAGTAGGAGTAAAGGGCAGAACCTATAGGACGAGCACATACAGCCATCAGAAACGTGGACACTCAGGAAGAGGGCGGCTCGTCTTCATGCAGGTCCTCGAGCTCCACCTCTCGTCCAGCTTCTCCACTGCTCCCTTTCCTGAGAAGGACACAAACACGTCGAATGATGATACTGTAACGAACAGTAACAGCCAAGTAAATACTTAATAATAACAAAGTGGTTCAACAAAAATCTCATTCACACCTTTTTTTTTTTTTTTTTTCTTGCACTAGAGCTTCACGTCCAAATGCATCGACACCTCTTCTAATTAGTCCCTCCATACTGACACACACAGCTTGTATAATCTCCACAGGAAGGCACTGCCAATAGAACGGGACGGTGTGGTGCAGCCAATAAAGAGCATATGGTCACCATTCCCGATGCCCAGCATCATCTAGAGCCTTAGGAAGCCCCCTGGCAAAGGGCTGTGAAGCATTGGAACTGATCCTGTGTAGTGATGGAGCTCCATCAGTTCTACTGGTATTTTTGATCCAGGACCAACACCGGTTCACCAACTCATTAAGCCTTTTGTGGCTGAATGCAATCAAATCCTTTGTCTTCTGAGATTCTGTCCAATTTATCAGCTCCACTGACCACACAGGAGCACTTCATTCTATAATTACAGACTGTAGTTCATCTGTTTCTACCCAAACTGTTCATCTACTGCATCAGCCTGCTACGTTCGGACCAGTCAAAAACTGACCGGGCCATCATCGGACACCAAACGTGACGCGTCTGATGGGACGTCACTCATGTTTAGCCTTTAGCCTCATAAGCACTGATGTGTGGAGATGAGAAGACATGAACACAGGAACCTTATTCCTTTACTCTGATGCAGAAAACACAGACAAACAGCAGAGTGGAGCAAACCACCAGACCACCACCATAAACAAGGCCAGTGCTGAGGGTTTGCCAGACTGACCACACTGACCACACTGCTAACAGAGGACAAGAATGTCACATAATAACAGGATGAGAACAATCTGACATTCATGATGGACCAAACAGTGGGTGCACAAACATCACAACATCAGCGTTTGAACCACAGTAGAAGATATAGCATGATGACCATACAGATGGCCATGTAGCACGCAGTTACCTTAAAGAGGGGTGGAGTTTAAGAGAGGGCCGGAATGGCCACGAGTCCCTGCACCGAAGAGAAAGAGAGAGGGTTGTTGAAAGAGATAAGAGTGGGTGGGAACTTCACACATTTTACTCTGTGCTACAAACTGTCCTTTCAGAGACACTGCTACAAACTGTCCTTTCAGAGACGGTGCTACAAACTGTCCTTTCAGAGACGGTGCTACAAACTGTCCTTTCAGAGAAGGTGCTACAAACTGTCCTTTCAGAGACACTGCTACAAACTGTCCTTTCAGAGACACTGCTACAAACTGTCTTTTCAGAGACACTGCTACAAACTGTCTTTTCAGAGACACTGCTACAAATTGTCCTTTCAGAGACACTGCTACAAACTGTCCTTTCAGAGAAGGTGCTACAAACTGTCCTTTCAGAGACACTGCTACAAACTGTCCTTTCAGAGAAGGTGCTACAAACTGTCCTTTCAGAGACACTGCTACAAACTGTCCTTTCAGAGACAGTGAGACAAACTGTCCTTTCAGGGACAGTGACACAAACTGTCACTGTCCCGTATTAAATCTGTATTAAATCTGGCACTTTGTGAGTACACCTAAATAAACACCACCTAAATCAAAATATGAGTGTGTGTGTGTGTGTGTGTGTGTTTGTGTGTGTGTGTGTGTGTGTGTGAGGTTAATGAGAAAGTCATAGGGAGAGTTTCATTAAATGTTGACACTGAATAATTAATGAAATGCAAATGCACTGCAGAGAGAGAGAGAAAGAGAGAGAGAGAGAGAGAGAGAGAGAGAGAGAGAGAGAGAGAGTAAACTACATGGCAGGTGAGCAAAGCTGGCACACAGCGTTTTTCACCACCAGGGGGAGCTGTTGCTTTTTGCCTTCTCACTCAGATGAGTAAAGAATAAGTTTCAGTATCATTAGGGAGTCGATAATTGAAACGTGTGATTCTGCTTTATTACTCTGAGTACTGCTCTGCTTAAAGCCGAATTTCAGTACTAATATCAAACACTTTCTCTGTACGACTGAAGAGAACAAATGTTCTTCAAGAACAGTCTAGAACCATGTAGAACATGGTTCTAATCAGCCCTGGAGAAATACAACCAGTGCTGAAACCGAAATCCAGTACCAGATAACCAGACCATTAAGGACAATGGCAGTGAATTGGTCTGGGAAGTGATTAGTGTGGAGCTCGTTAGACTGAAGGCTTTTTCAGACGGGGCGTGAGAAAGCAATTGTTACAGAGCGAAGGAGGAGAGAGGAAAGGCAGTGAGAGAGGAGTGGACGAGCACACTGAGCCAGTCTATCTGCTGGCCTTGGGCAGAATTTACTGTATTGAAACATTCATACTGACTGCCAATCTGCAGAGAGAGAGAGAGAGAGAGAGAGAGAGAGAGAGAGAGAGAGAGATGATGAAAGGGGAGAGAGCGCAACACGATTAAATGAGAGAAAATATGAGTGAGAAAGAGCGAGAGAGACAGAATGATGACTGTAAGAGGGAGAAAGATAAAGAGGGGGAAAGAGAGTGCGAGAAATGAGAGAGGGAAAGACAAGAGAAAGACAGAAACGGAGTGAGAGGCAAGGAGAGAGATAGAGAGCATGAGAGCACATAAAGGTGAGAAAATATGAGTGAGTGTGAGAGAGAGAAAAAGAGAGCAAGGGATAGACAGAAAGAAGAAAGTGAAAGAGAAGGAGAACGGGGGAGCGCGAGAGCAAATGAGAGAAATAGCTGCTACTGCAAGAGAGTGCAGTAGTGAGCAAATGAGAGAGAAGATGACAGAGAAAGAGGGGGAAATGGAGGAGAGAGTTTGTTAGAGAGCGAGAGTGACAGTCGAGGTGAGAGTGAATATGGACGTTATGGTCTGGACAGATACGTGTCCTCCGTCCTGCGTCTCTGAGCTGATAAATCATTAATAAAGCTGCAGTCTAGACTCGGCTCGTCACCACTGACACAGCCAGACCAAACCACTACAGTCGTTTATGGAGAGCTGTGCCGCTGCAGCTCCGAGTGACAGAAAAGAACTGGACGCAGGTAAATGTCACTGACTCACGCTACTATGGAAACATGCGCCGCCTGTTAGACGGAAAGCTAATGGCTGTTTATTAGCGTGTCTCTCCCAGTCACCTGCTCAAACAGTGATGCAGGCCGTATCACAACGGCACGCCCATGACCTTGTGGTCATCTTGTGGGTGAAAAGAGGGACAGGAGGCGAGAGGGAGGGGCTGGGAGGGGCTGTCAAAGACGGAAGGAGGTAAAGCAACAGTCGTCGGTGATTGGTTATACGTCGAAAGTCAGTTATTCACAGCAACAGGTTACGGTGTTGTTTTAAAGCAATAAGCCACAAGAGGTCTTGTGTTACTGCCGTTCTATCGCGGGGTAGGAGGTTTTAGACCTTCCCTACAATCAAATCACAGTAATGCACGGGTTCCAGGGGCTGATATGTCCATATAAAATCATCACAAAATGCGCCAAAGTTAAATTTATAAGAACGACACACAATGAACTCCGTTACCAGTGAGCACTGTTGCTAGGAAACAAGAGCGTGAAGATTTAGCTACAGTAATGTGGCGTCGCCTCTCCATTATAGTTATGTATCATACTGTATATACCGCTGTGATAGTCCAGAAGTTCTTTCGGGTTAGAGACGTCTCTGGTGACAATGTGACGTGGTCTTTCAGAGTGGACGAATCTGATAATCGAACTGGAGTGTGCATGCGCAGACCAAGAATGAAAGAAATCAGAGTACGCTGTATACAACCCTGAGAAACCTGATTACGGAGTTAAAATACAGCTTATTCCTCAGATTTCTTACTCAGAACTATGAAACTGGAGTATGTTAGAGAAACCAGATCACTGCAGAAATCGGATTAAAAAAATCTAAAATCAGGCACCGCGTCCGTTTAAAACATGCCGACAGACACCAACACAGCCTGGACTACATTCATAACATCATCGCAACAATGAGCATTACAGCCGTACCACATACTCAGACTCAGCACATTTTATACACACAAAAATAAACATTCTGACGAAATAACATCAATAAGAAATGGTGCTGTAAACGGTTGTGACTGTTAAATGCACTTCTGTCTGTACTGATATGTCTATTTTCTTTCTCACACTGATGGTTCTTCAGGGGTTCTTTTGTAAAATGGCTCTATATAGAACTATGAACACTCCAAGAACCGTGCGCATGAATAAACACAAACCCATGACATCATGAAAGGGATTCTTTGGATTGATGTTGACGTCTTAATAATAGAAGAACCCTTTTTTGGTGTCACACAGAAGCCCTTTCAAAAAATGGTAAACCTTCTGACTTATTTCTGACCCTGTGTTCTACACCATAACACATCCGTTTGTACGTGCTGCAAAACAAGCATTATTTCTGGGTGGGATCTGGTTTGACTGGCAGCCTCGGAGGCCAATAGAGTGCATCTGGAAATGATTCACTGCACTACAGTTCTAGCTACACGTCCACGGTTCTGTGGACAGTTCTTCATGTCTTCTTGCTATGGGACACCAAGTTGCTGAAACATCTGAAGGATGGTCAGAGCTCAATTCTAGGTGTCACGGCAAAGGCATTGTCACTATGGGACACTGTGTGTAGACATTCGAGGGAAAGAATTTTGGAATAAGGAAAGCTGGAAAAGTGAAGCGCAGATGCTCTTCAGAGAGCAGAGAGATGGAGAACTCACATTAACAGGCTTCCTGGGGCTGACATGGACCTCTCCTCTCTCCTGCTGGGACACTCAAAAGGGTTTCCAAAAGAGCGCTTCCGCAACATGGCCTTCACCAGGATCTACATCATGAGAGAGAAAGAGAGATGGAGAGGAGAAGAAAGAGAGGGAACTGCTCTGTCCTCGATACTGTACATCAAATTTTAAGTAGAGAAAGACAGAAGATTGAACATAAAACACACACACACGCACACACACACACAATACACCTCCACACACACATATATACACACACACACACACACACACACACACACACACACACACACACACACACACACACACACACACACACACACACTTACCACAGCAGAGAGGCTGGGGACAAATTTGACAGAGTTCTGAATTTCCTCAGTGACCTCCACCACTGTGCAGTGCTCTTCTTCTAAAGGCAATGGGTCAGCACCATCCTGAGTGACCCAGGGGTCCAGCTACACACACACACACACACACACACACACACACACACACACACACACACACACACACACACAGTATACATATTACAGATTATGTTTTAACTGCAATCAGGACACAAGAACTGGACAAAAAACTGACCATTGTTTTACTGGCAGTGGGGGTTAGATGGTCTAATCTGGTCCTCGATGGTTGAAATGCTGGTTCTATGCTGGTAAACAAGTACGTTCAGCTGGTTGAGCACTTGACAAGCAAGGCGTGTTTTCATTTGAACTGGTCATGTCAGAGGACCACTGTGGTCAGGTTAACCATTATGGTCACTGAAGATCAGGGTGAAAGGAGGAGAATAAAGGACACAGAGAAACAGATGGACTACGGTCTGTAATCATAGATCTACAAAAGTGCTCCTGTGTGGTCGGTGGAGTAAATGGACAACAAGGGCAAAGTAAGGAGGTGGTCATAATGTTATGGCTGATCAGTGTATATAAAATATATAATGAATTCCATTTATATTCAATGCAAATACTGCACAGCTGTGACTGGACAAGGCCACGTTCATCAAACTCAATACCATCATATCAGCTCTTCTGTGCATGAGCGTAACGACGGTATTGGGTGAAGGTTTGTATCTGCACTATCAACAGAATGCCGCCGGCTATCCCACACGCTGGACACGCCGCTTCTTTCAATCAGCAGAAGCTGGTGAAGCTGCAGCTTCTAAAGGTTAATGAACAGAAAGCTGAGAAAATGTCAACCATATTAAAATGTACTAATGTGTCCTAAAAACCAGAGCACAGCTCCCTAAAGTGTCTCCTGTGAACTCAGGGGACTCTTTTCATTTCAGATTCAGATAAAGACACATGGCCTGGATTCTGTGTGTGTGTGTGTGTGTGTGTGTGTGTGTGTTACCGATCAACACATTCTCACACCGACACATCGAATGGACGCGTCTATGTGAGATTACTATCTCGCTTTTAAAATCACAGAAAATAAAAAAGCTCATCGCTAAAACTGAAATAAATACAAATGTGAGTCACACCAACACGCCAGGAACACACCACCGTCACTGCTGGACTGACAGCAGTCCAGCAACCGGAAATATCCAGCCAAGAGGATGACCGACACAAACTGTGCAGGAACGTAATGAGGCTTATAATGTGAACGTAGCCTTAAATGTTTGGTTCCCACAAGCGTTTCCCACAATTCCTGACATCCTGAACCATCTACAACCATAAATCACATTGAAAGAAGGGAAAAGCCTGACTTATATGAGCTACATGTCGCCTCCTAGTGTCAGTGTACGGTAATCCGCTTGATCAGTGTCGGTTGTCCCGACCACACCACATCAGCAGCTGAACCCCATTAGTTCACCTTGATCTCAGGAAGAGTGATCCTGTTGTCTGGGTTCTTGTCTAGCATTCGCAGAATCAGGTTCTTTAGGGCTTCACTGACAGTCGGCCTGGAAAGAAAGAAAGAAAGAAAGAAAGAACGAAAAATGTATCAAATCAGTTAAAAAGATCAAACAGGCAGGAATCCAGTCTTTTTCCTGATCATTCAAACGATCCTACTTTATCGCTGATTTAACTGCCTCTACAAACGCTCACGTCCAATCCATTTAAAGCCTCAATGAAACGGCAACCAGTTGTTACAGGAAATCCCGAGCACACACACACACACACACACACACATACACACACACACAGAGATATCTTCAAGCAGACAACAACGTGGCAGAGCTATCATTACATCTGTTGTCAGACAATCATTTTGTAAAAGCTTGGAAGCAGACAGACTGAATTTAACCACGAGCGGTAGAGACGCTGTGTGGCAATCAAATCAAAGGCAGCACATCTCAAAGTTTCTTTTGTCCTCTAAAAGACCCCCGATCTGAAAAAAACACTGACATCAAAAAAAGATCATCAGTGCACAGCAGAAGAATTCGGATCCCTGAGACGCACTGAGACGCAGAGATGGGTTTAGATATTTGCTAACTTACCTTAAATCTTTGAAGAAGTTATTAAAGCATCAAAAAACAGACATTAAAATGTGAACAATGGTTTACATACTGAAGAGCAAACATTTCAGTTTAAATTGAAAAAAAAAAAAAAACTAAACAGAGGACATTTTGACACTCAGTAGTTCAACTCCAGAAGCAGTCCTTCATTAAAACCTGATATTCTATTGTATTGAAGGCAGTAAGAGCTTAAAATCACAGCAGAAATACAAACGTCACTATGGTTCATCTGCCATCAAGCCTCAAATTATGGGGATTTAAATGGCATTTAGAACAACTAACAAATTGTGGAATGCATTGCATTATGGTGATTGTAGTTTAGCTGCAGTTGTGTGTCCAGATCACTTCTTTATCTTTATTATAATGTCGGTCACTCAGGCTGTAATAAATGCTCCGTATTTCACTGTCATTCCAGTTTATCTCGTCCTCGTCGGTGGGAAAGTGAGTTCCACTTCAGAACGGGTGGAAACTTAAACTCATCCTGGCTCAGAAGTTTTTGAAGGACAAAGCTCCCCTGCTCTGTCGCGACCAGTCACTACTGGTGACTACTGGCGACCAGCGTAACCGCTTGGGAACTGGTTGGTGTCTCCACAGGAGCAGCATCGCAATGATATTGAAACTTCAGCACTGAATGGAGCCAAAAGGTTAAGCTGGAAAAGATCAGCCTCCTGGATGCTGGAACTATGTGCTAATGGAATAATCCTTTTAAAATACTGACATCCAGGCATTTCAGCATCATCAAGAAGTACGATGAATCGCGGCAGCCCTACAGCTGTGCAGAAAGTCCCAAACGAGTCACTTCTGGGTGTGTCAGGCTGTTCACGATTGGTGGCAATAATAACGTTAATATGCTGGTAGAAAAATAAAGTTCAGGAAGCAGAAACTGACCAAACTTTGGACCCCAATCAAAGAATTTCTCAGAGCCAATCATTGGAACGATGCTTCGCCATGTCATAGCTCATTTGCATAAAGTATAAGACATTCTAAATTCTAAATTGTCACTTGCCATTTGTCACTGAATGGCGGCTGCAAATCGTGTCCTCCTATAAGAAATGACTGGTCACTTCTCGCTCTGTCACCTGATAGTGTGAAGGCACGGTCAGTCATCTCACACACTGTCAAGAATTCACACGTCGACTTTTATGCGTTTTCTGACGCTGCGTCTCACTGACTGCTACACAAACGGAGGACATGTCACCATGAGTGCTTCCATGTCAACTCATGTACGCTGGACTACAATGTCACAGTGTGGTTTTCAGACTCATAGCTGCATGAGAGATGAGATCTGCAAACAGTGAGTGTGTGTGTGTGTGTGTGTGTGTGTGTGTGTGTGTGTGTGTGTGTGTGTGTGTGTGACCGCAAGCATGTGTGGGTGTGAGAGGCTCTCAAGAAAACGTTTTCATTAGCTGATGACAACCTGTCCAACCACACACTCCAGCTGCCAATCTCTCAGATATGCCTCTCGATTCACAGAAACACATGTGCGCCTCTAAGCCAACACGTGCACACACGGACTCGTGCAGTCACACACTCGAAAGAGCTGAAAAGGCCCGTTTCATAAGAGCAGACTAAAAGAGACGTTTTATTGACATTTAGATTTCCATATTCAGAGAGCTGTGGAACTTCAAAGACCGAGAGGTTGAGCAAGCTGCAGGCAACCGTACCCGACACCCCCCACCCCCACCCCTGCACCCCATCACTCTTCTCGGGTTCTCTGCCTTTGCTGATGTTTCTCCAAGGACAAATCCTTTCATATTTTATTCATCTCTCCCCAACCTTCCACCTTTGGCAAAAACGTACACTCCACTGCATTTACAGTGAGAGCTGAGCTCCATTTTGCACAGCTGTCTCCTTGTCCCACGTATAGTTAACCACTCGATACATGCGTGGTGTCAGAAGTGTGGTTTGCTCATTTTGCTTTGAAACTTATGTTGATAGCAAGTAGAGGAAGCTCAAACAGGGCTGAAGTGTTAAGAGTTTTTAAACATTACGTCCACCACGTCAAACCCAGACCCAGAAGCCATCCTCTAGTCCTTCATCAGTGCTCACAGGACGCTGTCCCACAGGACACTGCTGGCTGGATATGTCTGGTTGATGGTCTTATTCCAAAAATGCTGAAAGTATTAATCGGGACAGTCACACATGCCAGATATAGCTTTTTTTTTTCGAGATCCAGGGTTACTGCCTTCTTATGAGTTGCAAATATTAACAGAATTTAGATGTTAATCTATAGATTAACCATGTTTAGATTAAAAATGTGATGTTTTTCCCCCCACATAAAATAAAAATAGAATGTTTTTGAGCTAAAAATGCAATCATTGTAGTTATTTGTAAAGATTATAATGACAAGGATATTTATAATAATAATAATAATAATAATAATAATAATAATAATAATAATAATGTTATTTATGTATGTATCAGTATTATCCTTTCTCAGTGTGAGGAAGGAAAGAGAGTAAACAGCTGCTGCCATTTCCTCTGCAGCCCAACAGCAGGTCCAGAGACATCATTAACCCTGTACCCCTTTACTGATCAGTCAGCGGATGCATGCAGTCGAGCATGTACAAAGCAATAAACATGCACTGGACGTCTCCTGTGTCATTTAATTCAGTTCGAATCTATTGGAGTTATCTGATTGTCTGGCTGTTAGTAGGGTAAGGCTATGGTGTGTTTGATGCCTGTAAGCCTGAAGCCTAGAAAATTGCATGTAACTGCCCGCAGAGTCTAAACAGCCCAAAGGCCCCATCTGTTGGAGAAGCCGAGGCTCTGTCTACCACCTTTGCCATCTTTAGCCTGTATCTTCACTTTTTTACATTACTGGAATACATTCAGCCCAGCCTTATCTTCAGGTAAGGACAGCAGTGGGCAGTTCTGATCCTGGAGGCACTTTGGAGTTTTGTGCTGAAAGTCTCTTGCCCAGACACTGAGGCTTGAAGTGGTTTGCATTTATCACTCAATCATCTCAGTGTCCCGCTAATGGATCACACACATGTGCAGAAGAGACAAGGAACTCACGTCTCAGGGAACTCCACCAGCTTGCTCCTGATCTTGTTATGGAGAGCCAGGATGTACTCATCAATAAAAGGGCACTGAGAAAATGGAGAGGAGGGAGGGAGAGAGAGAGAGAGAGAGAGAGAGAGAGAGAGAGAGAGAATAACAGCTTAGTCATACACCACAAATGGAAAAAAGAACAGCCTCTAGAGTAATAAATCCATACTGCTCATCTATATAGCCTTACCTTTCCAAATACAAAGCAGTACAGCGTCACCCCCATTGCCCACACATCAAGAGCCTGAAACACACAAGAATGTCACTGGTATTACACTGGTTTGGTAGAAGGATTAAAATCCATATTAGGGCTGGGCGATGTGATGAAATAACAATACGTGATATATAATACGATATGACAAAAAGCATACGGGTATAAAGTATCAGCATTGATTCATAACATCAAAACAGTTCATGTTCAATATTTAAATAACTTTAGCAACCGTTAATTCCAATTGAACAAGTTCATTTCCATACAAATGACCCACTCGCTCTCTTTAATACAACGAAATCATACACTGATGGTAACACGTAACCGATACGATATTACATTTTTTATATCTCAAGTTCTATTACACAAATATGACTCGTGCTTTTTGTCCTGCCTGCTTCACTAGAGTAGCACAGTGCACTTGGCAGCACTACTGGAGGAGCAACCTCAGTGTCCGTATTATAGGTCAGTAGAGCAGGATCTTGAAGCTGTTGTTTTAAGGTAATAAAGCTACATAACATTGCGGTACAAGTTGGATTTGACTGCCTGAGGTAGAAATACTGCAACACACCCTTCACACCATGTGGCGTGCATGTCACTGCTGCTGCGGTGCATGCAATGCCAAGGTTACTGATAAACAAGCAAGCACGCTGAGAGTGCAGTGCCATGACATCATTTAACGTGATTCATTTTTTACAACAACAAACTAGAAAATAGACATTTGTGTATGTGCTGGTGATGGTCCCAACACAGAGGCTGGCATTGTTCCACAGCAGAGCTGCAATGATGGTTACAGCCATCATCTCTGTCCTCCTCGCCCTGTGCGCAGGCATTTTAAAGAGTTTCGGTCTCTGCCAGCCTGTCAGAAAGGCTGCTTGGAGCGGCTGGCAGGTTCTGGACACTGTGGATTTCTAAACACATGGGCCTGTCTGAATGACTGACTGTCTGGCTGAGTCTCTGGGGCGACGGCAGACCTCAGTCAATCAGGCTGGTGACACGTGCCTGCAGTGGAACAGTACAAAGATGTAGAGTGTGTGTGTGTGTGTGTGTGTGTGTGTGTGTGTGTGTGTGTGTGTAAGAGAGAAAAAGACTAGAGAAATGGAAAGGGAAAAAATACATTGACCATGTCATGTGGCCTTGAGTCACCTTCTCACATCAAGGATCAACTATTTTGTATTATACTGTGTTGATCGGCCAAACACACACACACACACACACACACACACACACACACACACACACACACACACACACACACACACACACAGACAAAACACAGTTTAACTCAATATGGCATGGCTCAACCCACCATGCCACAAGCTGATAAGCAGCCTCCAGCACGGGTCACAGAACCTAACACACCCACCCCACTGCTGTTACTGTAAGATTGTATAAATCTGTATAAAATGTGGACAATTTTTTCCAAAAATGAAATGTTTGACTCACTTTGTTCGCACATGAACTGCGTACAAAGTTCGCTATTCAAATGACATTGTTGTTCATTCTCTACATTAAACAAATAAGCTAATATTTACCCCTTAGGAGCAGAGCCGGGTCACCCTATCCATGCAGGTTGCACAGGCTTCCGCAAACTACTCAAATATTTCAGACACATTTCAATACATTCATAATAGAACTAGTGTGTATGTGTGTGTATGTGTGTGTATCACTGTGTGTGGACGGGTTAAATGTGGAGGACAAACTCCCCTGTATGCAAGCACAGTGGGTCTATGTGCACCTTACCTTAGAGAATAAGAAGAAGAAGAAGAAGAAGAAGAAGAAGAGTGGTCTCTTCTATTGACAGCACTGCTCTACAGGGACTAGACAAGCTGTGTGTGCATTTGCACATCTGTGTCAGCAATGGGTGCACAGTAAAATATGCATTCAGGTTTAAGTTGCTGAGTGCAGTCATTATAATGCACATCACTAAATACAATCATATTCTCACAGCAATCCTCACTAACAGATACTGACAGCAATGTTGCCCAAACTAATCAATAAATGAGCCTGTGTCCCAATACTTTTTACATCCATATATATATATATATATAAGTATCAGATCGGACTTGTATCAGCTGATATTCAGCACTGAGGTACCTGGATTGGATCTTGGAGCAAAAATAATGGGACAGGACATTTCTAGTTCTGTCTGCTTCCTCTTCCAAAAGTATTTGGACACTAACACCCAGGACCTATTTCCGTGTGACGCACTCCAGTTCAGTGTGATCGAGGTTTAGTGGTGTTTCATTGCACAGACTCCGAGATAAGCCTGATGATATTAGCGTGATTCAGTTCCTCTGGGCTTATTTTTAAGACAGACTGTGGGTAGCAGCCGACTCTGTGTCACATCATGTGTACAAGCTGCAGCCAGCGCGCCGCTAAACGAAGAAACCGCATACAGTACAGGACTCAGCCTGGTGAGAACACCATTGTCGAGTGTCTAGTCATCCGTTTCCTGTATGTGGTCCTTTTTATCTTCAGTGCGAATCAGTCCAAGCACTCAGAGTGGTGTACACTTTAAAACGAGGGTTCTTCAAGGGTTCTTTAGTAAAAAAAAAAAAATGGTTCCATATGGAGTCATGAACACTCAAAGAACCTTTTGCATTAATAAAGGGTTCTTTGTATGTTGAAAGGGTTCTCCAGATTGATCCCAACAATAGACTTTTTGGTGCAACACAGAACACTTCTGCACATCCTCCATAAGGCAAAGGGCTCTTTCAGTGTTCATGGTTCTTTCATTACTGATAAACCCCTGAGGAACCATTCTACAAGTGTGTAGGTTAATATGGTTCATCTCAAGTCTTCCCGGTCCTAATATTAACCCTAAACCTAACCAACTTGGGTCTTAATGTTGTGGTTAAGCAGTGTATAATTACAAATATGGATTCAAAATGCAGTTGGTTTCCTTCATTCTTAAGCAGACCAGAGAGCATTGACCCACGACCACTGTTGGCTCCATGACAGGTTACCGTTTTCAACTTCAGAACATGATGCCGAACACAGTAAAACAACAGATGCAGAAAGTCCCCGCCAGCACAACAATGTCCCCTGCAGTCATCTGCAGTCCAGGAGCAAAAGGCCTTTTTGGGAAAAGAAAACAGGCTATGAACTAAATTCACATGCAGACACTCTGAGTGTTTACCTTTCCACTGAAGCTCTTACGGTTGTCTGAAAGGGTCTCTGGGGCCATGAAAGCAGGAGTACCAGCCGTGCTTGAGAGCAAGGCATCGTTCCCCTCAAACTGGTTACTAACGCCAAAATCAGCAATCTTCACATGACCATCGTCTCCCAGCAACAGATTGGACGGCTTAATGTCCCTGTGGACGATCTTCTGATAGTGCACTGAGGAACAAATAATAAATCATTTTTTTCAGATGCTTAAATCTACTCTTTAAGGAACCTGAAAAGACAGAAAAGCACAGATAATAAACAAGAAGTTAGTAATGACTGAGGGACAGCCTGTACCAAAGTGTTGGCTGTTGAGGTTTGTGAAGGCCACTTGGGTGGTCAAGAGAGGTTACCGTAGCCAATTCAGACAAGGACGCATAAGCTGACTGGAGGAGTGGTTCCTTTGTGTCTCTAGTGCCCAATCAAAGTTAAACAGGTGGGAGTTCAAGGTTCAAGTCAGTGGTGATCAGTGAACTGTCATTTGTGGTGTCCTGTGATTAGGCGAGTGTAAACATCTCAGAGACGCAGTGGGATCTTCTGTGTGAAGTGTAAAAGTAGGATTAGGACTGACTAAAGCAGTAGCTGTAGGTTGAAAGTTTGCGTTGAAACTGCTCTTTTTCGAGGCTGAATTTTTGTAACCAGATACATCTTTCACATAAAAAACTATGTTTTGACAGAGTCAAAAATATACATATAGCACATGTGATAGATGATTAAATGTCCCTTATAAAGAACCTCCATCATCCTCTTAATAGCTGTCGACCGTTTTGTGTAACAGAATCACATCTTTTCCAGAATCCACATGTTTTCATTCAGAAAAGAGGGAAGGTATGTATTTTAAATACATCCAGGCCTTTATGGGAGACCACACAGACTTAAATGTATTCAATTTAATTTAGGGATTTTATGTAAATAAAGTAGTTGTAATTAGTAAGTATTTGTGAAGCACTGTTCAATCCATCATCTGAAAATGTGACAACAAAAAGTGACAACACAGGCAAGAAGAGCACTAATCAGGGAAGCAGCCAAGAGGTCACTCTGGGGGAACGTGGAAGAAGGTGCTCTGGTCAGATGAGAAACTTTTTATCCTAAATATAAAATGCTATGTGTGTGTGTGTGTGTGTGTGTGTGTGTGTGTGTGTTGGGATTCATATCCACTGTATATTTCTTATTCACAGTTTCATCATTTCAATAACACTAGAAAAACACAGACCATTCAAAAGCTGAAGGTCCGCCTGCTATATCCATTCCAAAAACACCTATGATGTGTTTGGGATCGCTGTCCAGCTGGAAGACCAAATCACATTTGCTAAATATTTTCCACTGTCCTTTTGGAGTCCTTTTAGCTGGATGACCACTGCTTAGAAGAGAAACAGTGATGCTACATATCCTGCATTTGTAGATCATCTGCCCGACAGTGGACGTTGGAGGCCAAACTCTTTAGACATTTTTCCAACTTGGTAAACTTCATTTACTGGTTTTAGGAATTTTCAGGAATTTCCTTTGATCCAGGCACACTTCATCTGGCTGTAAATTCCAGACCATGATAATGATAATGGTTGATTTCTCTCAGTTTCTTCAGAACTAGGCTCTTCAGAGGTCAGCACAGTTAGAGTGACAGGCCATGAACTGAAAACATTGAAAACAATACCATTTTCGTCATGGAAGACACCTAGAGTGACCACGGATTAACTGTACCACAACATCAGTGCATTTCTCATTTCCTTCCCAAATGGAAAGAAATCATTTCCATAGACGTCTCCAACAGCAGGATCCTGGGGGGAGAAAGGAAAAGCACCTTTGGAAAAATAATGAGTTTGGGATATACTGGACCCCTGTGGCATTTACTCCACAATCAGTAAAAACTGACTCACAAAGTTCACAGCAAACATAGAAAAGAGCTAAATTTGATCTGAGCAGTGCTGTTCCATCGCAAACATCACAGGTCATCCCTGACGAGGAGCGCAAACACGTGCATTTTGAATAGCACTATTGAGTTATTGAACATTTACCCTGCTCCCTATGGCTGCCTCACACTGAGCCTCAGTGTTTGAGCTTCAGCAAGCCCTGGGAACCTGCTCTGAGTTTGGACACTGGAGAGTTCGTGACCTGTAATGTGAATTGATCTTTTAAATAATATGCAAGATGCCAGGAGGCCTGTATCAACAAACAATAAGCTCTTTGTGAACAGTGACTACAGTTTTCCACCAACCGTTCACTAAATCACTCTTAAACACACAGATGGCAGCCATGAGTAGCTTCTGTGAGATATAGAGAGGTTGACGCATTTATGGCTCAAACAGTAATCCCACAAGAGGGAAAGGGATGAGCATAGTTCAGGAATTGAGTCAAGCAGACAGCATGTGGCTATCTCAGAGGGGTGAGGGTTGTCTGGTCATCATGGTCCTGGGATGCTGAGGAAAGATGAGGAAAATGGGGGGGGTGACTGTCTGGCTTCTCCACTAAAGATGATCCTAGACCACAGGTGACCATAGACCAGGCTGCATATTTAGAAAGGTCACCTCTACACTTTGGAATTGGGTTTTCTTACTATACACATCTGTTTCTCTACATGTTATCTTCAATGGTCAGGAACCCACAGAGCAGGTATTATGAGGGTGGTGGTGGTGTGTTAGTGTGCATGGCTGCATTGAGACCACCAAACAGAAATATCCAGCCATCCAGTGTCCTGTGGGCAGCATCCTGTGATGAAGGACTAGAGGATGATCAACACAAACTGCAGAGTGTGAAATAGAGTGGACATTGAGTTTAGTTTGGTTTGATTGTTGAAGTGAGTGTGATCATCATGGCGTGATCCATAGAGCTCTCCGAGGCCTTCAGAAACAAGGTTTTAGACGCAGAGGAGTCTAAAACAATTCAAAATCAGCTGTTCCACTGTCCGAACAATAATTCACAAGTGGAGAACATTTAAAACAACTGCCAACATGGCCGGGTCAGACCATCATAGCACGTTCAGCCCAATAGCAGACCAAAAGATGCATGAGGAAGTCTCTCCAACAATCCTAAATCATCCTCACAGAACCTACAGGTAGCTCTCGCCACAGTTGTCACAGATGTCAAAGTGCCGAATCTATCATCAGAAAGAGGTCAAACAAGTTTGAGATTCATAGGAGGTGTGCAGGGTGGAAACTTCCTGGTAACTGCCCTTACTGCCAAAAAAAAAATAATAATAATCAGAAAAAATCGCATTTCTATTAATTTCTATTAATTTCTATTCTGAATTTTCCCATAATCATTTTTTTTATTACTTTTGTGAGTAGTTATCTCACCACTATCCCTCAATAAAGCTCAAATAAAGATCAAAGGTCCATATGTTTCAATATGTTTAAAAACCCATGTGTTCATCGGGTGGCTTAACGTTTTACCACATGACTGTAAATATACTCTGCACTCGATACTCTTCCCACAGTCTTTGCAACTCCATCAAAACATGCCTGAAAAATAAACTTGCACTGAATATTCAGTACACTCAGTACACACACAAACAAAACCACATATATCCCTGACACACCCAGGCTAAGACTCCCCCCAAGGCTCTTTCCCCATTAGGCTAAACGGACACTGTGAACACGGCAACAAACACGGTAATGCTTCTCGAGTTACAGCTCCCCAAGGCCTTCGCTTTTTGCATAAATGACAATGACTAATCGCATCCATGGAAATGCAGGAGGGACTCAAGCAGGCTTGCGTCCTAGCTGAGCACTCCAGGGAACAGTCACTTTAAAGTTTTTACAGGAAACAGCACTTTATGGCCCGAGGCATCTCCAACACATAACATATATATATATTTTTTATGATGAAGGCAAAACGTCCTGCCTCTGACTGAATTTTTGGATTTCACATCATTCAGACAGTCTCTCAGCTCATAGACATAATGTCGTTCCAAATTTCCACCCTTCTTGGCAAATCATACCCAGCCTTATTAAATCCAGTTTTAATTGGTTGCAGGGTCACCCAGGACTGTGTGTTGGAACTCTGCAATGCCTCATTACTAGAAAATGACTGCAAATTGCTCAGAATGTGTATAAAGTAAGGGGTTGGGATCTCAATTAGATTGTTTTGATTCAGGGGGCATAGATGTGACTGCACAACAACTGTTTATGCATCCTGATTTTAGACTGTAGTGGCTTCCTGTTATCTTCAAAGCTGAATCTATAAATAATCTCTACACATCTTAATTTGGTGCATCTCTAGGCTTTCCATCTTTAACCTAAAACCATCATTATTATCATTATTATTATTATTAATCATAAAAAACAACAGATCTCAAATGTTCAGGATCCCACATGAACACCACAGAGCGGGTATCATGTGGGTGGTGGGTCGTTCTCAGCACTACATTGACAGTGACATGGTGGTGGTGTGTTAGTGTGGGTTGCTTTGGTATGAGGGGTTTAAACCCTGGGGTATTTAAACCCACTGCTGGACTGAGAATAGTCCACCAACCTCAAATGTCCAGCCAGCGGGCAGTTTACCTTCACAAACCTTAGTGAAAGAACGGGTCGTTCTAAAGAGCTCTGAATTCAAGCATTCGGGAACCACAGCAACTCGGCTGAGGTGCACAGTGCGTAAAAGACAACAACGTAATTAACTCACAGTACTCGATGCCCAGGACAATGTCTCTGAAGTAGAGACGTGCCTGCTCTTCACTGAAGGGGCTGTCTGTAGGTACCTCCATCACAGGTCTGAGAAAGAGAGAGAGAGAGAGAGAAAGGGGAATATGGAACATCTGTAATTGTGAGGTCCAATACTCAAAGTCTCTTAACAAGGAGAGTGGCCTGCAGGAAGAAGCTTAGCAGTTGGAGGAGAGTTCAGCGCAGAATTCACATAAATCCATCAAACAGTACATCCACACACCCCCCCCCCCCCCACCCACACACACACACACAAACAATGCTTCAATATTTCATTCATAACCAACAGACACGCCGCCACAATGCTGTGGAAAGGGCAGATTCCAGTCGTTCTGCTGGTAAACAGTCCTTTCTGTAATTATGCAAAGCAGAATCTCCCCCTTTCAGAGGAGAAGCACAAAGCAGAGCGAGACCAAATAATGCACTAACCCTCCACACCGCAGCAGAGCCGATTAGCCAGCCAAAGCTGGCATTCAATTACAACTAAATGTCACATTTTTTGAAAGAATAGAGTCGTGTGGCAGAGCTGGATATTGCCTGTCCAATTGTAACGCTCTGCTGCAACTTAGACTGAAAAGTCCAGCTTTATATCAGAGAGAGAGAGAGAGAGAGAGAGAGAGAGAGAGAGAGAAAGAGAGAGAGAGAGAGAGCGAGAGAGAGAGAGGTCTACTATTAGGTAAGAATAAGACTGCAGGTCTTGGGAGTGCCAGCTTCTTGCTGATCTCCATGCTGTAACAGACCTACAAAACCTGCCAATGAGCAGTTCAGTTTACTAACTGTATATCTACTATGAGGTAGGAGTTACTCAGTGTTTATTATCAGTTAATAGTTACTGTATATCTACTATGAGGTAAGAGTTACTCAGCGTGTATTATCAGTTAATAGTTACTGTATATCTACTATGAGGTAGGAGTTACTCAGGGTTCATTTCTCTGCCTGCAGAGAAAAAAGAATCACAATAATAACCGTCAAGTGAAAACATAAGCACATAATGAATCCCTTGGGAAAGAGGGGGCAGAAGGGGCAAACAGAGGTGGAGCGACAGAACTGAGTGATGACAGATATGTAAGAGACAGCAGGCATGAATGGGGGGATGGAGAGAGACGAAGAGAGAGAAGAGCCAAAGCTTCAATTACATATAAGAGAGGACGCAACACTCACCCTTTCTGCATTAGCTCAAACACTGTGCGGTGGGGTGGGTGGGTGAATGTGGAGGTTGAGAGGGGGAGAGAGAGAGAGAGAGAGAGAGAGAGAGAGAGAGAGAGAGAGAGAGAGAGAGAGAGAGAGAGAGAGAGAGCACATATTATAAAGAGTTTTTGTTCTATAAATAATGTGCAAAATGCATACAGGCTACCCACACTCAACAGACGAGGGTGTTTGCAGATTTCTGATCAATATGTATAAAATGTGAAGATTTCTATATAATGAGCTGATGAAGAATTGAAAGACTATGCTATCATTGCAAAAATGAGCAGCTTTATTAAGAAGAACAAAAATATTCCCACTTTTAATCCACGCTATTTTTAGAGCATTTCTATTTCTGCTCAGCATCATAAAAAATGAGAAAAAATGATTTATGCTGGATCTGTGAATATGTTGCTGTTCCTCTGCATGTGGTCAGATCAATTACATACTCTAAGGCATGAAGTCCACAAGACCTCTGAAGGTATACTGTTTATATGGACCAAAAAATATTAACAGCGGTGATCCTTTGCAGCAACGCTCTGTAATTTGGGGAGATGGAACTATCACAGAAAGCTGGGGACTTATTCATGATCTACTGTGATGTAAGGGTTACTGGTCTCGTTAGAAGGCAAGAGTTGCTAGGTATGCACTAGTTACTACATTTACTATGAGGTAAGAGTAACTGAGGTACTACTTCCGAAATAAGAGTTGATTGATATCTACTATGACGCATATTATTCAACATGAAGAAGACAGACTGCCCATCTAGAATGGAGAGGACTTTTATCTGTATTCCATTATGAGGTAGGAGCTATTTAGTATCTACTATGAGGTAGGAGCTATTTAGTATCTACTATGAGGTAGGAGCTATTTAGTATCTACTATGAATTATTTAGCATCTACTATTATAGTAGGAGCCATTTAGGCATCTACTATGAGCAGTAGGAGCTATTTAGCATCTACTATGAGGTAGGATCTCTACTGTATCTACCTGGCGAGGTAGGAGCTATTTTAGTATCTACTATGAGGTAGGAGCTATTTAGTATCTACTATGAGGTAGGAGCTATTTAGTATCTACTATGAGGTAGGACTTACTGTATCTACTATGAGGTAGGAGCTATTTAGTATCTACTATGAGGTAGGATCTAGGTGCTTTATTCCAAGTCCAGTTCTGATGCTCGGACTGTGCTGGAATAACCAGTCTGATCCACAGCAGCTCCACCTTTCAACTTACAGGACTTCAAAAGGATCAGCTGGAACATCTTGGTGCCAGATGCCACGGGGCACTTTCAGAGGTCTCAGGGCTGTTTTGGTGGCACAGAAAGGGCCAACAGCACATTGGCTGATGGGTGTACATCTGGTCCGACATCTGACAGATGACAGGTTTTTGAGCTGTCCTTACCCATATGGAGATTGTCCTCTGCTGGGTCGTCCAGCACCTGAAACAGAAACAGTATGTGGATCGAAAGCTCCCAGAGGCCTCTGCTGCTCCGCAGAGGCATTAAAATCAATGTCAAAGAGACTGAGCACGACCCAGAAATCTGCAAACTGGATTATGCAACTCACAAGTCACACTACATAACATACAAAACAGGAACAGACACTAAAACAAGAACAAGAAACGGAATCCGGGACAAGACGATGTCTCCCGTGGAGCACGTTTCTTATCTTCCTGCACTGTTCCTACAATGACTGGAGAAGCTGTTTGAAGCTGCATCCAAAGGTCTACTGAACTGCAGCACAGCATACTGAACAGAACACAATTTCACACAATTATGCAGGAAAACAGCTATTTACAGAGAGTGGCGCCGAGCACTGCATTGCCACGTATTAAAGTCTCTCTCTCTTCTAGCTCTGGCCCATCCCACTCACTCTTTCCCTCTCCATCAAAGCTGCTGTGATTGAAGGACACTCCAACAGGGCCGTGCTGAGAGACAAGCGGTGCCCTCCTTTCTCCTCTGCATCATTCCATCCTACCATTTTTCCTCCTCTCCTCCAATCGATCCTCCTCTTGCTTTCTGTCTGATCTTAAGTGCAGAAAGGATTCCTCGGTTGGACAGCAGCAGCGGTTTCTTCAGCAGCTTTGTCTCTCACTGGATGACCAGTTGCATGACTCTATAACACCAGTTATAACTGCACTGAGTCACAGTCTTTTAATCTTCAATTCCTTAGAGTTCTCTCTCTCTCTCTCTCTCTCTCTCTCTCTCTCTCTCTCTCTCTCTCTGTCTCCCTCTCTCTCTCTCTCTCTCTCTCTCTCTCTCTCTCTCTCTCTCTCCACAGAACTACATCAGTCACTGAGGCTGACTCATTTAAAGCCTCGGGCCCCGTTCTTCAGAGTTCTATTCAAGCAAACTTCTTAAAAGCCTGAATCTTTCATCTGAACCACGATCCAATCAAACTCTAGAAGGCAAAAGCCCGCACTTACCTCCACCAGCTTGACAATGTTGAGGTGGTCGAGCTTTTTGAGGATGGCAATCTCCTGGTAAACCCTCTCCAGGGGCCCAAGCACTTTTGGTTGCTCACCCAATGCCGCTTTCGGACCCCGCGGAGGAGGACGACCTGAAAGGGAGAGTGTGAGCAGCATTCCACAGAAAGACAGGGACTTAAGACAGTGAGACTTATACACTTAATTAAACAGCTTAAACAGAGGAATTATTAGAACTTTTCACTCATAAGTGAAATAAGTGAAAGTGAAGAATAATGAGCTTTCTGTGTCTGAACTTCCTTCCGTTTGATGCTGAAGCTCAAACTTATTTATTTATAAAAGTATCAGGACTACCCACTCTCAGGACCTTTATTCTGTAATTTGAGTGCAAACAGTCCTTTCCTTCTCTTTTTCCTCTAAAACTCAATATCTGGATGAGTGAAGCCCCGCCCCCACTGATCAGTCGGAGTCTGCATGCAGGTTGTGTCTAAACGTTTGATTGTGTATCATGTTTGGACCTGACTGAGTGAATGTACTTCAACAGAAGAAAGTCTGTAGAAATGACATACGTGGAAAACCATACTGCTTCATCAGCTTCTTCTTAGACACCACTTTCATTGCCTGAGAGAGAGAGAGAGAGAGAGAGAGAGAGAGAAACAGTGTGTTCGCCAAAAGTTCCCAGGGTGATCTGCAGTGTTCTCGAACACACACTTACTTTATTTTCTCACTTTTTTTCACCATTGTACAGAAAATGTCCCAAACAATCACCATTGTGCCTGTGTAGGTGTCTGTCACACATTTTCAAGAGGGTGACACAATCTGGACTGACTTTCACATATTTCCATATTAATCAAACAAAGAGCCTCTATATAGTGGAGTCGGGCCGAGCCACAGCATTCGTCCCCCAGCCGTAATGGAGTACTCCAGGTTCGCCTCCCAGCAGTGGCTCTGGCTAAGTGATTGCAGAAGTGATTATGGAAATCCACCAGCGAATATGGAAATTCGCCAATGAATAATTGAGTGACAGATTCTCGAGAGTAATCAGCTCAAAAAGGGCCGCTCACCAACCAGCACATTTAAACCTCGGCAAAGGAACGCAGGCGAAAAAGTGAGGGATGGGACAAGGTGGAAGAAAAACAACAAAGATGAAAGACAGGGTCAGACCCAGCAGTTCAAAAGCAGACCTACAGCACGTCTGTTTGATGTGAATGGCAAGCAGAGCTGAGGTCCAGTACAATCGGGTAAAGTTTCATGGGGCTGCTGTTTGTTAGAAAACATTACAAATACGTTACATAAACAATAATACCAACATTCATACATAAACTGCTTTGAATTACAACAATGTACATTTTAACAGGGGTCGCTATGGTTTCCAAGGAGGTTGTTTTGGTGTTACTTTGTGGTAGCTAGGTGGTAATTGCTAGGCATTTCTAATTGGTTATGGCATTGCTGTGGCATCTTAGATGGTTGTTATGGAGCTGCTAAAAGGCTGCTATGGTTTCCCAAGTGGTTGCCTTGGGGTTACTAGGTAATTGCTATGGCATTTCCAAGTGGTTGCTATGGCATTGCTATGGTTTCCCGGTTGGCAGCTATGGTGTTACTAGGTGACTGCTTTAGGTTTGCAAGGTGGTTGATATGGCTTTCCTCATTGGTTGTTATGGCACGACCTATGGTATCCAAGGTGGTTGCAATGGAATTACAAAATGCTTGCATCCAGTAAGCATCTAGTTCTTCCACTGCAATCACTCTGTAACAGCCACCTGGGAACCACATAGTAACACCAACGCAAGCTGCCATGTGTTCTAGCACGAAAAATGTGGGACAAGGAACATCTTCTATTTTGAGCGTTTAGTGTGGGAATGACTCGGATCTTGGACAAAAATCCCAGCCCTGAGAACTAATAGAAGGACAAGCAGGATACATGGAGGAGGTGCCGTACGGTGACGTTGAATAACTGTGGCAGTAAAACCCCGTACCAACAAACACAGCATCCTTTTTACAAGCCATACAAATCAGTGGAACGCCGGCCCGTCATATTCCTACAATGACTGATTAGCATCTCATCCGAATGAAACCGATTGATTAAAAAAAGATAACTGCACCTGTGTCTATTCTCCGGCGGTGAAAGGCAGCGGGAGCGGCGTATTGTGGGAATGCAGAGTGCAGGCCGTGTCTTATGTAACCGAGGAAGAGCTTTGAAACACATCTCTGTTCATTACAGACAGACAGGCGCTGCCAATTTGCAGCACCTGCGGAAAAGATTAGGCCTCCGCAGTGAATGAACAGGGAAGCGGTTTCAAACACTGCCTACTTCCTAGACGGGAAGACTGGAAATGTGCTTTGGGGAAAAACAGCAAAAACAAAACAACAGTTTTTCTGCCATTTCGCAGTTCGTTCATTCCTCAAAAGAGCGAGTCGGTGTTCAAACCGCTCGGATCGACTCCCGGCTCCTCTTCCTCCCAAGCTTCTATGCTGTAACTGAACTGCTGAGGAGCTGGTCATTCACCATTGCTCCATTCAACCCCCACGACCTTCTCCCTTCCCCAATCAACCACAACATCAGGAACAACTGCTTGTTTCACTGCATCTTCGGTTATCCTCCTTTCAGCCTGATCTTCACTGGTCAGGACCCCACAGGACCACCACATAGGGTCATTCTCAGCACCTGCAGTGACCCTGACATGGTGGTGGTGTGTTAGTGTGTGTTGAGCTGGTGCGAGTGGATCAGACACAGCAGTGCTGCTGGAGGGCTTAATCTTCTCAGTGTCAGTGGTAGACTGAGAATCGCCCACCAACGGCACCATGTAAGCACTGATGGAATAGACGATGACCCATCAACCATCTGATAGATCACATCATCTTGCTGTGAGCACACTGGCCAGTGTTCAACCTCACTCGCAGTGTTCAACACCTCACAACTTCTACAGGTTCGGGTGTTCCTGAGCCATGATTCACTTACTGGTGTCCCATGACTTGTGGCATCAGAGTCAGAACACCTGCATTGTGATACGAATGGTATGACCAGGTTCTTCTAAATATAGAGCCCTAATAAGTAGAACACATTCATAATTCCATTATTCTTGAATTGCTCGAAAGCACAGATCAGAGAAAGACTCACTAGTTTAAATATCAACCTGCATGCCTGCTGGGACCGTCCACCCTCAAGTGCTGACAAAAGCCATCCGACCATCTGGCCTGGTAAGATTCTGCAGTTGAGAAGGAAGCGATGCCGCCCTTTTTTCTCTCCTACACAGCCTGAACACAGAGCTGGACTCATGAAGGTAAAAGGAGGACAGGCAGCAACGAGAGCAGACTAACCAGCGAACGCTGGGAACAAACATGTTCACTATGGCAACTCGGGTTTCGTAAGAAAATTACATAATGGAGCCACGACGGAACACCTTAGAACAGCTGCTGTGTCCACGCTGGGATGAAGCATGAGGTGCTACGGTTTCAAATATCTTTGCATTTAAAAAAATACCTGTTTACTGTATACCGACGTATCACTGCTCAACAATGAAAAACCACGTATCTCCACTTTACGTTTTCTCACACTGTGCATGAACAGACCAATAGAAACACGTTTGTAAAATAAGCTCTTGTTTTCCGTTCAATTCCATTCAAAGTTAAGAATATTTTTGCCGTCTCCTGTAAAGTTAACATTGTGGAGATACAGCGACGATATTCTTCCATCGTCCGTGGGATTTACAATATGTGAGCAAAATTATTTGGACACCTGCTCATTCGCTGTTCGATACCTACGCTGGAGTAACTTCTCTCTACTGTCTAGGGAAGGCTTTCTAATGTGGAGCATTACTGTGAGGATCTGATTGCCTTTGGCAACAAGAGCATTAGTGATGTCAGATGTGAAATACTGGATGAAGCACCACAGGTTCACTGCTCCACAGCTCAACTTTGGGGGGCTTTATACCCCATAGACCCCATATAACCCTACACAGCTACAGGGGCCTCTGGTTAGCTCTGACTTAGTGCAGTCGGTGAAACGATCAACAAGCAGCTCTCCTTAAGCTACGGGTGCGCCATGTTGACAAGGTGGTGATGTATCAGTGTTTGTGGCACTGTTACGTGTGGATCAGACCCAGCAGTGCTGCTGGAGTGCTTAAACACTGTGTCCCCTCACTGTCCAATTTATGGACAATCCTACCTAGTTGGTTGTGCCACTGCAGTGCTGAAAATCACCCACCACCCAAATCATACCTGCTCTGTGGTGGTGAAAGGAGGATTATACAGATTATAAAGCAGCATATTTGTGTGTGTGTGTGTGTGTGTGTGTGTAGTGCTTAAGTCTGCACAGGGAAGGGCCGTATGAATTAGCTTATGTCTGTTACCTCTACTTAAGCACTCAGAATCAATAAGCAGTCGGCTCGCAGAAGCAGGTGATCTGAATTAAAAGCCCCTTTACGTTTTTCATGGCTGAGCCTCCCCCACGCTCTCCGTTTGCAAACAGTTCTATCTCTCCATCCTTCTCATTTCCCTTCCCATCACTCCCCTCCCCCTTCAAATTGGCCTCGATTATCTGCGCTGTCTCAAGTCTTTCTGTTTTATTTTCATCCCGCCTCTCTGTGTCCATCTCTGAGGCCCAGCAGCAGGTCAACCTCGTCCTGTTCGCAGGCCATATGCAGCCTGCGGAGACCAGCAGGTGGGAAAAAAAAAACGCACTACAGAGCGATTACTCGGCATCCGTCAACCCACATCTGCAGACGTGCCACGGACTTTAATAAGGCCATTAATCTGTTCAGAATCTCTTGGACATCAGAAGATGACTGGTGTTGATTTAATGCATGTAATGTATGTAATGCCTGTAAGCTCTGACCACCACGGATCCTACATTGTTCTGTTGTAGAACCGAGAAAGGTGCTGGAGCTGAGAGACGTTCAGTAGATAGAAAAATGTAAGCACAGTGGCTCAGATGGACTCACATAATACTTGTCATCGTCCTCATTGTAGGCCAGTTTGACCACGCCATATGAGCCCTGGAGAAAAACAGGAAATCAGAAGAGTGTGGATCAAAGCACGCTTCTGCATCAAATCTGCATGTAAGGTGAACATCTACAGTATTCTTGAGGGTTCCCAGTTTCATTTTATCCTAGTCCTGCTATGGGTGGACTATCGTTTAGGTCAGTGCTAGCGTACAGCCAATGGGCCAATTTTGTTCTCTTGGGATTCCGGCTGCCGATGGCCAGGCAGATGACCCGGGATCTGAACCTGTGATCCTCGGATCATAGTGCAGGCGCATTAGCCGGCTCCCCCCCGGGGTCACTTTCACACGTGGCACTGATATCTGATTCATATCGGATTTGCGACTCTGAAGAGCCCAAGAGTCAGTACTCACCTTCCCAATTTCACTCTTCAGTTTGTACTGGTTAAGCTGGATGCAGTCCTGAAGTAGAGAGAGAGAGAGAGAGAGAGAGAGAGAGAGAGAGAGAGAGAGAGAAAGAAAGATATTAAATTGAGCTAACACACACATCTCAGGCCAGTGGGCGGTCATGTGCCTGCGCAGCGAGGAAGAATGTTGTGTTTGTTATAGGAAGAGACAGAGGAACCAACATGTCCACTTCCATAACGACTCTTATTATAGAAGCATTACTTGCAATAACAGACCTAGAAAAATCACTGCCAACTGGCGGTGTCTCAACACCATAGCAACAATTACGGATTTCACAGAGAGAGAGTCTACATGGTTTACAGGGGAAGGGAAGGGGAGGCTACAGAGAGACCTTGTTCCATTCACATGGACAAAAATATGTGGACATTACTTTAAAACAGTGACATTGCACTGCAAAAAAAAAACATAACATTATGACCACCTCCTTGTTTCTACACTCGCTTCTCTTCCATAAACAAGGACTCTGTCGTTCTATAATTACAGACTGCAGCTCATCAGTTTCCCTGCATGCTTTATTCTCCTCCTTTCACCTTGATCTTCACTGGTCAGGACCCCACAGGACCACCACAGAGCAGGTATTATGTGGGTGGTGGGTCGTTCTCAGCACTGCAGTGACACTAACATGGTGGTGGTGTGTTAGTGTGTGTTGCGCTGGTATGAGTGCACAGTTTGCGTTGGTCATCCTCTAGTCCTTCATCAGTGAGCGTAGAAACGAGGAGGTGGTCATAATGTTATTGCTCCTCACTGTATCTTTAACTATATTTACTAAACAAGATGTTTAATTACAGCATTGGACACAAAATAAGACCATATTTTTAGGTAACAAGAAGTGATTAATAATAATAATAATAATAATAATAATAATAATAATAATAATAATAATAATAATAATAATAATAAAGGAATTATGGGAAACCCTCTAGGAGTAGGAGTTTATATAATGGGGGGGATTTAAGTCAGTTGTTTATAGAAATCAAGACCACAATCTTAGGTCTTCCGTATCCAAGTCAGGTAATGGACGTTTTCCATGCCCTGAACAACGGAGATTACTGACCTGGAAAGGGAGTCTGACCACAGTGAGCAAATAAAATACTAATGGAATACATTCAGCGCCCCTGTTCCTCTCTCGAAGGAGTGGTCATCCAGTAAAAGGAGTTCTGTGGTTGTGGTAAATATTATTACTAGAAGCCAAAACAGATAAACAACTCCATTTACGGATCTACAGGAACCTCTCGCCAATGTTGACGGGTCCATCATCAGGCAAACACAGAACAAGAGTAGTGTCCAGGACAGGATAACAAGTAGGAAGCTGACTACCCTCCAAGCTGCCCATCTGACCTTTGCTGAAGACTTCCTGACTATACCTGTTAAACATGGGGAGGGCAGAATCAAGGGTTGGGACTGGCAGTGTTCAGGTCAAATTCCAGACCTTCACCATTCAGCTGGAAAAGCAACATTTTCTATTCCACAGAAATGATGGGCAGATGAGCTGAGACTGCCGGAGCCGTGGTGCACGGTGAGACTCTCCAACGGTACCCAGATGCCTGGACTAGCCTGGAACAGCTGTTTGCATGGCTGCTTATTTTCAAGCCAGCTGTTATGGTGCTCTGTATACTATTATTCATTTCTCCTCTCTTGACACCCACTAATTTCACACCGAGTGGAGATTCCCTGGGAATCACTGGAGGAAAATTATTACAGCTGAGGAGACAAAGACGTGTACCTGCAGTGCTGCTAGCGTGTGTGTGTGTGTGTGAAGCGAAGAAGGGGAGAAGGGAAGAGAACAGGGAAAGACAGAAAGGACGGAGAAAACAGCACAAGAGAAAAATACAAGACCATACAAATGAGGGAACAGGAGGGTTTTCCAGAGGTGTGTGTACACGTGCACACACACACACACACACACACACACACACACACACACACACACACACACACAGAGCTCAAGCTGTGGGAGAGAAGGCAAGAGTATTAACATTACATACAGTGATTAATAGCAATATTAGAATAAATACAAAGAATTCATATATACAGTGTTGGGAATGTCACGGTTACGGTAGGCCCTACTACGTTCATTAAAACATCTCCTAAGCTCTCCTCGTGAGGGTGTAGTATTATTCATCATCCAACACCTGGTTTGGTAAATCAGTGCTTAATGAATTTAAATCAGGTGAGCAGGAGTTTGGAATATGGACTGCTCCAGGGGGCTTTGAAGGCCTCTAGCTCATGCCTGGTATTAGACAATAAGCTCATGTTTGTAGATTCTACTGACAGTACTTTCCTACAGGGACCAGACAAGCTGTGTGTGCATTTGCACGTCTGTGTCAGCAATGGGTAGCTGCATGCATTCATTACAAGGGTTGTCCACAAAGAGAGGACGAAGTGTAAGTTAGTGAAAGTCAACAAGGTCACAAGACAAAGAGAGAGGACGTATTGAGTGTCAGTCATTGGAAAGTGCTATCCGTACCTCCCGGAAGACAAAAGACTCACCCAATGACATCAAAGGTCAAGTACTTTGATCCTGATAGTGTGAATGACAGAGAGAGAGAGAGAGAGAGAGAGAGAGAGAGAGAGAGAGAGAGAGAGAGAGAAAGAGAAAGACTGAGAGAGAGAGAGAGAGAGAGAGCAAGAGGAAGAGGGAGAGAGTGAGAGAGAGAGAGAGAGAGAGAGAGAGAGAGAGAGAGAGAGAGAGAGAGCCTAACAACTGTGATATGTTTGATTTTCATAGGTGGTTACTGACTTGGTCCTCTAGTCCTTCATCAGTGCTCACAGGACGCTGTTGGCTGGATATTTCTAGTTGGTGGACTGTCCTCAGTCCAGCAGTGACACTGAGGGGTTTAAACACTCCAGCAGCACTGATGCGTCTGATCTACTAGTACCAGCACAACACACACTAACACACCACCACCATGCCAGTGTCACTGCAGTGCTGAGCACGACCCACCACCCGCATAAACAAACAATAAAGTATGCAGAGACACATACTGATGGTTGATTGGTGCACACACTGAAAGACCACCGCGAGCAGCAGATCCCTGAAAGCACTTATTCTCATTCTCCTCATCTCGTCTCATCTGCCTCTTCAAGAGAAACAAATGAAGAGAAAAAGGAAAGCATTCAGCCTTGATTTGGTGTTTAAACCCCAAGATTATGAACGGAAATGAGCAGGAAAAGATGGAGACTACAGTAACCACAGCAACAAACAAACAAGCTACAATCTGTCCCTGACCAGGGTCATACTGGAATAGACTGGAACAGACAGAAAGCAAGAGAGCTCTTTTTTATTCTTTCTTCCTTTTTGACATAATCAAATCAATTTGAAATACATGTTTCACTGTGTTTTAATATTTGTCCAAATATTTGTGGACGCCGCTTCTAATGAATACATTCAGCTACTTGAAGTTGCAGCCATTGCTGACACAGAGGTGCAAATGCACACACAGCTTGTCTAGTCCCTGTAGAGAAGTACTGCCAGTACAATGGGAACAGAGTCGCTGGACAGATAACCATGAATCAATTGGCATGTAGTATAATGTAGTATAGAACCTTCCCTGGACAGTAGAGACAGGAACCCCCTTGATTTCAGAGGAAACAATGAATGAGTGGGTGTCCCAATACTTTTGTCCATGCCGTGTATCTTCCTCACCTGTGCGTCCGAGATGGATATGCGCTTGGACTCTACGGTCGGGCGACGAGCCGCCCGTGGAGAAATGTGGTGGAACCTCTCAGCCCCGGACCCTGCAGACAGGTATGTCCCTCTCTCCTGCAGAGACATCTTCCTGCCAGACAGGTGCGGCCGCTGGGACAGGGGTTTCCTGAGCCCCGCCCCATTCCTCAGCCCGTTGGTGGACGGGTCCGTTATGGTGATGGCAGCCATCTTGTCGGCCAGTTCGGTTTCAGAGCAGAGGTCAGGGTCGGGGTCAGGCTCTGTCCCCATGCAGCCAGGGTCAGTGCTCATCGCCATGATAACTGGTCCACAGTAGGAGGACGAGCTTGGAGAAAGAGAGGGAGGGGCTGGTGGAGTGCTTTCACCAACTGCTCACCCTCACCACCCCTCCGCGCGGGTCTGCAGTCCGAGTGAGCTGCGGAGACAGAGAGAGATTTGTTTTCACAATCAAGCCGACTGATTTTGTGACTGTGCTGAATCTCAAGCACATTAAACTGCTGCTGGACATACGACTGGACAGTCTTCACTTCATCATCATCAAATTCTGAGATGTTGACAGCCTTAATCGTTGGTTATTTATTTAATAGACAACTAATTCAACAGCACTGGTTACAGGAGGCAGGAGTTTACAGTTACACTAAAGCTACAGCTCAACCTGTTTGGTTCTACAGGCTGTCTGGTTCTTGTCTTTGGACACTAATGCTGTCCTTACAGGAGCCAAACCTCACAGTGGTCAGCTCAACATCCCATCAAGACTTCCAACTCTGCCCATCAGCTCCACCAATGGAATAAACTGTTTGCTTTTCAGGGGATGGAACGTGGCGAGTGATGTTGAACCCTTGTTTTTATTTGACGAGAGCCGTAGCTGTGGCTGACCGACAACAGCCGCAGCTGTGACCAATTGACAACAATAGCTGCGGCTGACCGACAACAGGCTTCTGTCTGATTCAAGCATTCTGTTCCACCTTAAAAGAGCTGTGGTCCTGCATTATTTAAAGTGGTATTTAAAATCTGAACAAAAAGTAGATAAATAACCAGCAGACTTCTAGTTTAAGTTGCACCAAATGCTGGTTTGTCTAATCCCAGTTGCACCTTTGGAGCAGATGAACTTATTGGTACCATAATGGATGGGAATGAGGTCACTCATGGTCACAGCTAGAACTCTGACAGAGTCTAAGAGAGGCTGGAATTCTTACAAGAACAATCTGGACAGGTACACAAAGATCTGGACAAGTACACAAAGTCACAAATTAGACAAGTTACACCACCATGCTGTGGTCAGCGGAGCTGCCAGACGCCCTTCCGACACTCTGCTTGACCACAGCCTTTACTTCAGCCAGCTTTTCCCCTCCCTCTCCGCTCAGAGCGCTGAGAGAAGTCTTAGATAAACCCTGTTATGAAGATTACATTTCATGCAGCTGGGCGACAACCAAAGGCTTGTTGTGTAACCAGTCTCCTACCTATTACAGTCATTATGTGGATGGTGTGAATCCTGCCACAGCCAGACTGTCAGCCACACATGATCGGATAACTGGGATAAAAAACGTCGGGCAGAAGTTTGCCATGAGAGTTCTGATCATTAAGATTGAGTACTGCTGATGGGAATGTGTGTGCGCTTGAGTATTCTCCCTCTCCAATTCATACACACTGGCCCAAACCAAGGGCAGGTGCCTCAGTGCCTGACGATCCATGTTGTCTCAGCGAATGCCAAGAATTTGATGGCTGTTCCGCAATGTAATGTGTTCTAAAGTGAGGACACTGTTTTCATTTTAGAATCTATGAATCACTGATGACTGTACACGGATTAGCCAATTGATATTAGGTATGGCCAACTGACAACAGCACTAACTAGACTGATGGCAACACTATATCCTTAAAACCACAACCTTGTTTTTTATTAACTGACAGCAGTCAGTAAATGGACGATGGTGTTCAGAAACCGACAAAAGCATTAGCCACCACTGACTCGTGGTGGCTGGCCGACTGATGACTGAAGTAGCTGTGGCCGACAGAGGTAGCCTTGGCCGACTGATAACTGAAGAAGCTGTGGCCGACAGAGGTAGCCTTGGCCGACTGATGACTGAAGTAGCTGTGGCCGACAGAGGTAGCCTTGGCCGACTGATGACTGAAGTAACTGTGGTCAACTAACAACAGAGATAAATGTGGCTGACTGACGACAGAGGTAGCCATGGCCGACTGACAACCGAGGTAGCCATGGCCGACTGACGACAGAGGTAACTGTGGTCGACTGATTATGAGTTCCTCATAATAATACTTTATTTTGCCTTCATTTCAGCTTTGCCAATTGCCTCCCACTAGGTAGGACATGTCACACAATGCCAAAAGTTCCGGGAGCGTGATAGCCCGCACATGCTTCCTGTGACACACATTGAGCCAGCAGCTTCTTCTCGAACTGCCTCTAATGCGATGTCACTGGACAGCTGAGCGTGTTTGGATAAGTATGCTACCTTTACATAAGCAAACAGACGCCTCCACTGGTTAGCATTATGCTGAGTCATGAGGGGGCGACAGGACTATCCTACCCACCCGGAGAGAGCGAGGCCAATTACACTGTCTGTAAAGCCACGGATGGCTAAAGCATCACTGGAAACTGAACTTGCAATGTGTTAATTACAGGGCTAATACTTAGACTACTGCTCAGTCTTCATCCTAATGTTTCTGCAGTTTGACTCATCAAAATTCTCATGTTTTCCATCCTTCTGAAGATCTCTGGATGCCAAAACACAAACCTACACACAACCTTCTCGAACTGCACCATCATTTCCTTTCAGGACACCTCAGGCATCCTGAACACAGCCTGTCCACTTTCACACAGCTCAACATTTGACGGCAAGGATTTTTTCTGCAAGCAGCAACTGACTGTCCAATTACCCCAGCCCGGTCTCCACCTCACCCTTCAGAGAAAAATCAAGTGAGGAAGAGGATCTCCTTTCCCTCAGTCTCTCCGTCTCGCTTTTGTGGTGATCACTGGAGGAGAATAAGAGCAGTGCTGGACAGATGGTTGAGCAATTGGTCCACAGATAAAAGGAATACTCTTCAAACAGAAAGAGAGAGAGAGAGAGAGAGAGAGAGAGAGAGAGAGAGAGAGAGAGAGAGAGAGATTAAGACATGGATGGACGGACCGAGAGATGTACAGATGGTTGGTCAACGAGACAATCAGACTGATGGACAGAGACAGAGTCAGAAGAGATATGATACAGTTGGACAGAACCTTGGACTGCCCGAGAGAGAAAGAGACAGAGAGAGAGATGGATGGATGGACAGACAGAAAGCCAAGACAGACAGACAGGAAGATAAACAGACAGACAGTAAGGTGGACACACTGATAGACACTCAGACAAACAGAAAGACAAGAGGAACAGACGGCACAGGCAGACAGACGGCAAGAAAGACAGGCAGTCAGTCAGACTCACAAGACTGACAGACAGAAAAAGAAAGAAGAGCAAGCGAGCAAGAGACAGAACGAGCGAGAGAGGGGTGGTGGATTACATAAACTCGTTGACCCACCTTCAGCTGCTCCTCAACAGGAATTATTACTAATCAATCTGAGCCGTGCTGGAGACTCCAACCACCAGCCACCACCAACCACGCACAGGCCTCAGCACGAGGTGAACCGTGTGACGCAAATGTAACTAAACGGAAAGTAAAAGATCCGTCTATCACAGCAGACCTGCTCCTGACCGCCCACAGACAGGGAAAGAATACAGATGGCCTGAATGACTAAGACGAGAGGGCAGGTTTAACAACACCACTTTCAAACTTCCAACACAAACCTCAGAAGACCCACTCTCAATTAGACAGATTTAGGCCACACCAACTATTTCCCTCTTTCTGCTCAAGGTTATCCAAAACATGCAGGGCATTCAGAGCTCCTTTCATTCTCCACGCTCCCTCGAGAGTTTCAGATTTCCAGGCAAGAGTGTGGAGGCTCAGCAGGTCGGCTACCTTCGCGCATCATTGTTCCCGGTCACAGAACGATCACTTTTCTTACATCAAGGGTCAACTGAGGAGAGGTATCCCAGACAGAGAATAAAGGGGGCAATATAGGACCCACGTAATGTTCAGCCAGTAATTACAGCTCTATACAAAATCACTTTCCTCCAGAGATGTACACTGGCGTGCAAAGTTTGGGCACCCCTGGTAAAAATGACTAACTGTGAACAGTTAAGCAAGTTGAAGGTGAACCAGATTAAGCAATACAAGTGTATTACTTTGGTTTTGAGCAATCTTAGAGTGAAAGAAGGGAGGGAGAACCTTGCGAAGGTATGGGAACCCTAGGAGATTTGTGGGCTCAACTTTGCCTGAGGTCTCAGACCTTAATTAGCCTGAAAAGATCACAAATCATCATTAGGAAAAGCCAGGTGATGCAAACTTCAAGCCTTATAAATACCCACAGCAGCATGCCATGGATTCTTCTGCAGCTGTCTGGCAGTCTGGAAATGAAAACGGGTTTCAGGAAGAGTGGAGGACAAGATAAAGTCTGGAAGACCAAGAGACAGCTTCCGCATAGGACTACCAGACAGGCAAATCAGAACCTCACTTGACTGACCTTCAGGAAGATTTATCAGACTCTGGGGTTGTGCTAAACTGATCTACTGTTCACTGACACCTGCCTATGCAATATGGCCTTCATTGAAATGTCCTCTCCTCTCTTGCATCCTCACCACAAAATTCAGCATCAGAAGTTTGCAAATATAGCCTTCTTCTGCTTCGGGCATCAGTTATTTTAATTTTCAAAGTGCTAGGCAGCTGCTTAGAAGAACCCATGGCTGTTGACTGTTGGGACGAGGTTTAAGGAGTCATTATAAAGCTTTGAACTTTGCATCATTGCGTCTTTTCTGATGATAATGGTAAACCAGCTCTAGCCCTAACCAGCTAGTTATGGTCTGGGACCTTCCCAACCTCCAATGTTGGGGTGACCGTAGCGCACCTTTGCTTTTTACCTCAAAGTTCTTAAACACAAAAGTAGTCTTGCTTATTTTGAACTCAATGTTTTCTCTTTAATTTTGCCCCATTATCAGTTCATCTTCTACCCACATAGCAAAGATTTGATCAGAGAACCCCAAACTTTTGCCCGCAACTTTCCCATCTCCTCCAAATGTGCATCAAGACTCAATTAACTCCAATAAATCCTGAGAGCTTGAGAGCGTTCTCAGAAAAATACAGGTTGTGCACCGTGAAAGTCTTTGGAGCTTGATCGATACGAGAGAATGCTGTGACCCTCCAACCGCACTTCTTCATGGCAGGTGGTCGTCCTGTTGCCCCTGACAACCAACCATGCCAGGCCAAGCCTGATGTACAGACAAATTGCAGGCTGTGCTTTCACCTGAACTCATTTCCTGCCTTTCACATCCAGGTCTATTAGACTGGCCTCAAATGGGAATTAAAATGTAATGAAGGCAGGACAGGCAGCTGTCCACTTCAGTGGAGACTTCTTCAGAACATTTTGGAAAAACAACAAGAAGGAGATTTTGAAAACAGGAAATACTATTTAAGATACATCATAGGGACAAAATTGTTTTTGCCCAAAAGGGGTATTAAAATGAGTTCATCCTGCTGTTGGTGACGTAACTGCCTCTACAGTTCTGGGAAGACTTTCAAACAGACTTTGGAACACTGCTGTGAGGATCTGATTGCATTCAGCAACACGAGCATGCAGATGGACTTGAGTCTGTAAACATAGAACTACGAAATGCTCCTCTGTATAATCTCCAAAACAAATACGTGACTCCAGCATTCAGTGGAATTTCAGAAGAACAGATTTCAGCATGTTTCTCGTCTGGCAGGCGATTCAGTAATGGCAAATTTTCCACTTTAGATTGCGGTCTAGAAGCTCGAGACTATCCAAACACAGGCAGGAAAAATATCCCTGCGATCACGGCTTCTGAGAATGTTAAACGGTGATGTTCCTGAGCTCTTCAACGGCCTGGTGACTTAGATGGATTACAGAGGACTGCGAAATATTAAACAGCAGATCAGAGGCCTTGCAATAAAGGCAGTTCGCAAAACGATGACTCACAAGGAAAAAGACAGCAATTAAATTAAAATGCAAAGGAATGCACACAGACTGCATTAGATCACTTTCAATGCATAGTTATGCGATGTGATGTCACCCAGAATTATGGCTCATCTACGACACTGTGACCTCGGGGTAATGGGCACAGTCTTCCTTATTTCTTCTTACTCTGGAAACTGTAGAATATAACAGTTATTTCATTTCAAGAATAATTCAAAAATGATTCCCGTTCGTATTTCAATATTAGGTCATCATGCTTTACATAGCAGGAGTCTGGTGGGCTATAAACATGAGGGGGTATGCAGACCTAAAACCTAAACTCCTCCATAAACATGAGGTAACCCTGAGAACACACCATTAGTCCTCTTAATAATAAGGGTTCTTCAAACGGGGTTTGAGTGTTGCATTAGAAACAACACTTTTGTGAAGATCCTCTTAAAGGCCTGAAGAACCTTCATATGATGTAAAGGTCTCTTACCAATTTATGGGTTCATCACACTCTCAGCCTCTTTTACCAAGCTGTTCTTCAATGGTTCTTCTACCTTTGAACATCAAGCAGGGTCCATAAATACTATAAACACTACTATTGTCAGCCAGTCGTTACGTCTTTCCGATTTGTCCTGAACAGGGTCACGGTGGATCCAGAGCCCACCTGGAGTCATCGGGCGCCAGGCAGGAATACGTCCTGGACAGAGCACGACTCCATCACAGGATACCACACACACTCACACCTTTGGGGCAATTTAGCACGGCCCATTCACCTACCACATGCATTTTAAGGAGACGGAGAAGGAGAAGGAAACCTGCACAGACAGTGACCCACAACCCCAGGCCACCATGCCACCACATTACTATTGTATTTTATATTAACAATAAGCAAAATAACATACTATGATATCCTATATACACTACTATATGCTATTATTATAGTCTTTTATATAAAAAAAATCTTTTTTTATATAAGCACTGAATATAAAAGCTATATTTATATATACAGGATGTAACAACATATAGTAATATGGTAATATACTACTAATAAAGTATAAACAGAGTATATATAGAGAGAATCACACCTCAATATCAATCAAAGCTAAATGGCACAAATGCCAATGTTTAATAAATAATACTAATATATTTTGCATGCATTCTTATTTTAATTCTTTTTTTTTTGTGTATAAAATGAAAAGGCTCTAGGCAACTTGCCTAGAAGCTAGAACTTCAGCTACGCTATTTAAGGTGGAACCCAATATTGTCAAAAAAACTGAATAAGAAGCCAACTTTAAATCAGAAAAGCACCTTCTCTATTTCAGATGAGGGTTAAATCCACATACTGGTGCCCTAATAAAGCACTGAAGGCTTGAGGCAATGACACTCATTCTGGGACACACATTCATGAAGGATCACAGCAAAATATCTGACATGGTCATTGGAATGTTATTGGGTATCATCACCACTTCAATCAAAGATCAACTCAATACAGAACCCATCTAGAGTCATCAAACTTTCTGTCGGGGGAAATGGACTCATTATTTATAAAACTAACCCTGCGGTGCGGAGGCTGCACTTTACCCTGCCTAACTCTCACCATGAGCCGTTTACATGCTTCGAGATGGTGTGATATTATAGCCACTAAGAGGGATGTTGAAATAATATAGGTGTGAATTCTATGACTTAGAAATACGAAACCGCACGCTGACTGTGGCCTGCTCTCCATATCGAGAGTTATAATGCAGAGATGGAAGGCTTGATCGGATACGTATCAGAAACCGCTGACTTTCAGCCCAAATTTTGCGACTGGCAGATTATTTCGCCTTCCCTGAGAGCTGCACAGGTCATATGATCTTGCAAGTTGCTGCTGTGTTGCTCAAGTTCCTCATTTAACCACTAGGCCATACGGACCTCGTTCAGTGCTACAGAAACCCAACAAATCCAATGTTGAAATCCCTGCTCCCAGTGTGGATAGAACGTCACCGGTCTAACAGGAGAGCGTGGTACTCCGTACACTTCAGTATTCCATACAGCTGACCGATTCCCGCGTTTTTAAACAACGAAAACATTCAGTTCACAAGCTACATATGACCTGGTGTCGTGGTTTTTAATGGAAAGAAGACTAAAACTGTGTCACTACCCAGGTTTATTTTGTGTCAAATCCCAGTATGCAGTGAGAAACCTCTGGCGTAGCGCGCCAAAGGAGGGTGGGAAAGGAATGCTGAATCCTGAGCATGGAATACTGATGCTCCACTCAGTTTTCTTTAAAACTACTGGCCCAAATTTAACCAATCAAAAGTCATTTTGGTTGCTAGACAGTTATTCCATGGCTCAACCTCAATCAGCCTGTATGCCTTTGGGCGTCTCCGCAATATCCACTGGAAGGAGGAAAATGCCGCAATGGTGTACGGAATACTGTTGTCTACAGCTGAGAAACACGTGTATTTATTTCAAATTCATAAAACTAAAGTGTCACAAACAGAATAAACACCTAAACCAGACACCCCTCTCTAGAACACATCACTCAGCCCAGTATAGTGAGTACTCCCAGAAAAATGCTTTGGAGTTCGTAAGCCTTTGAAGTGCAGAACGTTCTTCAAACGTCACGCAACCCTGACATAGCACTTCACCCCAGCTGACCTAGAAAGCCTCATAACTGCATGTAGACCTGCTGCACAGCAAACATCCCGATGTCCTCTGAATGGCTCTTTAAGAGGGCTCAGAATCCAATAACCTGAGCTTAGTGTCTCATATTGAAGGGATCACCTGTGGAGAACAGCAGTGCATATACAAACACAGCTTCTATCAAGAACTGAGCACAGCCAGGCATTCAGTCAGTGCATTTACAAGCGCCGTCTGGATCCAGCAGCTACGCTTCCAGTGCGTCGGGCGTGCAAGAACGCAGTGTGCTTTGATATGGAGTCACAATAGATGAGAACGTCTAGAGACATGAAATGAAAAAGGTGGGTAAAGGGAGAAAGCTGGGAAATACTTCCAGGATTCCCCCGACAGAAACCAAGCGCCTCTCAACTTAACAAGCCCTGTGCATTTACTTATACAGCCATAGCATTAGAACCACCCCCTTGTTCCTCCACACCACCACGTCAGTGTCACTACAGTGAGAATGTCTGTAATTATACAACTACAATGTGAGTTTATTAAAGTGTGTATGACGTGTAGTCCATCTGTTTCGCTGCATACTTTAATATCCTCAGTTCATCCTGATCTTCAAGGGTCAGGACCCCACAGGACCACCACAGAGCAGGAACTATGTACGTGGTGGGTCGTTCTCAGCACTGCAGTGACACTGACATGGTGGTGTGTTGGTGGGTGTGGTGCACTGGTATGACTGGATCAGAGTGTAGTGTTTAAGCACTCACTGTCCACTCACTGTCCACTCTATTAGACACGCCTACCTCGTTGCTCCACCTTGTAGATGTAAAGTCAGAGACAGAAGCTCATCTGTTTCTTCAGTTTGTGTTGGTCAGCCTCTAGTCCTTCATCAGTGCTCACAGGATGCTGGACTGAGGGGTGTAAACACTCCAGCATCACTTTTTATGTCTAATCCACTTGAACCAGGGCAAATAATTAGGATATCGACTTATTGTACAATAACCGGGTATGACCGCAATCATTTTGATGACCGCCATATTACTTATTGTGTTTAACTGCATGTATTTGAGACAGTCAAGCTGTCTGACCTGGCGTTTAATGTCTGAAAACTCTTAATTATCAACCGTGAATTGCTCTTTAAAAGGGTGCAACTGCATTACTGTGTGATTATCATATAACTGCAAAAAATTATCGTTCATCACAATTATTTCTAGAACAATTTATCGTGGCAGTGGACCCTGTATGCCCATCGATACTGCCAGTAATTCTGCCAATTGGGTCAACCAGGTAAGAATAAGATATAAGGATTATCACTGGGGCCCTTCAACAAACCTGCTGTAGATAATCCCAAAACCCACACTGCCCACACCCTCAAAAATCAGATCAGTCATTCATCCCACACTTGTACATTATATCACACTGTAACCCACCATTACATAAGCAGCAAACTGCATAACTGCAGCAGACATGTGTTTAACCCTCTGCAACAAAGCAGGGATGATGCAGGAGAAGACGTGAGAAGACTCACCTCACACCACAGGCATTGGGCTCCACCTCCTCCCTCTGCAATCGATGGAACACCTGCAATGAGAAAACACCGCAGGCCATGAGAACGCAAGAGCGAAGCAAGCTGTGGGAAGCTAGAGCAAGGACGTTCAGCTGGGCCGCATTCAGCGACCAAGAGACCACACGTCCTGATTCCTGCTTCCTACTTCCCTCTGAGAAGCACATAGACGACTGCACGGAGCTGTCAGCTAGACACATGACCCTACAGGAACATACGTACACAAGTGTCAGGCAATCCAGTCTATTCGTTGGTGTGTATGACCTTAAAGGAACTACACGTCCATAACATCATGACCATCCACTCACTGTCCACTTTATCAGCTCCACTGACCACACGGGAGCCCTTTGTAGTTCTACACAACGTTCCGTAGTTCTGATCTTCAGTGGTCAAGACCCCACATGACCACCACAGAGCAGGTATTGCAGGGACACTGACATGGTGGTGGTGTGTTGGTGTGTGTTGCGCTGGTATGAGTGGATCAGACACAGCAGGGCTGCTGGAGTGTTTAAACACTGTGTCCACTCACTGTCCACTCCTACCTAGTTGGTCCACCTTGTAGATGTGAAGTCAGAGACGCTCATCTGTTTCTGCACACTTTGCGTTGGTCATCCTCTCGTCCAGGGGTTTCAAACTCTGTCCACAGCCAGCCAAATGGAAGCACATATGATGTGGTGCGGTGCTGAGAATGACCCACCACCCACATAATTCCTGCTCTGGGGTGGTCCTGTGGGGTTCTGACCACAGAAGACCAGGGTGAAAGGAGGAGAATAAAGCATGCAGAGAGAATGATGGACTACAGAGTGCTCCTGTATGGTCAGAGAGGCTGATACAATGGTCAGTGAGTGTAGAGACAAGGAGGCGGTCATGGTTTTATGCCCGATAGATGTTTATAATAACACCCTTTGTACTGTATCCTTTTGTACACAGTGGGTCTGGCTGTGGATTGGTGGAGCCCAAACTCTTTAGAGATGGTTTCATAACCTCCATCAGCCTGATGAGCATCACCAACCTCGACTGTGTCACGATACACTTCCACAAATGTGTTCTGAAGAAGACTTTACTCTGCCAGTGTACGATCAATTAGACAAACCAGCACTTACAAAGTACAGGACTGGGTGAACGTCCCTCTGTAATCAAACACATCCAAACACTCAGTGTAGAAGTAAAGATGACCGGAACCAACCAGGCCATTGTCCAGCCTCCTCAACAGATGCCCACATGAGATTCTTAATATATTGAATTCCACAGCAGACAGAGCTCTGGCTACTGCCTACACGCTTCAGACTTAAGCCTGGACATGTCATCATTCAGTCCCTATTCCAAACAGTTTGAAGGAAAAAGAGACACAGACATAAAGAAGTGTCAACTGGATTAGTGCAAAGCCTCTCACAGAACGGCAATCCACAAACCGTTCTCTCTGAAGACCACAGCAGGCAAATTCGCTGGGCTTTTCTGTCCCCGTCCTACTCGGGGAAGCAGATGGAAGCTGACAGGGAAGAAAGTCATTTGTGAATTCGGAATGGATGAAAGAGCACGGCTGCAGGTACTCTGGATTCATTTCGTGGCTGCGTAAGGAGGCTGTAATGTAACTTGGGGGTTCTAGCTGAAGATAACCCGGCAACGGGGCGTTTCTGCATGTTCTGATGATTCTGGCTGTTACGGTTCGTGTCCACTCCGGAAAAATTCATTGTCCGAAATGATGTCCCTGTTCATTTGAAATGGGTAGTATTGGAAAATTGATGACCCACCCAAATTCAGCTGTTCATATGATGGCAGCAGGGTCCGGCAGCTCTTACTGGGGGATTACGAAATGAGAAAGCATGTTAAAACACCCATGTTACTCCTGTAAGGGTTGTTTTCATACTGAGTTCAGAGATTGGAGACGCAACAAGTCTCAGCTGGAGCTTGTTTACAGTAATCATTATTTACAGTACAACAGTGCCTCCTTCTGGAGCAAACTGGCAAGGCAGAAGAGCTTCATTCTGAGCTGGTTTGTAAGGAACAGTGTGAATGGCGCTGATCAGCTCATATGTTAGCTATTTCAGTCATATGTGATGTCATATAAGTGATGCCATATAAGCTCGGAAAACAGCTATAATCCACTCATTTCCAACTGAATGAAATGCCAAAGGAGTCTAACCCTTAAAAAATGATCCCGTAAAATCAGTTTAGGGGGCATAAGGTTAAGCTGAGCAACCGTTCTGGATGAACACTGCTGTTCTCCAATCAACAGCTCGCTAAAGTGATTAGACAATTAAAGAACCATTCAACCACCCATTTCAGCAATTAAAGATCCATTACTGCTCGCTCTTTGACACACACACACACACACACACACACACACACACACACACACACACACACACACACAAAACCTAGGCAACCTCATTTTGCAGTGAAGCAAGCCATGATAAGGTTTAGTGCATACAGTGAGGAGAAAGACAGCATTTGCTACACACACACACACACACACACACACACACACACACACACACACACACACACACACACACACACACACACACATCAGTGGCTGGAGGCTGAGACAGTGTCAATGTCTGTCTAAAGCAGGGGAAATTCAGGTGGAGTGGATTAGCACAGTTAATGACTATGGCAATGACATGTGCAGTACAAGTGCAGTACTGGTTGCACACACACACACACACACACACACACACACACACACACACACACACACACACACACACACACACACACACACACAGAGGTCTGCTGCTCAACAGAAGCTTAACAGGGCTTTGCAGAAGACGGGGTTTGAGGAAGGATCGGGTGGATTTTTATACAGTATTTCTTTTCAAACGATTGTTGTATTAAGTTCTCTCACTCTCTCACTCTGTCACTCTCTCTCACTCTCACTCTCTCACTCTCTCACTCTCCCACTCTGGAGGCTGCAATGAGCACAACATCGTCCTGATTACTGTCATAATATAAAGACTGTGAGTTTACGTGAATGCAAGACAATGTCCAGAAGCAGATTCACCTCCCCGGGGGACGTGCTCCGGATCACCGCAGATTTCTCAAATGGATTTGATTCCAAATTACAAGGTTCCACTTCCACTGGATTCCCGATTTGATTCAATATCAATCAATAGTGCATTTTTCACGTACGATAACTTCAGCTCCAGTCAAACTGATGCTGTTCTGCTGGTGCATCAACAAGCTCTGAATTCAGTGTGAAAACAACACTTTCGGGAGTAAAATGGCATTCTTTTCACCACGTAATCCCCCAGTAAAAGCTGCCGGACCACCAGTGGGTCATTTAAAGGGTGCTCCGTGGCGTGTCTCTTCAATCTAAAATATATTTGATTCCATTTCTGTGTTTGAAAGTTAGACTGCTCAAGCTTTCTGAGGGTGTGTTTATTATGTTTCTAGGAAACGCTCTCGCGGAATGCTGTGGCTGTGTCGGGAGCACCGAGTCCAGAGGGTTAAAGATCAATCTTTGCTTTATATGAACAAATTTCCGATCGATCGGAAAGAAAAATCCATTTTTTAAAACCACCCCGATCTACAAGTCCACGTTCCATGTTCTCCCAGCATCGTAACGCACCAGTTTCAGCAGTTACGGTCTAATGAGTGACAACGAGGCACCAAAATTACAGCCATACAAATCAGAGGACTGGGGTCAAGGGTCAAGGCCACGGCTTGCCCAGTGGAGCTTGGTCCTGCCAGGGATGGCGGCGCACACAGAGCCGTTAAAGCTGGCAAAGACCACTGGAGTTAACATCACTGTTACACTTAAACTGATTACAGAGCTCCACCAAACCCCCTCAAACCCCAGAGATCCAGCACAGCATAATGAGGAAGAAATGATCCATGTTCCAGTAAAAAAAAACATTACATACCCCCTTATTTTAGCAACAGAACATCCCACATTCTGGCTCTGTCCTAACAGAGTGTGGAGAGGCATAATGAAGCCAGCCGTCCACTCTCTCCAGCACGTATCCGAGTGCTTAATCCTGGGGCCCTTTTAATTGAATCACTCAGATTATCTCTCCTTATCGGAAATAGGGCGGGCAGCCAGAGCAGCGAACTCCGAATCAATAGCAGCCATTATGAGCGGTCAGAACAAAACACAGATGCTGGAAAACAAGGGCTTCCACGGCCGTGCTGCCCACTGGACCGGAGACGAATGGAAAGCCACCGCTGGCCGTACCAAAATAGGCACGGGGCGATCAAGGTCAATTCCTGAGCCAGCCTTCCTCCAGCTCTCCCACTACGGGTCAGTGACTGAGGGATTAGTGGAGGGACAGGGACGGAGGACGCTGCCATTTAGGAGTGCAAATCTCGGACCTCAGATTCATTTGGTTACAGCTCTTTAGGAAATGATTCAACGTGTCATTAAATCTGATAAACGATTCAGTCGTCGAACTGAAATCACATGATTTGGTTTGATTACAGTTACAGTATTTATAACGATGCACTACATAAACACACGTCACATTTCACCACAATTTAATATGGATTTCAAAAATCTACCAATAGACTTCTGACAATTAAGAAAATGATTCAGTGAATCACAAAATCAATCATTTCATTGCTCATTTTGGTTCCATGCCTCATGAAACTTGAAATGTCCTGATACTTCAATGCATCAGGAACAGAACCAATTTTAGATAATGATTCATCAAATCTCTGCACCATTTGATCTGAAAGGACACATTTCGTGCAACAATTTGATCGCAAATGTTTAGGAAATGATTCAGGGCTTCAGACGAATTCAGCAAGTCGACACACCTCAGGTTTCCCAATGATCTGATTCAGTCCAAGTGTTTTGAGAAACGATTCAGCGAATCCTCAAATTTCACAATTCAGTTCAGCTGAATTTTGGCCAGTAATTTTCAAACTGGAACAACTGGACTCCGGTACCTGGAATTTCACCATGATTCCAAAAGACTGCAGATAACGGAATGATAACCATCACTTATGATATTTCACAATTCATTGTGAACAAACAAGCTATATTTAGAAATTGAAGACCACAGGATGTATATGTGAAATGATATAATGAATAAAGTTGTAACTACAGTGTTAATAAAATAGTTTTGATCTATTTTGGTCCGAGATCGGATTATGGAATAATCGGATTCTTTTCTCCATTAAAGAAATTGGTGGGATTCTCTGTTCAGCTGTGTATTAAACAGAAGAACGTGGTATAATAACCATCGATACTCACATACAGTGTAACTTTACTGCTGATACTATTTGATGCAACAGTGTAAAATAGACAAACTCTACTGCTGAGCTGTTCAGCAGGTCGTCCGTAATCAAACCACCTCTGAACATCATCCTGATACACAGGAACCGTCCTGAACTTCCACTGATCCAGTTTCATAACCGTCACTCTCTGTCTGTCTCTCTGAGTTTCACACTCCGGGTGCTGTTAGTCTACTCACACACGGGTGGGCCGCTCTGCTGCAAAGCTGGACTCTGGAGGATGGTGACATCATCCAGTCTGTCGGGGGGAGAGGAGATTACGGGGGTCTGCGGAGGCCTCAGCTGAGGAACGTCTCAGGGAAATCCATCTCCGGCAGGAACATCCAGCAGTGTCCACTGCACTGCACTGGGTCAAACACCACACAGCCAAACTCTCACAGTGGGCAGGGCATAGGGCAGGGGGTGGAGCCTGCAGGACAGCAGAAGCTTCTTAATGCCTCTCTCTCCCTCCTTCCACTCATTCTTTTCCTCTCCGTCGCTCTTTCCCACCTCTCTGGCCTTCCTACTTTTTCCTCTTTCCCAGTCATTCTTCCACTCCATCCCTTTCTCTCTCTCTCTCTCTCTCTCTCTCTCTCTCTCTCACACTCTTTAACCCTCTACATTATTCATTCTCTCCCTCTCTTCCCTCTGTATCTCCTTCTGCGTTCTCTCCATTCCCTCATCTCTTTTCCTCTCACACTCTTTCACTCCCTCTATCCATCACCACTGCCACCTCCCTACTTTTTCCTCTTTCCCTGTCATTCTTCCACTCCATCCCTTTCTCTCTCCCTCACTCTCTTCTATCCTCTACATTATTCATTCTCTTCCTCTCTCTCTCTCTCTCTCTCTCTCTCTCTCTCTCTCTCCCTTCTCTCCGGCATCTTCTCTCCCACTCTTCCTTCTTCCCTCCGTTTCTCCTTCTGCCTGCTCTTCCCCTTTCTCTCCATTTCCTCTCACGCACTTTTTCATTCCCTCTATCCTTTCTTCACTCTCGATTGTCCTGCCTTTCCTTTCCCTCTCTTTAGTCTTCCTTTCTCTTGCCTTCTCTACATTTCCCCATCTCTCTTCCCCTCAATCCTATTTTCCTGCCTCTTTTCCTCCGTCTCATTTGTTCCATTTCTCATCCTCTTCCTAAATGTTCCTGTCTCTCTTCCTCTCTCTCTCTCTCTCTCTCTCTCTCTCTCTCTCTCTTCTTGATTCATTTATTCAAATTAAATCTGTTCTGGAAGTGTCTGGACTTCCTCCAACTGTGTTGGAAAAAAACAAGAAGCAGGACCCAGACACGCTTGCACACCTTCACACTCACTCACTCTCTCACACTCTCTCTAAAGTTAGGACCACTATCCGTATCATTAAAGCCTATGCTTCTGCATTCCCAACTTCAAAGGCTCGGGCTCAGATCCCGCAGTCCTTTTGATTACTGCAGTCTGCAGGTCTGAGCTCTGCTGTGGGGGGGTGTTCGCACGTGTGCAGTGTAGATCCACCACTGAAGAGAAGCCATTTACTGCACGCCCACCAAACACAGTGGGAGCGCTGATGTTTTTCTAGACTACTGATGTGAAAGAACAAGTTTATAACGTTGTAAACGTTGTGCGATTGGAGGTCTCGTTAAACACATTACAGTTAGTTCCCTACTCATGCCTCCTGCGAGGTGCACAAGAACGTCCTGGCGGAGGAATTGCTCCCTTCAGGTGTCACTGATGGACTGAGAACGGTCCACCACCCCGAAATATCCAGCCGACAGCGTCCTGTCAGCACCGATGAAGGACTAGAGGATGACCAACCGGATGAGCTTCCGTCTCTGACTTCACATCTACGAGGTGGTGCAACAAGGTGCACGAGGTACCCCACACACACCCATTCACTTGCACACACTCACATTTAGGGTCAATTTAGTGCAGCCACTTCCCCTTCTGTGTGTTGGCTCTGGTGCCCAGAGCAGAGCCACATGGAGAACGCTCCAAACCCGCCATACACCGAGAGCAAAGCAAGGATGGAACCTACAATCGCTGGCCTCTGAAGCTGTCCATCCGCCACAATACTCGCTGCACCGCTGTGCTGCTCAGCTACAGCTACAGTTATGTAATGTTAATTTAGCCTCTTAAATTTATTATCCGTCACAAAATATTCAAATCAGGAGGGTCCTGTTCCGGACACAGCACTGTTCATCACAAACGGCCAAAAGCCACCATCCCATTAATCTTATGGCCAATCCAATCTGTATCCAGCCCTTTCCCTGTGTTTATACAGTGGCTGTAATTGGTTAATCCATCTTTGCCCTTTCGGGTCGGCCAGCGTGAATGCTCCTAAGTCTGTCTGTACCAGGGCTGTTCAGTACAGGGGCCTAATGGAAAAGCAGATTTTAATGAGCTCAGCTGCCCGGCGTTAAGAGACACACACAGGATCACAGAGGATTTAGGTGTCCGTGTAACCACCTGATGGCACAGACAAGGACCCGAGAGATCAAACCTGCCTTTGGAGCTGCAGGCAGAGGGAGCTTTCTTTTTCCACAATAACTGGAAAGAACCGGTGACCCAAGGCCAACAACCCAGGAGGTTAGGACGTCTCCTAACCGGGGACTTTGATCGATCACTGATAGTTATATCTCTACGGGGACATGAACAGAGCAGCGTAGGGGCTGAGGTGATGTCGTTTAATATGGAGGTTTTAAATAACGTTTCCTTTCCTCTTCTCTGCTCCCTCACTCGACTCCATCCCCTGCTTTCAGCTCCTCCTCCACTCTTCAAACCGAAAGGGTTCTTCGGTGGTTCTTAAGTAAAAGCGGTGGTTTTGCAGAACCCTGGCACCTCAATGACACACTTGGATATGTTAAACGATGTACTAGTTAATGTTCCTCCAGAGAATCTCAAAAGATTCCCAGATTATCCTGTAAAGTCAGGTGTCTATAATCTGATCAGCATGTAGTCTCCTGATCTTCACCCAGCGGAGGCGGGGTTAAAACCAAATCCCTTTTTAGATCTTTGTGAGAAAAGTGACCAGAGGCACGATCCAGTCTAGCAATCTGTCAGAGCACAGATTGATGTTCCTTTGTTTGGTCTATAACCATGACAACAGTGCGGTAGCCGAGGCCTGGTTGTTAGGGAACCAGCCTTGTGACTGGAAGGTTGCCGGGTTGATTCCCTGAACTGGCAGGACGTGACTGAAGTGCCCTTGGGCAAGCCGGTTAACTCCCCAGCTGCTTCCCGGGTGCTGTGGAGAGGGCTGACCACCGCTCCGGGCATATGTGCTCACTGCCCTCTACTATGAATAAATTCTGCGGGACTAGTATCTATTAGAGCTGGGCAATATATCGATTGCAATATATTTATATCTGTATCGGGATATGAACAGAGCATAATATGGGCAGAGACGATACTGCTAATAACATTCTGCTTCAATCTCGCTCTGCTCCACCCCTGCTCTTAGCACCTCCTCTACTCTGCTCCCCTCCACACCCAATTGTGTCCTCACATGCTCACCAAAGCATAGGCATGAACATGGGACAGAGCTGTGGCTCGAAGATGACCTATTGTGAATAAAGACAAAATGAAGGTCAGATTTCAGTATGAATACATGACATGATTTCATAGGTTTCCTACTGTTTTCACGTCGTATTTCTCACATCAAACATTGTATCATATCGTATCTCACCAACGTCACCCGGCCCTAGTAACAATGCTCACAGCTCGGCCTGCTTTGAAATGGTGTGCTATTGTTGGATTAAATCAAAGTGAGGTATGCATTTCACTCCGTTATCTGACGGGTGAATAAAACAACACTGGAAATAAAGGTACAGTCATAATCCAACAGCTATTTTGTTTTGTATGCATTCTTAATGTCCCAGTCGGATGCAGTGAGGGATCTGGATTGGGGCAGTTCCAGTTCCATGTCCCCAGGTATTGCCTAAGGTCAGATCCACACTCGTTCCTTTAGTCTCTCTATTACACTCCATTTATGGTGCTGTAGTGGAGGCCCCAGAAACAATACAGCCTCCAGCCTGAAGAACAATCTCAGAGGGTAATATTAATGTGACATGTAGAACGTTGCAGAACGTTGTTCTCACACCTCTAAATGCTCTCATGCTGACCGCTTGAAAGTTGATCCTCATGCCTGGGCTCCAGCGTTTCGGCCTTGAACTCTGTCTGATCCACTCATACCAGCTCAACACACACCAACCCACCACCACCACCACCACCACCACTTCAGTGTCACCCACATAATAGCTGCTCTGTGGTGGTCCTGTGGGGTCCTGACCATTGAAGAACAGGATGAAAGCAGGAGAATAATGTGTGCAGAGGAACAGATGAACTACAGTCTGTAATTATAGAACTTCAGAGTGCTGATGAAATGGATAGTGAGCGTGTGGTCATAATCCGTGCAGTTCCTTTAAGGAATACATCTTGAAGATGAAAATGAGTAATGAATACTTTTCAGATGTAATGGGAATTTGGGAATATCCCAACTGCTATTTGTGGTTGGCATACATAAAGAGAGTGTGATTAAATTAATCAGGCAAAAGAAATAAAGTGTAAGCCTACGATTGTGTGTGTGTGTGTGTGTGTGTGTGTGTGTGTGTGTGTGTGTGTGTGGTGTTTCTTATTTTGCTGTGTGTTAAAAACTCCCCATGGCCCATGTAACTGCGTCACATTCCATCCAGGCAAATCCAATTAAGAAAAAAGGTGGCATGTAAAGAGCAGCGACGGGAAATCAAATCAGCGCCAGCCAGCAGCGTGTGAAAGTGTGTTTATGGGTGTGTGTGTGTGTGTGTGTGTGTGTGCTGAATCTAAATGTACAGACTTAAAAACCACAATTCAATTTCTTGGCAATCACTGTGGAGTAGAAAATGCTCTGACAGCATATTTACACCGTATTTACAAGTGTCCTTTTCTCTCCTTGGTTCGAGAGTGCTAAATACCCACTGAGTGAACAAACAAACAAACAAACAAACAAACAAACAAACAAACAAACTACAAACGTCATGTGATAGGAATTAGTCATCATGTCCCATGACTTTTGCCCTGAGCCACAGATGCTAAATGACCTGCACTGAATGTGGATGTGAATCCTGCTGGGTAAGGATAAGGACTGGGCATCACCACTGGTTTCCCAAACCGATTCCCATTCACATGTTCCCAATTCACTTTCACTCAATATCAATTCAGAGAACCACAGTTTACTTACAACAACACAAACTGAAACATGCTACTGAACTGGATACCATAGAAGGTGATCCGTATCATTTGCGCTGTTTGTTACAAAACAAGTCAAACGGATCAATTCAGCTCAAAATGAAGCTCTTCTGCCCCAGTGGTTTTCTCCAGAAGGAGGCGCTGTTGTGCTGTAATTCTAAACTCAGTGTGAAAATGACCCTTACAGGTGTAAAATTGACATTTTAACATGTCTTCTCACCTCGTTATCCCTTAGTAAGCGCTCCTGGACCATGCTGTTATCATATGTCCAGTTGAATTTGGAGGGGTCATTTAAGTGTTTGGGCAAAATGTCTTTTTTTTCTGCCGGTGTGAGCACAGACTGCAGAGGGATAGAGATCTTAGCTTCATATGAATCAACAGAGAATCATTCACACAAAAATCTAATTTAAAAAATTGATTTTTTTAAACCTAAGCCTACGGTCGTGATCATTACCACCCACTGCACCGTCCACTATGGGTGGTAATGCCTTCTATAAGGTATTTCAGGTACACACCTGATGCTGAAACATCCATCCATCCATCCATCCATCCATCGAGGAATGTTAAACGTCTGACATCCACCCTCATGCTTGTCAGAATGTCTGCCCACTTAGTATGGATATTCTTAGGATATCCAAAGGATATCTTAGGACATCTCAGCACTGCAGTGACACTGACACGGTGGTGGTGTGTTATTGTGTTTTGGACTGGCACAAGTGCATCAGACACAGCAGTGCTGCTGGAGTGTTTAAACAATGTCTCCACTCCCTGTCCACTCTATTAGACACTCCTACCTAGTTGCTCCACCTTGTAGATGTAAAGTCAGAGACAGAAGCTCATCTGTTTCTGCCCAGTTTGTGTTGGTCATCCTCTTGTCCTTCACCAGTCCTCACAGGACACTGATGGCTGGATATTTCTGGTTGGTGGTCTGTTCTCAGTCCAGCAGTGACACCGATGGCTTAATACACACTAATGAGCAGACACACACACACACACACACATCACAATGACACAGTGCACACCTGCCCGGAGCAGTTTAGGACGTTTTAAACACAATCTGTAAGTAAGAACACGTCTGACCTTACATCAAGCCCAGCTGAACGTCCACAGCAAACCCCCCCCCTCTTATCTTCTCCAAACCATTTACAATAAGTAATTTCAAAGAGCACAAGCATGCAGTGAACTCTGGGAGTATAACCTTGTCTTTGCAGGGCAACGGCTGCTCAGCACGCTGCTCTGCTTGTGGTTAAAGGTCATTGTGGCATATGATTCTACAGCTTCTAGATAAAGACGTTACAACAGCAACATTCAAGAGAAAGACAGGTCGTCTTGTGTTTATGTGAATTTAATGTTGTGATATTAACAAACATGATTTTAAACGAGTAGGTCATTATTGTGATTACACGAACACACACACACACACACACACACACACACACACACACACACACACACACACACACACACACACACACACAGCTATTTGTTGCAATATTCAGTTTTCTTTTCAACGTTGGATAAATAACATCTACATTTCTCCATTTAGATTAGATTAGCTGTCGACATTGTGGGAGGATTCATGGCTAAATGGGAGCAGCCTGGTGGCCAATCTTCATTAATTGCACCAGTGAGAGCAGAGTGTGAAGGTTCAATTAGCAGGTAAGAGCACAGTTTTGCTCAAAATATTGTAATGCACACAACATTATGGGGGATATACCAACGTTCAAATTGTTGGTGCAGCTGTGACCAAGACAGCAAGTCTTTGTGATGTATCAAGAGCCACCGTATCCAGGGTAATGTCAGCACCACCAAGAAGGACCAACCACATCCAACAGGATTAACTGTGGACGCAAGAGGAAGCTGCCTGAAAGGGATGTTCGGGTGTTAACCCTGATTGTATCCAAAAAATGTCCTTCCCAAGACAAATTGACACTATAATGGCTGCAAAAGGAGGCCCTGGTTCACCATACTAATACATTACTGTGGTCTAAAACCAGGTGTTTCAGTTTCATTGTCCAACCCCTGTACATAGTGCATGAAAGAAGAGTCCCGTAGGAGGGGCTATTGCACATTATTATTTATCAAGAAGTAATACACTGGATGCTAATATATCATTCATCCCTATCTTGTAGACCTGGACCTGTGCAGCTTTTAGAACTCATGGAGTGGTACTGCACTTCCACTGAACTGCAGCCTCTCGAAATCAATACCAATTTCATTTGCGGGCCTGTGAAGTGGCAGTTGTTTATAGACTCTGTCTGGACTTGTTTAATCTTTTTAAACAGAGTTTCGCTGATGAAATATCCCTCATGTTCAACGTTCAACATAGCAAATTCTGCTTCAACCACAGTGCAAACGAGACTCCGTCAACAGGAAGGCCTCAAGCATTACAACTCTGTGACCGTTCCGTCCAAGGTGTGGAGTTCATTAGCTGGATGTTTCTGCACTCACTGTCCATCTCCTCTTATCATACAGGAGCACTTGTGGTTCTATAATTGCTCACTAGATTAGACACAGCAGTGCTGTTGAGGTTCTTAACCCCCTCAGCGTCACTGAGAATTCTTCAACAAACAGAAATATCCAGCGTCCTATGGTCACTTTTGAAGGACTAGAAGATGACCAACACAGACTGTGCAAAACCAAAAGAGCTTCTGTCTCTGACTTTACATCTACAAGGTGGAGACACTAGGTAGGAGTGTCTATTAGAGTGGACAGAGGGCAAAAGGAGCTGATAAAATGGACAATGGATTTAGGAACAAATGGACATTTCTGGCGCCGCTAGCAGTATCACTACCCACTGCGCTGTCCACTGTGGTTGGTAATGCCTTTCATGACCTGTTCCTGGAACACACGATGTTGTGGATCGAGGAATGTTAAATGCCCACTCAACTTCAGGAATGGAGCGTCCGTCGAGTATCATGCCTCGCTCAAACTCACGTCATGATAATTCACATCACCTTGCCATGAGCATGCTGGCCAGTGTTCAACCTCCCTCACAAGATAACCTCACAACCCAAGCCCTTCCCCTGAAGAAACTCCACTTCATATTCAATTTGCACTCTGATATCCAATGGATTCCTGCATGTCTGTACATATTCATGCTGTATTTCTGATAAATAAGGACGCTCTGGCATGTTTCATTATATTTCAGCTCTGGAATGTGATCTCGTAGATTCCTTGAGATGATTAGATGCTAACCCTCGAGCTCATTTGCCCCATCTGAGAAGGATCCCCAAGCTCCCCTGCTACAACTTTACATTGGCTTCCCGCTACTGGACCTGGACTAGTTTCCCACCCTGCCATGGACTAGCTGCTCACCCACCATCACCAACTGTGTAGAAATGTACGGTCACTATTATGTCCACCAGCAAACTAACATTACTTCATTAAACCCAAGTGTTAGAACCGAGGTGTAGGGGTCCACTGTCCCCTAACTGTGTATAAGTAGTTTGACCAGAGGAGGACCAGTCTGGTTCCTCCCAAGGTTCCTTCCTCCAGCTCTGAGGGAGTTTTCCTGGCCACTGTCACCCTTTGGCTTGCTCACTAGGGGGTCTATCTCTTATCCTTTGTTCAGCTGTTGCTCACCTCTTGATTTCCTGATATCCGTAAAACTGCTCTGTGACCTCAGTTGTGAGAAGAGCTACACAAATACATTTTGATTTGATTTGATTTGATGCACTGGTGCTCATATTGGCAGATGGAATGATCAGAGAGGGAGTCTTGGAATTGTTATAATATGGGTTTAATGAAAGGACTGGGCTGTTTTATGAGGCCTGGAGAGGGTTTTCTCGTGGAATTGCTTTAGCCATCAGTTGAATGATCATGACTGATGTATTACGACAGTTTCGTAATCACAGATCCCAAAGAGCATGCCAGATGTTAGCAGTGTGTAAATCGGGCATCGTCAAACAGATTTAATTAGGGGATTATAAATGAGGTGGTTATTAAAGCCAATCCTCACCAATCTGCTGGCTCTGGTCTGCGTTGGTGGGCACCAGGAACAGGAAAGTGTTGGAGGGAAGCTTGATAATCAGGTGATACTCTTTTGATCCTGCTGTGATCATTGTGTTTGTAGTTCTTCATGCTAGTTATTCAGCTATTCGTTCATTATGTTTAGTATTCAGAAGATTACATTTTTGAACCTCATTTTGTCCTTCGTGGTCCACCACAGACCAGGTATCATGTGGGTGGTGGGACATTCTGCTGTGATCCATTTGTATCAACGCAACTTACACCAACACACCACCACGTCAGTGTCACTGCAGAGCTGAGAATGACCCACCACCCACGTGATACCTGCTCTGTGGTGGTCCTGTGGGTCCTGACCATTGAAGGTCAGAGTGAAAGGAAGCTGGATGGACTACAGTCTGTAATTAAAGCACTACAAAGTGCACATTGTGATGAAAACCACTGTGCTACACGATAACCAATGACAGCAAGGAAGGATGTCTGTAAGAAATAAACAAATGGTCACTAATGCCTTATGTTGGTTGTGCATCGTTTGTTTTTCCCACTCAAAGCTTTAGAGGCTCAGGCTGGATAAAAGTGCAAAAAGGCTGCCATTCCAAATCTCATAAAGCTGATCCGTCTGGCGTCTCTGCAGACACACTCCGTGATTCTTTGGTTCAAAGACGGACACGTCGGATTACATCGGGAAAAAAAAAAATCTGTTTATTATTTACCAACAGACTTCTTATGTTCTCCTAAACAGTCCTCTCACCAAAGCCGACCGCCAGCCTTCTGTCGACAAACGGAGAAAAGCTTCTTCGGTCCAGCCTCGGAAAACAACACCATCTGCAACCCTGAATTCTTCGCACGGACAGCCGGCCGCCACATCTGCAGGTCCGTGGCGAAGTTTAGACCAGCGAGGAATGTCAGCTTCCCTGAAGGAGTAGGTTAGTGTCCCATCAGATGTGTTTGCGGGGGGAAGCCATCTGCTGGGAAGTGAATTACGATACAGATTGAGGGTTTCGAGGTTCGTTTCCAAACCCCACACTCTGTTCAAAACCCCCTCCCTCCGCACACAGGCAGAGACAGATGAGGTTATTATAAGGGTTTCCTAATTCTAACGTCACAATTAACAGCCTAATAGAAAAGTCAACAGAAGTGAATTACTCTGACATAACACAAAGTGCACTAAAGTAATGAGGTCTCACTTTGCAGATTTGGAGAAATGACGGTTTGTCGGGGAGGACGGCGGGCTCCCACTGAGCTTCTCAATTAAGACAGATACACACTTGTTCCACCTCGGTACTCAAGCACTGAGTCATCCCATTAAGATCATAGAAGAGAAGGAAGTAGTCGTCTACACACGGACAAAAATAGAACCCACTTTGCTCTCGCATTTAGCCCTACGGCCTGGACATTGAGGTCCGTGAGCCTTTACGAGAGCCTCTCAAAAGTGCACAAGCCTCAAGCTTGTTGGGAGATCTGTTTTGGCCAGCTTTGTAGATTGGGCTACTGGACCAGGGCCTCATGCAAGAGCCATCTGTCACTTCAGCGACTGAAACAACAACAAAACCAAAACAACAGTGGTGGGTAATCTCTAAATCGCTCTACATGGCCGTGTAAATCCAAAACATGCAGCGTTGATGGGATACACATCTTCCGAGGCTTGTTTAAATACCCGGAATATCCAGTGTGGAGACGGACTGGCCAAAGATGCCAAACCGTCCACCAGAAGGCAGCACTGCAGTGGGCAGCAGCATGAAAGAACGGCAGGTTGGAGAAGCTGCTGGAAGGATGCCAGCATCCGTACCTTCCACGTGGTGCCAACTGGCTGGGACATAAGAAGGAAACTGAAAGGATGGAGAAGCTATTTTATATATATTATATATATTATATTATATAATATATATTATATATTATAACTAATCAGCAAGGACGACACTTAGCTTTTAAGACCAATACTTCAAACCACTCACTGTCCATCTTATCAGCTCGACTGACCAGACGGTACTTTGTATCTCGACAATTATAGACTGTAGTCCAACATTGTTGTCCTCATTTCACCACGATCTGCAGGGACAGTGACACAATGGTGGTGTGTTAGTGTATGTTGCACTGGTATGAGTGGGTCAGGCACGGTAATGCTCCTATATAGTCAGCCTTGACCACCTAGCAACACCACAGCATCTGCCTTGCAACACTAAAGCAAGACCACGGCAACCATCTGGGATACATCAATCACCTAGTAACACTTCAAAATATCAAAATATCATAACAACCACTTTGCAAAAATAGGATCATCCTAGTGACCAGGTAGTTTATACAGCCTGTATATTTGCGTGTATACACATCACAGACTACCCTCAAACCTCAGAAGTTACTCGGTAATCTGTAACAGACTGCTTTATGGGGTTTCTGACACACCGTTATCTATAAACGGACAAATGTGAACTAAACAGCTCAAATCAGCAGCTGTTTGAAGCTCCAGTTGCTCCTGTACTCTGATCAGTCTGAGATAACCATGTGTCACACAGTTGGAAGATGCCCTAGCATTGAATGGAGCCTTAAAACAGGCTGATTCCAAAACCCCAACAGTGTTACATAACAGTCCTAACTCATTATAATCACTGGCCAACACGTGTCTGAACTACACGTCCCAGCGCAACACACACCAACACACCACCACATCAGTGTCACTGCAGTGCTGAGAATGACCCACCACCCACATAATACCTGCTCTGTGGTGGTCCTGTGGGCTCCTGATCATTGATGATCAGGGTGAAAACATATGCAGAGAAACAGATGGTCTACAGTCTGTAATTACAGAACTACAAAGTAGTTCTCAGTATTATTATTATTATTATTATTACGTCATGGGTGGCATAGTGGCATGGCAGGTCATTGTGGGGTTGTGGGATCGACACCCGCTCAGTCTGTGAGGAGTTTGGTGTGTATACATAGGGTACACCAGGTTCTCCGGTTTCCTCCCACCTCCCAAAATTACACATGGTAGGTGGACTGGCCATGCTAAACTGCCCCTAAGTGTCAGTGTGTGCATGTGTGTGGTACCCTACAATGGACTGGCACCCTGTCCAGGGGGTATTCCTGCCTTGTGCCCTAAGCCTAAACTCAGATTGTGATGAAACACCTGCTTCAGACTCCAAAAATGTCTTGGTTGATCGACGCCGCCTGAGGTAGCAGGAAATTGCACTAGATTGTTGACAAAACTGTTACAGCCTTTACTCCGTCCCTCAGACCCAGAATCAGATGATGCATCCAACAGGGACTGTTGGAGTATTTACAATTCTGGTTGCCAAATCCTTCCGCAATAAGCAACATTTGTACAGGTTTCTCGACAAACATCATCTTTGAGCAGATCACTTGAAATGAAAGCCCTTCAGGGGCGTTGAAATGCCCTTCTTGAGTGAGTGTTTGTGTTTCACTGTTCAGTGCCGTCCCTAATGCACGAGACAGAGGCCGACACTCCTTTGTTTGTGTCTGGATTGGATGGCTTGAGTGAGTGCATTAGCAGAAGAATAAACAGCACTCGATATAATGGTTGGGCTGGAAAATTATCAATATTTACATCTATATCAGGATAGAAACAGAGCACATTATGGACCGAGACTATATTCTTTATATCGAGTTTTTAAATAATCTGTCATGGCACTGCCGTTAACCTCACGGTCTCTAGGCCAATTCTGTAGAAGCCTGACATACATTTATCCACCAAAAATGAAAAAAAGATATTTACAGACTCCGAAAATGACAGCCCCGCCTCTATCACTGATCAGTCGGGAGTCTGCATGTACACAAGGACAGAGCAGTAAACATGCACTGCTATGGCATGTAAACTGGAATTTCATTCAGTTGGAGTGAATATTCACCGTTTTCCAAGATGGATCACTTGCTTTTAAGACATCACACACAGGGTAAGTCTTCCTGTTTGTTATATGTGCATCATATCTGTAGGTTTCCATGATTAATCAAGCCCAGACAAAAGCATGTAACTGCCCGCAAAATGCAAACCTCAGAGTCTCCAGTCTGACCTTTTTGGCAGCATCGAAGCTCGAGGTATCGAGGTATCGCTGGGTTCTGGCCTCTACTAACTAGCTATGGATATTTTCTGAGTGAACAGCAAAGCACTTGTATAAGCTGCAAACCAACTGCCAGAAATGTACAAGTAAATCTGGTTGTAGAGTTAAGCTGCTAGAGGATCCCTTGCCCTGGATACTGGCATCACATTTTGGTTTGGTTGGTCTAGAGGTAGCTTTTAGCCTTTCCTAAGCCGCATTCTATAGAAGTAGCCGTTGTTTGAACTTCAAAATTATTTCATTAGTGGTCAGTGGAGATTTTGGAATTGACCTCTTTGACTGCCTTGTTTTGGCTTTTGCTTTTCTTTTACATGGTATGTCACTTTCATACAAACTTTTATTTCTCCTTTATGATAAGAGAGATTCACTTTTCCATTCTATCTAAAGTTGTCACTTCTCATTTCCAACGAGCTGCAATTCCCCCTCACTTCTTCCTCTTCATACTAAGTGGCTTTTAATCTTCTTCCTGCTTGCCTGAACTTCCATCCTTCCAGCTGTCTTGTTGAACCAATCCAACCTGAAGCTCGATTGGATGATTGGACTCCATACTGATTCACCCCCACAGTACGGAATCAATTCACTCGGCCGACTGTCAGCATGAATGCCAAACCTGATTAACATTCCTGACTGTTCCTCGTCGTTCCTTATACGATGCAGAACTCCCAGTCCTGTCGCTTGTACCCTCCCCACTTCTCTTTGTGAGGCCTAATATCTCATGAATAATAATGCTGCACAGACGGGAATCCTCACGCCAGAGGGCCTGGTGTTTTCCCATTAATGGCGTGTGAATTCCAGACTGCTTCCTTTGAACTCCTCCAGACTGCTGAACAGAGATTCTGTGGTGGACAATGCCAAGGCCTACCTGATAACATCACCACTTACTGTAGACATTAAAGGAGAAGGGAGATAGAAAGCATGACACACACACAGAGTTCGAGCAAGGCATGATGGTACGGCCAGATGAATGGGATTTTTGAAGATTTCTCAATCCACATTGGTCACGTGATTACCAGGAATCCCTCATAGGACCGATTCTGGAGAGCTTGGGCCCCTCAGCATGGTGCATTGAGGTATGAGGTATGTGAAGTCCACAGAGGGCTGCAAATGGTCAGCAAGCAGTTAAAAGTGATGGCACTGTAAATGATATGCTTAAGCAGACCAGTGGATCCAACCCATGCCATGAGAATACACCCCACATCCATAACATTATAACCACCTTCTTAATTCTACACCCACTGTCCATTTTATCAGCTCCACTTACCATTACAGACTGTAGTCCATCTGTTTCTCACACTAACAAACTTCATTCGCCTCCTTTCACCCTGATCTTCAAACGGTCAGGACCACACAGTAGGAGTGGATCAGACACAGCAGTGCTGCTGAAGTGATTAAACCCCTCAGGGTCACTTTCAGACTGAGAACTGTCCACCAACCAGACAAATTCCAACCAACAGTGTCCTGTGGGCACATTGTGGTGGTCCTGTGGGGTCCTGACCATTGAAGATCAGGGTGAAAGGAGGAGAAAGTATGTAGAGAAGCAGATGAACTACATTCTGTAATTATAGAAATACAAAGTGCTCCTGTGTGGTCAGTGGAGATGCAAACTTGGAATACTGACCAGTGTTCAACCTTACAATTTGTACACTGTGTGACCGAAGGTAATGCCATTTCATAATTGAATATGAGTGTAAAATATACATACATACGTGTGTGTGTGTGTGTGTGTGTGTGTGTGTGTGTGTGAGAGTGTGTGTGCGTGCGAGAGAGAGAGAAAAAGGATTCTCCCTTGTGACAGAGAGAATTATTTATGTGCACAGAGCAGTGGACGCTGCGTAGCAAGAGTGTCTCAGCGAGGGGGAAGGAACACAGACAGGATCAGTGCTGTTTTCGAGAGGCCAGCAAAGAGCCCACAAGCTGAAGAGCCTCCCGCTGACCTCCCAGTCCAGCACAATCCACAGAGGCACACAAGGACATCTTATGCAAAAGAGCCCTTTATTAAATCAATGTATCACCAATCCTATGGTACACATGAGCAGTCATCCTCTACAGGGGGTGAGAAAATACTGGAATATTGAACATCGGTGTTCACAGCCTTTGCCATGACACTCAAAACTGAGCTCAGATCCATCTGGTTTCCACTGATCATCCTTCAGATGTTTCTACAGCTTGATTGGACACCTGAGGTAAATTCGGTTGATTGGACAATGCAATGACTAGTCAGGGTCGAGGGAAAGATGGCTGCAGTGATGTACAGAGACATGCTTGATGATAACCTGCTCCAGAGTGGTCTGGACTTCAGACTGGGATGAAGGAATATCTTCCAACAGGACAACGACCCTAAACACATAGCCAAGGTAAGAAAGGAGTGGCTTCAGGACAGCTCTGTGAATGTGCTTGAGTTGCCCACTCAGAGCCCAGACTTGAACCCCACTGAACATCTCTGGAGATATCTAAATCCTGAGCATGTATAGCTATTAAACAGCTACAAAAATGGTCTAAAAGGCTTCCTTTTAATCAGGAAAGGTATACATTTCCAGGATGACGTGTGTGGACCGTCTCTGGATGTAACCGTGTCTGTTCAAGGAGAAAAGATGGAAACTTGTGAACGAAAACTTACTTGCATTAAACTCACATGTTAGTGTCTTATCTTCCATTCCACCTTAAATACAGGGTTTAAGGTGGAATGAAAGCAGGTTCAAAGTGAAAAGAAAGATAAAGTTTTTTAATAATCCTGGTTATGTGTACATATCAAACCAGACAATTACTACAATACTACGTTAATACAATGAATGCAATACTACTAAACACAGCACGAGCTTCAAAAATCATTAGGTCTTAGGGCATTAGGTCAACATGGCCCTGAGGTTTGGGTTCATCTACACAGACCTTTACACAGATTTATGGGAGCTGAAAGAGATCAGCACTGCTGTGATGAAAAGCAGCGAGAGATACAGGGATAAGCCTGTAAGAGGGGGGTGATCACATGTGTTTGAGTAGAACACTTCTGAGGTCAAAGGGGTAATGGAATGAGATTGAGAAATGGACACACCCACATAGACACTGTGGAGCTGATCAGATCAATACGGTTGACTGGATTAACTGCCTGCATGTGTGTGTGTGTGTGTGTGTGTGTGTGTGTGTGTGTGTACACGTTTGGCTGAAAAAACATGTGGGGACAAGTGAATGTGGATAGATAGCATGAGAGAGAGAGAGAGAGAGAGAGAGAGAGAGCAAACATGCTTGACTGCTATATAAACACAAATGGACTTTCCTTACAATCTCTGCAAATCCCAGGAACACAGCCGAGCGCGGGCTCTGCCATATACTGGTCCAATGAAATCCACTCTCCTCTGAGAGGTCACGACCTCAAAAATTGAAACTGTAAGCTGTTAAAGGTGATTAGAATTCCTTTATTCTCTAAAAAACTGGTAATGTGATGAGGAGGGTGCTTCCGAATTACGACATAGATGATGTGTCAAATTTCTGTGTTCCTGTTTCTTATTTGGCACGAGGACAAATACGTGCATTCATCCACATGCATTAAAAACAGCCACAGGGTGGGGTTGGAGGGGGGCACACGGATGCTCTGAAATATAAAATAATAATAATAATAATAATAATAAATATAAATGACAGATAAGAGAGATTTGACAACTTTACTCCCCATTTCTGGCCTCGTTTATAAATGCAGACTGTTTGTTTAAATACAAGCACTTAAACATACAGCAGTGGGTCTGACCAGCATTCTGCCACCATCAGAAAACATCTGGGAACTTTAATGGTTCTTGGTAACTGTGTTCTTGAGTATTGAAATGCTTCCTCCGATATATGTGAAGCCACTGCCTCTTTTTGAAAGGTCTCCATTGCTTGGAGGAAAGCACCGGATCTCCAGAACTGATGCAACAGCTAACAGAGGCCTGTGCCGAACAACACCACTGTAGTTGTGGTGTGAGGACAGAGCACGGCCAATTTTGCTCTCTCAGACTTTAGCTGCCGATGGCAAGCATCATTTGAACCTGAGATCATCAGATCATCAGCGTATTAGACTACTGAGCCACGTTTTAACACACCTTCAGCTACTCGGAAAGGATGTGACGCGGTGGTCAGTTAAACCAGGTGTGAACAGATAATCTTTTAAATCCGCACTTCAAGAAACACTGCCATACAAGGTTACCATGGTTACGCAAGGATTTTGAAATCTTTTCTAAACGGAGGGTCGGAAAATTCCTGTTTTTAAAAATAGTCGGATTCCCATGGAAGTAGCCCCAGTCAGAACTTTGATATACTAAGAAGTGGATTTTGAGTCAGCCAGGCATGGACGTGCTCTGTGGTCAGAATGTCCCCCTCACCAGCTTCTGTCTCCTGATTTACAGCAGCTTAACGTTAAGCTCAGCTGTCGGACTGATGGTTTAATTACGCAATTTATGTTACTTATTCTACTCTTCACCCACCAGTAACACCAAATACCACGATAAATACCACTGATGGTTATAAAGTAACTACATTACACAATAGAGCTGCATAATATATTGTTTCATCATCGTTATCTCAATAGTCACATCGCAGGACATGCAATGCAAATTGATGTCAATTCATGCTACAAATTGCTTGATACAAAAGGAAAAATTGTACTGTTCTAATTTTCCACAACATATCTCCCAGAGGCCTCTGTCCAATATCATTAACACTAACTCAATCTTCTATATATAGAGGGCATTATTAATACCATAATAAACAGGATCATGGAATATTGTGAAAATTCCTGCATTTCTTAAAATACCAATACACATCACAGAACAAAATATCGCAAAGTCAGCTCTTTCCAATATCGTGCAGCCTTACCCCAAAACCCGTCTCAACCAGCAGCTCCGAACCTCTATATAGGAGCGAGTAGCAGATGCAAACGTCTACATCACACCAAAAAACACAGTACAGAACAAGCCAAAAAGCAGGAAATAATGTAGAAACGTGCTGAATAAGAAAGAGTAAACAACTTATACACACTGGAACACAAGCTTAGAGTGAGTAGTTTGTTGTCATATCTGTGCTTGTGTTAAAAAGTGTGTGGGCTGAGAGCACGGACGAGAAAACAGATACGAAACCTTTATACTTTCAGCTCGAAAGACATCAAATTATTATCTCGATATAATCCCGAAATTCGTGTTTCATTTTAGGACATCCGTGCTTGTTTGTACTTGCTCTCCTCGTGTTTGTGTTTGTGTGTGTGTGTGTTCAACATAAGTCATTCAACATAAGTTATATATGTGTTGTGTTTACGCACCTCAAGCTCACGGTACAGTATGCTTTATCCCTGTTTGGTTCAGCTCAGCTCTGATTGGCTGACAGTCTCTCGAGCTCACGGTACAGTATGCTTTATCCCTGTTTGGTTCAGCTCAGCTCTGATTGGCTGACAGTCTCTCGAGCTCACAGTACAGTATGCTTTATCCTGTTCGGTTCAGCTCAGCTCTGATTGGCTGACAGTCCTTCAGGCATGACATCAATGCCACGATTCACACCAGAGAATCTGTGTCACCTCACAACACAGGATACGGAGTCGTAAATAATATACCTTTCATATTTATAAATCTCGATGGAGATGGCCCAACTGCACTGGGGGAAGATGGGAGGATTGGATTATAGACCCCCCAGACTACAGGATGAACTGTAAAGGTCATCATTTCCGACTGTCGGGAGGATTGTCTCGGATCATCATATTTTCCGGTTCGTAAGAAGCAGGTCACTCACTCAGGTTCTCAGACTGAACCTTCTCTATAAACCTGTCAAAGTCTGTATTACAGATCCTTACAGATCCAATTACAATCAAGAATGAGCAAAACACAAACACACACACACACACACACACACACACACACACACACACACACACAATAATGTGGTGAGTCACGTCCAATAATCTTCCAAATTAAAGCCACTGAAACAACAGCTCTTTTATACAATTCTGTCTCTCCTTTTCTCTCTCTCTCTCTCTCACACACACACACACACACACACACACACACACACACACACACACACACGGAGCATGGCGCTGATGATAACAAGCTTTGTTCCTGCTCGGCACGCTATGCCACCTATTCTACCCTGTAATTAGTGTAACACTTTATACAGTCTGATGAACACAGTGCACATCTAAACATCAAAGCCTGAATCAAGCAGCTTTACGGAGCTCGGAGGAGAAATCTAACTTACGTTACTCGCCGTTATACATCCCACAGAGTAGAGGGAACCATGACGGCATAAATACCCCCCTGTATCTGTGTGCTTCACTCTGGTGTACATACAGTGCATCCTGAACGCAGTCGCAGGGCTTCACTTTTTGCACATTTCAGCCTTTATTCCAAAATAGATCACAATTCTACATATAATACCTCACGATGACAAAGTGAGAAATGTTGATTTAAAAAAATAAAACAAAAATAAAACATCTACATAAATATTCACAGCCTTTGCTCAAAACTTTGTTGAAGCACCTTTGTCAGCAATTACAACCTCAAGTCTCTTTGAGTTTGATGCTACAAGCTTGGCACCTGTCAGTGGGACGTTTCTCCCATTCTTCTTTGCAGAACCTCTCAAGCCCCGTCAGATTGGACAGGGAGCCTCAGTGCACAGCCATTTTTAGATATCTCCAGAGATGTTCAAGTCTGGGCTCTGGCTGGGAACAAAATTATAACCTCCTTGTTTCTACATTCACTGTCCATTCTATCAGCTCCTCTGACCATCCAGGAGCACTGTGCATTTCTATAATTACAGACTGTTGTTCATCTGTTTCTCTGCATACTTTATTAACCTCCATTCACCCTGATCTTCACTGGTCAGGACCCCACAGAGCAGGTATTATGTGGACGGTTGTGGTGTGTTAGTGGGACGAGCAGTACTGCTGGAGAGTTTAAAACCCTAATAGGCCTTTTGCACCAACGTGGAACGAGTGAAAGGTTTCCTGCAGACTGACATTTTATTATATTTGTACACAGATATTCAGGGGTTGGACAATGAAACTGAAACACCTGGTTTTAGACCACAGTAATTTATTAGTATGGTGAACTAGGGCCTCGTTTTGCAGCCAATACAGCGTCAATTCTTCTTGGAAAGGACATTTTTTGGATACAATCTGGATTAACACCCGAACATCCCTTTCAGACAGCTTCCTCTTGCGTCCACAGTTAATCCTGTTGGATGTGGTTGGTCCTTCTTGGTGGTGCTGACGTTACCCTGGATACCGTAGCTCTTGATACATCACAAAGACTTGCTGTCTTGGTCACAGATGCGCCAGCAAGATGTGCACCAACAGTTTGTCCTCTTTTGAACTCTGGTATGTCCCCCATAATGTTGTGTTCATTGCAGTATTTTGAGCAGAACTGTGCTCTTACCTGCTAATTGAACCTTCACACTCAGCTCTTACTGGTGCAATTAATGAAGATTGGCCACCAGGCTGCTCCAGTTTATCCATGAATCCTCCCACGCTACAATGACAGGTGTTTCAGTTTCATTGTCCAACCCCTGTATCTCGGGTAATGCAGCGTTTTGTAATTCTCACAAACACGGTCCTGCCACCTTTGCAAAGTTACAGAGCGCATTTTCCAGAATGCCGAGCCTGGAGTAGCTACAACAGCGGCGGCATCCTCCTTATTCATCAGCATATTGTTACTTTAATGTACAAATGCTACATAATGCTGCTTTAATATGCATCCATCCTCAAACATCTCTCACACGTCCTTCAGCCTTTCTATTGCAATCTTTATCCACCTGTTCATTCTGATGGGTAACATGCAAAATCTGAGACAACCTCAAAGCGGTCTTTCTCCTCTCGGTGGTTCCCAGTCTACCGCACCCCCACCCTTTCTGTTCTCAGCCTTCGCTCATCCCTTGCTCGTACAACCAAGGTGACACAGGAACCTCCGCGCTCCTTTTGTCTGCGACTCGCACACAAACGCACAGTGACAGATGCAGCGTGATTCTGTTTGCATAGCCTGCACTGTTCAGACGTGGAGAAGATGAGGATGATGGTGGTGCTCTCCAGAACAGGAGCGTGAGCAGGAGGAGACGCCAGTGTGCAAACTGGAGAATGCTATAAGCTTGTTACTACAGTGGCCTGCGGCGAGTGTGCTTGCTGAGTCAGACAGAAAATGGAACAAGAGGTGATGGCAGTGCAGTTTACCCCCTCGTGCTACACCAGAATGTTCTAGAACGAGCTCCACGAGGCCAACAAATGTGCTGCAAGATGAAGGAGCAACAAGCAGGGTATCAAAACATTACTGTCATTACCGCTGGACTGCAGCTGAAGCTTCAGCATCAATGTGTGTCTCAGTAGGATCAGATACAGCAGTGCTGCTGGAGTGTTTAAACCCTGCTGCAATGAGAACAGTCCACCAACCTGAAATATCATACCAACAGTGTGTTGGATGTGTTGGACAAAAACACGTCTTTTAAAGTCTCTGGCTTTACATCTACAAGGTGGAGCAACTAGGTAGGAGTGTCTGATACAGTGGACAGTGTAGTGGACACACTGTTTAAACACTCCAGCAGCACTGCTGTGCTGGCATGAGTGGATCAGACAACACATACCAACACACCTCCACGGCAGTGTCGCTGCAGTGCTGAGAATGACCCACCACCCACCATCATACCCGCTCTGTGGTGGTCCTGTGGGGTCCTGACCAGTGAAGATCAGGGTGAAAGGAGGAGAATAAAGTGTGCTGAGAAACAGATGAACTACAGACTACAGAACGGTGAGGTGGTCAGAAGTTTAAGGTTATTGCTGATCAGTTTATACACACACACACACACACACACACACACACACACACACACACACACACACACACACACACACACATACACACAGTTTAGGTTTATACATTTAATTTTGAATGAAATTCTTTTTTTAGTTGCACAAATATATGATAATATTGGATGATATGAACACAGCATTACATAATGCCTTTGTTTTAATAATATAATACGAATACTGTTATACTCAATTACATACTAAGTACACACATACTAATGCATTCTTTGTCTCTGTCAAGCCCACCTTTTAAAAATCAAGTCATTGCCGTGCATTTATGATAAGTGTGGTTTTAGAATATGCACTCTCATATTCTTAGTTTCCGCTCCCACACCAGCCAACAGCATGCTGCAGGATTCTGTTCTGACTAATAGAGTCCATTCATTGACCAGCCCTTAAAGGCCACATAGTCTCAGCGGTCTCACACACACACACACACACACACACACACACACACACACACACACACAAAAGCTTCTGCACATTCATTCACACCCACCAGGAGTGGGCGATGGCAGCCTGTGGTTCCGCCAAGAGCCTCTAATGCTGCTGAATTACGGTACAGTGTAGAGTGGATTGAATGGAACCTGCGAGTGCACTGCCAAGCAATGCATCCCCACTGCACCGAAGACGCCACAATTCACAGACTGCGCAGATTACACAGAGTCCACAGTGCAACCCAGCACTGACATCAAGGAGGTGGAACCAGGGGTGGGCAATTTGACAATATAGACATAAATGCTTAGGGGGTCTCCATCCTGTTTATTTTGCCTCTCAGTCTGATCCAAGTACCTCGATGCTGAGTATTGGACAACACCACAGATAGATTTTCATAGATGTTTCGTATTTAGGCTCAAAACTGTTCACGGCCCGGAACGGAACCCGTTCCACATTGGTAGAACAGGCCTAAAAGCGGAGTGTTAAAACACTCCAGCAGCACTTCTGTTTCTGATACACTTTAAACATTTCAGCTCACGGATCACGGATGAGCTAGATTGTGCTCGACAAAGCCAAGCTCCCGCACATCTGACTCGATTTCTCAGAGTCTCGCTTCCAGACAAGTATGATGGATCGCCCAGACAATACAAAGGCTCCTTGTCGCAAGGCTAAATATATATTTCAGTAGGATTCCTTCAGTCTGTCCCACTGATGATTCAAAAAGGGCTTTTGTTCTCTGGCTGCTGACTAGCAAGGCCCTCACTTGGTCCATCACCATGTCAGGCACTCTGAGCCCAACCCTTCTAACAGCTGATGGCTTTCTGTGAACAATTTGATAACTCTGAAAGTGGAAGCTCAAGCAAAGGAGAACATCAGCTGAACATGCTTTGACTTTCCCAACATTAGCAGCAGAGAGTGGCAGGGAGGAGGGGACATTGTGTCAAGTGTGCCATTGAAGTTATGTTGTGAACGGAGTTGAAACATTGGACAACCTTGTGTGATGGTTTCACCTTCATCTTCACACTTCACATGATACTGAGGTCATGGAGATCGGTAGAGCCAAACTCTCCACTTAGGAACACCAAAAGATGTACAGGAGGAAAACGCTTTATTATTGTTTAAGTAGAAAACGTCTCCTCCTGTTACACTAACATGGGCTCATCTCACTTCTCTCTTTCAGACCTACTGGACACAAGAGATTCTGGACGTTTTAAACCACTGAACTCTGGTCACAGTAGATCGCAAAATGGCTCAGACGAGAAGACAAGCTATTAGGGTCGTAGCAAATGAGAACATTCCCCAACCCTACCAACGATACAGGAAACTGGCCACTGAAACCACTGCCCCCTTCCACATTATTACAGGCTAGGCTATCTCTGGTTGGCCCTCTTCAACACAGTCTTCTGTAGGTTGGTTCTTACGGGACTTCATGCTAAACTCAAAAAAATGTCAATTCATAAAGCCAGGGATTGTTTTTCTTGGACACATTCTTGGAGCTGAGGAAATGGACAAAGCCCAAGCACCCGAGATCAGACACTTGCCCCAACCCAGAACCTCGAAGGAACTGGATAGTTTCCTTGGGTTCACTATTTTTTTTACAGAAGATGTATCCATGGATTTAGTAGTAGAAGTTCTCCATTTACCTCCTTCATGAGATCAAGCCCAAAATACTGAACTGAGAAGCCACCTCCACATTTGAAAATTTAAAAAGCAATTTCACCACAGCTCCCATCCTGATCCAGCATAATCTGTCTCTCGCTTTCCTTGTTGAGGTCAATGCTTTCAAAATAGGCATCGAAGAACATCACAGTATGGTTAATGCAAACTCCTCGTCATTACAGCTGTGCTGGCGTGAAGAATGGAGACGTTGGCTGGAGGGTAAACGTCATCTCAGCCCTGACAGATCATAGGAACCTTGAATATATGTAAATGACGACACTCCCACCAGGTCAGGTGTCTGGCTTGTTGGACAGTCACTTTCACTTTCATTTCACAGTCCAAGAGGGGCGTCATTAAAAAGATTCCCGCAACAGCCCTGGAAGCCCAGGCCCAACAACAACCCCCCTCCCTGGTATCCCTGGTTTCAGCTTTACAGCTTGTGGAACCTTTCACACCGCACGTCATACACAGACATTTGCATCTTGTAATCCAACATGAGACAAAGGGGACGCCTGGGTCCTGCAACAAACATTGTGGATCATTTGCATCATTGAGTTTTATTATATCTGACTCAAAATCAACCAAAGCTGCAGTAAAATGTGTAAAACGAATTCTGGCTCTTGGGGAAGAAGGTACGGACTCTGCTCTGGTGTGACTGGATGGTTGAAATACACCTAGAACTTGCTCTGTCCTGCAGAGACCTATACTTTCATCAGCCCAGCACAGTGTGGATCAGAACACAGCAGAACTATCCAACAGCACAGAAACCGGCAGGTCTGTCTTTATAGGACCGTGGAGATTAATCAAGCACGACCCCTCATTTTTGCTTGTCTTCCAAATTCCATGTTCCTTTCATCCAGGTCATATTCCACAGCCGCTTTCAGATCCCCTCCTCCTTCAGTGGTAGACAGTAGTCCAGCTGGTCTTCTCAGATCACTGTTGATCACTCAGACTTGTCGGTTGTACTCATTGGTGGACTGGGAGAAGAACGATCCTGAGGAACAGCTGGGTGCCCTCGAGGGACACACTTGACAGTCTCATCATTGATTTCCAATATGCTCGTGCTGACCAACCAATAGCAGCTTCCAGACCTAAGGCTTACTGATCTGTAGGGGTCTTTGGACTCTGGGGGCAGGAGGTACTCGGTCATATGCTTTGCCCAACCTGGGCATGAGAGGTCATCCCCAGAGTACCAACAGTTGCCCCAGCAATAGTGTCCTCTCTCACACCTGTTTTCAGTCCCCTCATTAACACCATTACCTTTCCTCCCTCTCTCTCACATTCCGGTCTCTCTGGACTGACAGGGTTTGGTCTCTTGCTGTTGTCTTCAGATCGCTGGATCTCGTTTCTCTGACTACCTGCCTTATTATTGTTGCCATCGTGGCCTCTGACCTTTCTGTTCTGCCAACAACCTTGTTCTACTGGATGGTGGGTCTCGTCTCACTGGCTGCGTTGAATAAAAGCGGGACATGGATCCTGCAAACCCTGTCTGGCTCTGGATTATTTCACACACTGATCCTGCCTGGGAAAGTAGAGTTTCCATTTGGTCAAACACAAAGGCATTCCGGCTGTTCCGAGGTAGGCAACAGAAGATGCACATGAGTGTTAAATCAGCCCTGTGTAAACATCAGAGTGAGCATTTGGACTTGAGGCATGATGTTCATGTTTTCCTCTTCGTTTTCTCCTCATCTCCATTTCGCAGTCGCTCTGTCTCGCTGTATGATACAGAGCAATCCTTCAAGCTCAGCTTGATCAATACATAGACATTAAAATTCAGAGAGTCAAAACAGCCGCTGGAGTGTGCGAGTGTGTGTGTGTGTGTGTGTGTGTGTATGTTTTGCTATCCCATTAATGCTGTTGCTCCCTAATCCCTCCATAATACCATTGACTCAAATAGCTTCTGTTAGTCAATGACTGCAGTCTTTCTGCGACCAACAGCGATCGACTGATCATATAAAATGGTTCATCTCGAACACGAGACATTGTCTTTTTTCACAAAGAGTGTCAGCAAGTATCTCCACCTGCTGGAAAATAAGATACCTTAATTACATTTGGACCAAACAAGACATAACAGACTTATTATGAAGCCATGAGTCTCAATATGAGGGGCACAACATTTGGCCAAACATGAGATTAGAGCAGTAATCATTGGAAGACCAGAACGGGGACATCACTGCAGCAGAAGGTAAAAATGGTTCGGGAGATCTGTCCCCATATATGTGTCTCACCATCAGGACAGTTGCCCCAGTATAAGACATGGTTCATCATTTGGATATTAGTCTTATTGTAAGTCAACACGTCTCATCATAATGAGAACTGCTTCCCAAAAAAGACGTGTCTCATCATTAGACAGCATAAGACATGTGTCTCATCATTAGACAGCATAAAACATGTGTCTCATCATTAGATCTGCCCCAACAGAAGACACGTGTCTCATCATTAGACAGTATAAAACATGTCTCCTCGTTAGATCTGCCCCAACAGAAGGCATGTGTCTCACCATTAGACAGCATAAGACACGTCTCACCATTAGACAGCATAAGACATGTGTCTCACCATTAGACAGCATAAGACATTAGGAGATCTGTCCCCATAGAGGACATGTGGCTGTAGGTCCAGATCTCTGAGAGCTCTGTCCCATTAGGTCTTAGCTCTTCTGTCCCATAATAAGACCATGTTATTTGTATTTGTCCTCTGACACACAGAGCAGATGAACACGAGTATCAGATAATCAGGGGTCAGACCCTTCAGCTTCAGAACTGCCCCCTCCCCCTGCCCCTCCAGTCCCCCACCCCCTTCAGGAAGAGTCTGATTCCAGCACTAATGGGAAAGTTCTCACCGATGTCACGTCCTGAACCGAATCCGCTCTTAGACTCGCTGAACCGATTCCGCTCGAACCTTCCCTGAACCGATTCCGCTCGAACCTTCCCTGAGCCGATTCTGGGCGAATCTTCGCTGAACCGATTCCGCTGGAAGCCTCGCTGAACCGATTCCACTCGAACCTTCACTGAACCGATTCCGCGGTTCTGCCGCGGACTCGCTGATTCAGCGCGAGGACGGAGACAGCAGTCCGACCAGCTCCTGTTCTGCTCGGTCAGTCTCGTGCTCCGGTCTGAGGACACACACATCCCCTCTCACCTCTCTCACCTCTCTCACCCCTCTCTCGCTCTGTTCCTCAGCAGGGTTCGGTCGGTTCTCTCGGTTCTGGTGGACAGTGGACACGGCTGTGCGGACTGTCCTTCCTGATGGAGCTCCGCTGAGAGCCGGAGTACAACTTCCATGCTTCATTAAAACAGCCCCCTTTTCTTATGCTGGGTCCTAAAGCCCGCCCCTCTCTCTCCACCATTCCTGAGTGGATTCAACCAATCAGCTGATTGGGCAGCCCTTCAGCACTGCAGGGCTGTGTTACAGCTGAAACGGGCGGGGCAGGGGTGCCTCCAGGACCAGGGGTGGGAAACACTTCTCTAGTGGTCTGCAGAGCCCACCCAAGGGTGTAGAATTAGAATAGACGGATTAACATCAACACCAGTATCCAGTAAATTGCCCCCACCAATAAGTTGTGCCCCTCCTTTCACTGACACCCACCACCCCCACCCACCGTTCTCAGCTTGTGAGGGGTACGGCCTGACTTTTGTCGACCCATCTGCGAAACCAACCACAACACCGCAAACCAACCCTGACGTTGCTAGAGGTACGACATGACTTTCATTAACACACTGCCACCCCCCACCCCCATGGTTCCCCACCAGCAAATCTACACCACCTTCATCAGAGTTTTGCTTAGTGTCAATATAATAAATAAGTAATAATAAATAAAATGGAATAAAAATCAATAATAGTAAATATATTATAAATGTATTATTATAGTATTCTCAGCTTGTGCAGAAATGCATGTTTCAAGCATATGCACTTCCTAAATCTAGGGGGAGCCTAGGAGCAAGAAATGTCAGTTGCTTTAACATAACTGCCCCCTTCAGTCCACGAGTTTGGTCGGCAGCTTGGACCTGCTGGCCTGTGAACCTGTCCCAAGGCCTTGCAAGGTGAACTCCATTTACTTTATTTGGGCTTAAGCAGCCTAAAGGTAAAGGAGATGCTGATGTTCCTACATATGGTCAGCAACTTCAAAGTGCCATGTCCTCTGAGACAGAGGTTTAATCCAGGATCATCTACCGTGGTTGCTTAGCAATGGCCCCTGTCCGATATGTACACATGTGTTCAAGCGCTCACATGTACACACGCTGTACATTTGCTCTCACGATAGATGGTTTCACTCTTTCTTCAGACTTCTGCTTTTCTTTGGTGTGACTCATACAAATAATTTACACCACTGCTTTTAATACTCTGTTCACACCAGCAGAGAGAGAGCGAAAGAGAGAGAGAGAGAGAGAGAGAGAGAGAGAGAGAGAGAGAGAGAGTGCTGCCCCTATGAATGCTGTCAGAAACATCAAAAGTAGCTGCCCGGCCCAGCACTTTTGGATAAAGCACTGACGGCTTCAGATCTCTCCTCTGGGCACTGGGAGTTGCAAAGGCTCATAAGCTTGGTGCCGTGGTGAAGTTATTATGCTTCCATCCCAGAGCAAACTCGCCACGAATCCGAGGCTGGTGTTTCTTACCCAAAACTGCCATCATGCAAGAGACATCTGCAATGCAGAGAAGGTGCTGGCTGAATGCAATTATCATACTTTAAGCCTGTGGTCCTGCGTGTTTCCGAACGAACAGCATTCTCGCACTTCCAAGAACCTATTGTGTTTGAAACATGTAAGCTCTGACTTACAACATGTATGATTAGACGAGGATTATGGCTGGAGGGGGTCACGCGCGAGGTCAGGCTTATAAAAAGGACATTAGGATAGATGGATTTAGTGGGCTGTGTGTGGTGTAAGTGCAAAAAGTCTGCAGATGAAAGAAGATTCGATGTCGAAGCAGCACGTCGTTATTTTTTCAAAAATGCCACTGGGCATTTCCGTTGGTCCAATCTTGAAGATGATCCAAAATGCCATTTGGTAAGATCTTACATTAGTGTACCTTGGAGGGGCGTTCTAGCTCACATGACAAACACAAACATAACCACATCTGGTGTAGACATGTCTACTCACGTCTTTCAGTGGTGATGTGGTACTCTCTAGAACCGGATTTTCCAGTTTGAAGACCGGGAAACACCCCTTAATGATATACAGTACCAGTCAAAAGTATGACCGAATGTCTCAGACATAAAATGATTGATAGTGATATTAAAATCTTGAGTATCAGCTAATTACAATATACGCTATGTGAACAAAAGTATTGGGTCTTCTGCTCACTTATTTTTGAATTTCCTGGGATGTTGTTGGACATTTATTCCCCAAAAATAAAAAAAAGTATTTATAACAGACAGTAAACAACATTTACTCGTGCCTACATTTGTTTTGCTTGTACGGACTATAATAACAGTTCACACCTCAGAAATCCTGTTGGAAATGGATAATCCAGGGTGTTCTTGAGCTGAAAATGTGGAATTTTGATGATAAATTATTTATATTGATTTTTATAACCAACACTAGTAAAAAAAAACACCCTAAATATTCTTTATATCCTAAATAATCAATTTTTTGTTATTTATGGATCAGTATAATCCTTTCTCAGGACCGATTTGAAATTTGTGAGCAAAGAAAGAGAGCGAACAGCCCCTCTTTTCTTGTTTTCCTGTAATCCAATAGCAGTGAGGTCATCAGCCCCGCCCCCTCTCACTGATTAGTCAGAGTCTGTGTGCAGGTTGAGCATGTACACACGGACAGAGCAGTGAACATGCTGCTATGACATTTAAACTGGGATGTATTTCTATTGGGAACGAGGGACTTTGATCTGTTAGGTAGGTACTGTTTATTAATCAGCTTATAGAACAGTGTCTTGGTCAGCAGACAGGATCTGTTGGTTCTGCAACATACCGCACATGTTGTAGTGAGAGAACATTGATGAAGTAAACCAGTAAACCAAATCAGGAAGTCTGTCAAACTGATACTGTGCTGCAGGATATTACATAACCTCTGCAATAAGTGGCAGAATTAAATGAAAGATGGCTCCTTTAAGCTTTCAAAGATTGAGATTATCCCCCGTGTTTCTTTTTTTTTTTTTATTGTATATAATCTTTTGTTTTCATATTTCCATCCACACGGAGCTGAAAACCCTGAATGAGTCTGAAAAACTGAAACTAAATGTCCTAAATGTGACAAAAGATCTGAAAACTATGAAAAAAAATATACATGATATAAAATATTGTATAAAAAATAAAAATAAAAATGTTGTATAAAAATATACAAAAATATACTGAAAAATAGACCTTATAACAGTAAAATATACAACAATGTGAAAATTACTAGATCAAAAGAATTCAAAATCAAATCCAAATGATATGTAAATGGAAATAAAACCTCTCTACACTTTACTTTGAATATTTTTTCTTTAATTTTTTTCAAAGGAACTAAACTTTTGACCGCAATTTATCTCCATAGAATTCCCGCAGCATGAATGCACACTTAGTAGCAAACAAATGGTAACTTACTCTTACAGCCAACAACACTGAAGCATCGTAATTAACCATGACATGTGAAACACCTGAATGTATGGGGGTGGAGGACACACCTCCTACGGAAATAAACGATCCCAGGAGACATTTTATACCATCAATGATCCACCAGAGCTGACTCTTCAAAGGTTAGGATGCAGAACAAAGAAGAGTCAGCAATCAGTGGGACAGCTCGGAGAACTAATGTACAGATCAGAAGGAATCGAGAGAGAGAGAGAGAGAGAGAGAGAGAGAGAGGAAAGGATGTGGAGGAAAAAGCTCCAGGGCTCCAATGCCGTTTATGTCATGCATTCCACTTCTGATTGGATCTCCAGAGGATAATCAGTCAGGTTCAGCCTCTGTAGTCCTGAAGTGAGAGGAAAAGCACAGCGAGTGGAACTAACGACCACTCGCTGGCACTAACGAGAGCCTGTCTTCCGCTCTCTTCCCCACGGGGGCACACCCCAGCAGGCCCAGGAACCTACATGACTCTCGGGGGTGTGTTTGTATGTGTGTGTGTGTGTAACAGGAAGAATTGTGATACTACTGACTCAGCATATTCCTGTTATGTTGAGGAACAACACAACATAACAACTTGCAGCCTCCATCTCTTCAGCATCAGACGCCAAAAGACGGAAGCTGAGCCGAAGACACACTGCAGTGTATTGGATATATAGGTCCTGCTGCGGGGGGCCGCACTAGTCAATATTTCAGATGCCTTGAGGTGAAGGCCAGTTTCAAAGCCTGCTGTCAAAATGGTGATAAATTATTACATGTGAGCAATGCAATCGGAGTGTGCAGCTTGCACAGGCTAGAGCTGCTCCTAACAACACTTGGGGCAAAGTCCACATTGCTATACGTCCCGTCCCCCCCATTTACAATGTTGTATGGATAGTGAGTAACTTTAGTTGGGTCCAAAAACCTTTATACAACCTTCATACAACCTTGTTATTTGGCTCTGAAAGAAACACAAACCAATTTTCCACAAACCAAGAGCTGACCACAAGATGCATTAAGAAGTTTCCACTAATCCTAAAATGTTGGGACCTACAGGTAGCAGCATCTACCATCAGAAAGAGACCAGACGAGTTTGTTTTCATGGGAGAAGAGCAAGGAGGAATCTCTTACTATCAAAACAAAAATCAAAAAACAGCAAACAAAAAAACGAAACATCAGGGCAAGACTGAAGTTTGCCAGAGAACACCTGGACAAAACTGGGCCTTCTGGAACAATGTGCCTTGGACAGATGAATCCGAGGTTGAATTATTTGGACACAGTAACAGAAGACATGTTTGGCTCAAACCAAACACAACATTTGAGCACAAGAACCTCATACCAACTGTGAAGCATGCGGGTGCAAGTGCCATGATTTGGGGCTGCTTTGCTGCAGCAGGGTCTGGAGATCTCTCCATCATAGAAACCACTATGAGATCTCTATTGTATCAGAGGGGGCTTGAGGAAAATGAAAGACCTGGCTGAAAGAATTCCGCATGAAGGAGTGGGAAAATCTTTCTCCCAGTTAATGTCAAGCTGGTAGGTGGTTATTTAATGCCCCCATTCGTTTTTTCAGATGAATGGAAATGATAGTAGTATTGCAAAAGCTGCAGCTGTGATGATGATTGGAAAGTGATATATTGTGCAGCCCTAATGTTCAGATTCGGCTTTCTTTGCAGCGGTTATGTAGCTTCAAGTCTGTATTAGACACAGGCTTGTTTATGCTCCTGGCCACATCATAGTATATCCCCCCCCGAGCAACCACTTTTGAAATCTGAAGCTGAGCCGTCCACTATTTTTTAGGTTTTGCCAGGAAGATGAATCGTAGGTTGCCATGGGAAGAGAATTTCTCGCTCAGACATCAAACTGTAATTAATTGGCAGTGAGCTTCCGAGCACATATTCGCCTGGAATGAAATAAATATGGAAATTGGGAAGGATTTCAAACAAAAGCATCGCCTCAGAGAAGGCTCTATATTAGGGGATAGTGACTCAGTGCTCAACTAACACCCACTTTCACCTCCGCATCACACTTAATCGAGGAATGAGACGGCCGAGTCAGGCCTGCAAGGTGGGTCAAGCGAAACCAATTAGCCGCTTTTCCCCTCATCACCGCCAGCCGAAATGCTCCCAACACGTTCAAGCTGTAGCTAGGCTTCCGCCTGGGACAGTATTTACTTGGTGATGCGGTATCACCAGCCTCTTGGAGGTGGTTGGACTTATGCACTACACTGAAGCTCGTGGACTGAAGGAAGAATGCAACATCCAGTACCTGCAATTTCTCTCTGATTCACTGCAAGAAAATAAACATTGACTCAAGCAATAAACATGAATGCGAGTGGGTTGTTTGGAAGCCCATCAAGGCCGTAATTTGGTAATACAGCCGCGATAACTTTCACAGTGTAGCTGTTTGAGTACTTTTCCATAATTGTTTTTACAAAGTACACAAACTCTAAACTCCATTGTTCCTAATATATCTTCTCAAATTCTTATGCAATTCACACCCTTTGTTTACATCACCCCATCATTGCGCTGCCAACAAGCCGGGAGGTTGAGCTTATGCTTCCCCAGAGAAGTGCAGACACCCCACCTCTCCCAGAATATGCGGGAGTCTCCCACATATCGATACGGTTTATTCAGCTCACATGGATCTTTACAGTGTCCACAGGTTGTAACTAAATGAAGAAATGATTGCAATTCATAGCAATGAATGTTGTCGGAAAGACAAAACATGGCCCAAATGTGTCTGCTCTCTGTGAAGTCCTGCAGGTACGTTTGATTGATTTTCCAAATGTCTGACAAGCTAAAAAAAACAAACTATGAATTGTTATGAATATGTTGTCTGATATCCAAGAACTTCAAATGTATTTATTTAAATCTGTTAACGGTGAAAAGACAAAGTGGTCCCCAAAGAAAACTATCCTAGTTCAATAGCAGGTCACATGTACTAGTGCATCTCTGGAGTGAAAGAGATTTTTGATCATTTAATTCAAAAGTTAAGCTGTCATGTTTTATATTCATTACATTTAAAGTGATGTATTTCTGTGATTAGTGAATGAAAATGTTCTAATATCTTGAGATTCTGGATTTCATGAGCTATAACCCACTGGCAGTTTTTTATATTGTACCACAATTTTACGATGAATGATTGAATGGAAATGCAAAAAGTGAATATATATATATATATATATATATATATACAGAGAGAGAGAGAGAGAGAGAGAATGTACTCGTTCAGTAAACAAACATCATCAGTGGTTTAACTTTAACCCAAAACTGGAGCAGTGATATTGCACCATCAGCTGGTCATGAGTGTCCACTACAAATGGAGCATTACTGCCATATTACTGCTACATGTACTGACTTCACATTAGCCCAACTGAACCCCCTGGAGAAATGACAGACGACTTGAATAAATAACAAGATAAATAATCTTTATTTCCATGTCTTTTTCATATATATATATAAAATTATGTATCCACAATTAATATTACCAAGGCAATGCAGAGATTCCATTCTCAGTGGTGGACACAAGGCTCCAGGTGCCGCTTAATTGAAACCGTGCCTGCAGCAGGTATAGAGAGGGTTGCCAGATCTTTAAAATATTACATTACAGCACAAGTTATTTAACCCCTTAAACACTTTAAATTTGTACACAAGCCCACACTTCATTACTGTCACAATTTATGTCAGTTTCATAGGCCCTAAAACTGAACCCTTCGGGAACCAAATGGCTTCATAAAGGTTCATGCTTAAGGATGAATAACTGAATCATTAACATCACTATGGTTTAAGGAGTAAAATGTGTGGACAGAATTGCAAGGCTGTGGATTTCATTGCAAGGTCAATAGTACAGCAGTGCAGGAAGCTGATGCCCTTTAATGCCAAAAGACAGAGACAAGGGTCAGGGTTGTGTTGCTGATTCAGCCGATTAATCAACAGATGAAACGGTAATAAATAGAGGAACGTACTGCCCTCAATAAGCATAAACACACAAATGCACAGTTGCAACTGAGTGCCTCTGGAGCCATTGTACCCACCCAAAACTCAAAAATATTCACCCATGAAAACCTTCATAACCCAGCAGTCATCACTGGACATTGCTCTGTGTAAACCACAATCCCATCCTGAATCAACCCCTGTTCTCCTCCCCAGTCCACGCTGTTTTCCCAGAACATTAAAGATTAGGTTCCATTTATAAGTTGGTGTACCATTTTACAATTTCAACATGGAAATTCCTGTATTATCACTGACTTTCCCAATATGTACAGGTTAGGGGAAGTGAACAAAGGCTGAACTCCTCAAAAGAGAGAGAGAGGAACAAAAAAAAAAAAACCAGAAATAAAATAAAATTAAATAAAATCCTCAGATTGATATTCTTAAACCAAATTATAATTACTGTAAAAAAAAATCTTCAAATATTATTAGCATGATTCTTACCTTTATTTTGTACAATGTTTGAACCCCAAAACATAAGTAAAACACAAGAAACACAACCTTAAAAAACAAACAATTAATAAGCACCCTCTGCTATTTCCACAAACCCAACCAGATCCTCTGATGCCAAGTCTTTGGGCAGAAAAAATAAAAAATATGACTCAGTTCCATAGTTGTTGGTAAATAGATTTCACTGACGTGAGTTATTACTTAAAAAAAAAATTAAATATTACATACTGTATAGGTTATTAATTACAGTAACAAGGTTCCATGCAATGTTATTATTTCTTTTCTTTCCTGTACAGGTTTTTCATGAGATCAGTAGTAATTAGCAAGGCTGTACGAGCCCACATCTGTTGCTTGGACTGCCAGTGGTTTCTGTAGCCACGGTGATTGAAAGGAGGTCTTATTGCCATAGGTCAGTATGTTTGACTTAGAGTTATGTGGTCGTTTCGTTAGAAAATGGATGTCATCGCCGCACAGTTCAAGTGAAACAAGGCCTAAGAGTCATTGTAAAGTCAGTCCTGCTTTAAACGCGAGAGCGTTCACGAGCTCTCTAATCAAGCCCAAGCAAACCGGTTATCCATCAGCGATGGGGCACACAGTACGCTGAAATGACCGAACGTCAGACTGTTACTGACATACACATGGCTGTAGGCTACACACCTCACGCAAAACATCTGCAATAACAACAATAAGTGCTTTACAACTGGACAGAGACTAGACAGATATCAGATGACATTTCCCAGTAGTAGCAAGATCAACATGGTGACACAGGCAACGACGGAATTAGATTCCACTAATTCTCCACACACTGGCCTATATCAACAGACAGTGAGGACATGTCCCAAAACCCCTTCTGGACAGCAAAACGGACAACCTAAACCACCTGGGTTCGTTCAGTCAAATACATTATTATTACTACTATTAAGTTGTGAAAAAAACAAACAAACCAAACAAACAAAAACAAGTAGCCAAGTTCGAGATTGCCAATGCACTGATGGTGATGCAAACCCCCGCAACATTTAAGCAGTGTTGTATGACGGCCCACTTAAACGTGCCGCTGTTTCCAAGCCTCGGAGACGATATTCAGCGACTACGAAATGAAGCGGTCAAGTGGAACTTCAAATTAAAGCAACGAAAATTAAAAAACGTAAACAAAAAGGCTTCAGCTTGAGCAGTCTAGCAGTGGGCTGGAGAGTGCGGAGAGCTGCAACATTCACAAACAATTTTAAAATGTGGTGATACATTCAAGACTCCTTGTAGGGGGGATTTAAAAGTGTGTAATGAGTGCGAGTGTGTCGTACGTGTATGTTCGTGCATGTGTGACTAGGGTAGCCTAACAAAGGCCTCAGGTAATATTATCCTACGTCCAAGGCTGCTAGATAGCTAAGCGTGCTCTATACATGGACTGCTCTCAATAAGCGGGATTCCCTGCTCGCGCTACCTCACATATTTGCTCCGTTTCCTTGTCCTCCTCTCACTCGTCCGTTAAAAAACCTTATAAATATTTGAGTGATTACTTAAGCTGCCATGTACTGGAAAGGGAAGCAGCCCCTGTTGACTAGTGTTCCTGTGAAATCAGCATGAAAAATGTGAAAGAAGATAAAGAGAGTGAGAGGCGACTTGATTGTACTTTTTCAGAAGCAGTTCAGAAGAACTTCACACTTGTCTTCTGAAAGGGCATGGCTAGCACTCCTAGTTCTGAGGAAGCTAAAACGCACACACTGTGAGCTCGGCTACTTGGACTTGTTGGAAATGTTCTCAACAGTAACTGAAAGTGAAGAGCCACCAGCATTCCACGTTCATCGAGTGGAATTATAATGACGTTGCATGTTGGACTATATAGTTGGACAATGTCTTCATGGCACAGTGAAGCACAGTGGGAGCAGTTGAACCCGTGACCAACGGTGGTTTTTCCCTTTCTTTCGTTGGAACCCTTTGGTTGAGTTACCTGTTTAAAACACATGGAACAAACTGGTCCTACAGCTTCTACCTGTGTGGTTTCAGAACCGTTGGAGCTTTCTATTGGTCCTGAATTACTTCGTAAGAACTGTTGCAAAGTTGAACGAGTGCGCCCGAAAAAAGGAAGCGTGCACAAATCCAAAAATACCCAAATTCAGTGTGTGTTTCCAGATTGTGAGCATACAGCCGTCTGCTGGCTTGATCAGCACGACCCTGACTTTGCCACTGCTTATCCACCTTCAGACCACCCAGATAATTGTGTAAACAAAATTGGACTAGTTTTCTTACTAGTGTCGCTGGGTCTGATCCACTTGTACCAGTGCAGCACACACTAACACACCACCACGTCAGCGCTGTAAGTGACCCATCATACACACATCATACCTGCTCTGAGGTGGTCTACAGAGTGCTCCTGTATGGTCAGGGGAGGTGATAAAATGGACAGTGAGTGGAGGTACAAGAAGGTGGTCATTATGTCATATGGTATGTTGACAGATCAGTGTATTTTAAATGCAGAGACTTTTATTTTAGAAAATATACTTATAGGTTAATATTACAAACAACTAGGAAGAATATAATGACTAGGTCTGATACAAAACTGCTTTTTTGGAAATGTCGCTGAAAGTAAACAGATTTCTAAAGGATAACAAAAGTATAAAATGAAGGACAAATACCACCCAGAAAATGCCAGTGACCTGCTAACTTTCCCATTAGTGGACCAAAAGTGGTCTGACATCCTCTTGCTATCAGGGTTAATTTTTTAATGATATTTTCAGAAACCTGTGACATCACATAATCATGGTTTTTGAAGATCTGATTGCTTTTACTGCCGTAGTCAGCAGAACGATAGTGAAAAATAGTGAAAAGAAATAGAAAATTCTAGAGACAACATCATACTGGGTGTGATGATGGGTGAGAGCGCCATCTACCCAACCAGAGCGTGCATGACCAATGTTGCTCTCTATGACTCAGGTGTAGGCAACTCCGGTCCTGGAATGCCAGACTCCTCCTGTTCTAGCACACCTGATTCAACTTTTCTGGTAACTGCCAGGTAGGTTAGACCAAGGGAATCAGTCACCTGTGCAGGAAACTGGCACTCCAGGACCAGGGTTGCCTACCCCGGTCTAGATGTTCGCTTTCTCTCGTTGTACTGCGAGTGGGGTCGGACTAAAAATCTGGAACATCATCTGAGAACCATAGATCTACACCTCTAGCAATTGTCCCACATCATAAAAGTTATTATATGGGATGTGCTGACCTTTTATCTGTGTAATATCATGATCGGAGTCGCAGCAGGACACAAACAGAGGCTTACATCTTCAGATCTGAATGAAAACTGAAGTTTGGGGTGATTTAGTCACGTATCTTGATGTTCAACCTTGCAACAGTTCCTACAAAGAATGGATTAACTAGTGGGAAAACAGAATGATCTAATTTAGGACTGAAGAAAACTGATCAGATGGGACATCAGAGGAAGATGAAGCAAGAGCGAGCGAGTGAGTGAGTGAGTGTGAGCGAAAGAAAAGAATGAACAAGTGAGACCACAAGCACCTCCGTAGTCAAACTGGCCTTGTCCGATCACAGTCACAGGGACACATACACATTCACACACGAGGAAAAGTCCAGATGGCATCTCCGTCCTCTTTCTCCATCTCCCATGGCCCTCTTCATGGACTGAGTGAGCTAAAGGAGCTGCCCATCTGTAGCTGGGATCTCCTCCACGGCCTCCATTCCCAATTGAACCCAACATCTGACTTTTAACCTTTGTACTTGGCCTCTTCTGTCTCCGCTCCCCAAGCTCCAGTTATTGCACTAGTATCTACAGCAAATGAGTGGAAGCCAATAAGCCGTATAAAAAGAAGCAACAAGAATCCCTAAATAACATTAGTTGCTTGTCACGCAACGTTGCACGACAGGGACCATACTTGTGCTGACACACACACACACACACACACACACACACACACACACACACACACACACAATCACACACACACACACACACACACACACACACACACACACACACACACACACACACACTTTAAACCAACAAGCCCTGCTCGTTTCTAGTGGTGACTGGACATGCAGGTAAGTTATCTTAAAGAAGCAAAGAGGATTCTGAGTGGTGCCTGAAACGCTTAAAGGAAAGGGGCGGGGAAAGGGGGGCGGGAGCTTGTGTGAGTGTATGCGTGTGTCTCATTGTGTGTGCATGCATGTGCTGAAGCAGGAGTTGTCTTAGAATTTCAGCTGCCGACTCTTCATGTACCTCTCCTCCTCTTCGCCTACAGGAGAGAAGAAGAACAGTACTAACTTAGAGATCAAGGTCCACAAGAACACAGTGAGAGAGAGAGAAAGAAAGAGAGCGAGAGAGAAGAAAGAAGAGAGAGGAGGCATAGGAGTAAAGCAAGGGAGACGAGTACCTTTTCACAGAGGTGGGAGGAGAAAGTTAAGCTGTAGCAGAGGACAAAGAGAGAGAGAGGAAGACAGATGCAGTAAAAATAAACAGAATTACCAGAGCTGCAACACGTGGTCAACAAAGTCAAACGATTTAGTGCATCTGCTGTTTATAACAAATATTTTATTTAAAGCATCATTATGAGAAGCATTTTTGGGATTTATATTGTTTCTACATTCACTGTCCATTCGATCAGCTCCTCTTATCACACAGGAGCACTTTGTAGTTCTATAATTACAGACTGTAGTTCGTCTGTTTCTCGGTGTACTTTGTTACCCTCCTTTCACTCTGATCATCAATGCGGGTATAATATGGAAGTCATTCTCAGCACTGAAGTCCACCAACCAGAAAAATACAGCCTGTGACTCCTCCTGTGGGCAGCATCCTGTGAGCCTTAATGAAGGTCTATAGGATGACCAACACAAACTGTGCTGATAAGCTCCTGTCTCTGACTTCACATCTACAAGGTCGACCAACTACGAGTGTCTAACGGAGTGGACAGTGTTTACACAGTGTTTAAACACTCCAGCAGCACTGCTCTGCATGGTCCACTCGTTCCAGACTGACCCCATCACCCACATAGCAAATGCTCTGTGAGGTCCAGACCATTGAAGATCAGGGTGAAAGGAGGCTAATGAACAAAGTTCTACAAAATGCTCCTTTAACAGTGAGAAAAAAATGAGACAGTGAGAATAGAAACAAGGTCATAAATGTTATGGTTGATCAGGGTATTTGGTATTTTCAGGTGTTTTGGGCTCCCCCTACATGTAGGTAGTGTTATTTACGGATGCAAATAAAAATCAAACTTTGAGCTCCCCCTCGAGGAAAGCTGTACACATGCATTTTTTTGACATCGTCAACTACAACAACTGTCCATCCATGTCATTTGTTCAAGTATTGAAAACGTGCAAAAATTCCAGACAGATTTTTTTCCCCAGAATTTTATTTCTATTAAACTGAATAGAATTGGTGCTGCTAACTGAGGACACTTTCCTCCTTGCTATAAGAAAAAGTTGGAATACTACATCATTTATTCTCTGCATTATATCACAATTGCAAGGATGTACACATATTTAGAGAGTAGATTCACCCACACATCAGTTTTTGAACAATGTATGTCAAAGGGTAAATAAAGAGTGTGTGGAGACCTGTTTCCATATGAAAACACCAAATAACTAAAGATTCACCACTTATTCAAGTATTAAGTAGTTGCAGCCACAGTTATTACAGGCGTAAGTCTGCAGTCATTACTTCAGAACTGAACATGTGCTGTACCTTCTAAATGATGCCGAGAGATGTATTTGAGAGCTTCATCCAGGAGGATGACCGGAATGGAGATTTTGAGGACAACTATCCACTGGGACCAGCACAGAGGGGTCACTTGAAAAATTAGCTGAGAAAGAAAGGAATAAACATGAGAAGAGAGGATTAAAGGAAAGAGGCTTAGACAATGTGTTTACTTTAACCTTGTTAACTTCATATTCATTTTCCAGAACCTTTCCAGGATATTTCCTATGACTTCCATAAATAAATATGCGGCATGTCCAAATGTACTTCTAATGCATGCATGCCGCTACATTAGGTTGCACTCATTGCCCATCCATCCCAGATGCAAATACATTTTGCAACAGAATGGGGCATTAGTAGCTAAATTATGCAGTTAAAGCTCCAAAACAATATTTCCAATATATTCCCATATATCCATGAGTCAATTCCAGGTTTTCCAAATGTTCCAGGACTCATATAAACACTATGTAAACTCTGATTCCAAACCTTTTGACAGTATGTTAAAATAATTTATTTTAGAAAATAACAATAACAATTTCATGAAAAAAGGAAAAAGTCAGGGTGACGTGCTTTAGTACTTACTGGTAGTGGCTCCACATACAGTATCAGGAAGTGCAAAGACAGGGAGAGAATGATGGCTCCCAAAAGCCAGATGTTAACCCATGGAGGCATCCTCAGCAGAGACTGGTTCTCTGAGAGACTGACAGAAAGCAGGATAATATTAAAACATGCAGCATGTATGTGACACACACCTTCATTTACGTAGGAATGTCCTTTTATTAAGGCATACCTGATGCTCAACTTTCCTGATATTAGGGTTCTTTAATAACCTTTAAAGACCTCAACTCAGGAAATTATTACAGGGTCTAGCAAATAGTGCTGGCAAAATCAAATATGGCAACATTTATTGTATTTATCAAATGAAATATATATTTATATCAAACATATCTATATTGAAATAATTTCCAATGATGATTTATCAATTATCCACAATTTAGTCGAAGACAAAGCTTGATCAGCCCTAATAAAATCCACAGAGATGCTTTATAGGTCAAACTGCTCCTCCATTGAGTCAACCTGATCTCTAGGGCAGCATCACCCACCTGTTGAGTGCGTTGAACATCTCTATGGTGACAAGCACAGAGAGGGCCATAGTGGTGGGGTAGCGTGACTCAAACACCTCACAGTCGATGCCCTTGAACATGGGGTTCTCCTCAGTGCACTGCATGAAGTGCCTCTGCACAACAACAGACAGCAGAAAAGGTCTGAGAACAGCTGAAGAGTCCTTATTCAAACTAATACTCCCTCAGTGTGGGTTTCAGCTCAATGGTGTGTGCTTTCCACTCACCAGCTGGTAGAAAGAAACCTGCGGACCCTGCTCATCAAATAGGTACCACCAGGTGGCAGCACCAACAGTGCCAAGACCCACATAGCCTATGGATCAAACAGCAACATGATGATAGTGAATCCAAAGCCTGGATGTGCACACAATCAATCAAAACAAACAATCAGCACTAAAAAAAATACAAGCACTCGCCCACCTCCGATGGCAAGGTATCTAAAGAAGAGCCAGCCGGAGATGAGTGGCTCTTTAGGGTTGCGGGGTGGTTTGTCCATGATGTCAAGGTCTGGGGGGTTGAAACCCAGAGCAGTGGCGGGGAGGCCATCTGTCACCAGGTTCACCCATAGCAGCTGCACTGGGATCAGAGCCTCAGGAAGCCCCAGAATTGCAGTCAGGAAGATGCTGGAATGAAAGAGGGGGAATATTATTACATGGTAATTAACACACCAACATTCAGGCTGTTGTTCGCAGAGTTGCACTCGATCTGATCAAACATCAACTGAGTGTTTACTAGTTCAGGTAAATATCTAAATGAATCTGGGAAATATGTTTCATAGACAGCAATCACATGGTCAGCCTCATTTATTTATTTATTTACTGTCCTTTATACTTTCACAGAACAATGACATTCGTCTCCTCACTTATCACAGTTTAGAAAGCTGGGGCCAGAATGCAGTGCCGTGCTGCAGCGCCGCTCGGGCAGAGAGGATTAAGGGCCTTTCCCAGGGGCCCAAAAATGCCAGCAGCACATGTTGATACTGAATAACGATAAACAACCCAGTAATTACCACCCAGTTTGGGTTGCTCATCCTCTAGTCCTTCAACTGAGCTCAGAGGACACTGATTGCTGGATATTTCTGGTTGGTGTACTAATCTCAGTCCAGTAGTGACACTGAGGGGTTTAAACACTCCAGCAGCACTGCTGGGTCAGTGAATGAAGAGACAAAGACCATGGACAAAAAAAAAAATCTAACTTTTTAAATACAAATATTAAAATTGCTTAAAGCACCTTTTAAATATGAAACATGAACTTGTACACCTTCATATCATTATTGTGGTAAATACATTTTAGTCCATTTAAAGATGGACAGACACTGTAATATATGGGGAACAGTGGTATCATGAATTCAAACTCAATGAAAAAGCTGATTCAGGTGGTTCTGAATGAGCAGGTCTGTGTGACGCACCAGACAACCTCTCCCACATTGGAGGAGATAAGGTAGCGGATGAACTGCTTCATGTTGTTGTAGATGGCTCGGCCCTCCTCCACGGCAGCCACGATGGTGGAGAAGTTGTCGTCGGAGAGCACCATCTCCGAGGCAGACTTGGCCACAGCCGTCCCGGAGCCCATCGCAATGCCGATCTCAGCTTTCTTCAGGGCAGGAGCGTCGTTCACACCATCACCAGTCTGAGACAGAGAGAGAGAGAGAGAGAGAGAGAGAGAGAGAGAGAGAGAGAGACGCTGGAGGTTAATTATGGGTTAGCAGAAGATCTAAACGTTTAAAAAAAATCTAACAGATGAAAGTGCACAAAGACACAGTCCACAAAACACACCACTCACAAGAGGAGCACCACTTGTCTCCTCTGAGGAACAGAACAAATGAGCTTTTCACACTTTTTAATACATAGCAGTTCAGATCAGTCCCTGTTCAAAGACCAACAGAAAAGTAGAAGCTGAAAGGAAAATCCCTGTGATCTCTCTGGAAGTGGCAGTTACAGGCCAAAGCTGACACCTGATATATATGTCATCTATATATCTGCTGACGCCAGTGCATTATAAACATTATTGTGTAATATTGCTACACAGTATCAGAAACATTATAAACAGTAAAATGAATAAAATGTATATTCATTATCCAACCATAACATTATGACCGCCTCCTTATCCTTAACCACCAAGCATAACCATAGAAACACCATAGCAACCACCTGGAATACCAAAGCAACCATCTTGAAACAATGTAAAGAACAACTGCCAGATTCAAAAGCTGAAAAGTAAATAATGGCAGAATTGGAGATACAAGATCAACATCACAAAACAACATGATACAGCAGCATCATCATGAATTACAGCCAAGTTCGGCTCTGCCTCAACCACATCTTAAACAAAAGGCAGCTTTCAGTCAGAACAGCATAATCCCTCATAGGAAACTACAGGACATTCCCACAGTAGCAGAAATTTCCTAAGTTTTCCTAGCATTTAGTCCAATCAAACTATAAAACAGGCAGACGGAAAGACGCCTCCATATATGGTGAGTGAGAGACGGCTGTCGCCAGTGGTGCACCAACACACAGATGACATTGTCTGATAGCGACAGACAGCAGCACTGAAGGCAGCACTGTCTGTCTATGTGATGGCAAAGCCTGCTGGGAACTGTAGGCTCTGAGCCATGTTGGGAACCGCAGTTACTGAAGCATGCTGTGATTTCAGCCACAGAGATGCACCAGAGCTGCTCTTCTGATGTTCCAGCAACTCCAAAAACAGCAGCATTCAGAGGGAATAATGGAGGAACTGGAGGAATGTTGGTGTATAAATTAGTCAGTGTTGATCTATTTAAACACAAACCTCATTCAACCGCATTTATTCCTAAATGAGATTCAATGCATAAAGGCATAGAAGTGAAGAATTCTTTCATAGAAAATTCTTGTCTGCTAACTAGAGCTGAACTGGTATAAACATTTAATATCACGATTATCAGTGTTATCACAGTATCGTTAAAATGTGCAGAGAAAAATAAAAACACACAAACTGAAATTATTCAAAGTTTTATATACAATTATTGCGTTTTACTGCCACAGCATTTACGGTGGAACAGAAAGGAGGAAAGAAAACTTGTGAACTAAATGCGAGTGAGCCATGTTTACTTTAAAAAGAGAAGAGAATCCTTTATCAAACCATTTTAAACAAACAAAGCAACATGTTCCCTCCATTCCCCATGTCCTTCTGAGCAAAAGGCTAAAAGTGAGCTAACCTGGCATTCACTACAAGGAGGTGGACAGTGGTCATTATATATTTGCATCATATACCAGACCGTTCAGCTAAAATATACCAGGATTGTTTGTATATGTCCAGCACTATTATTTGGAGAAATTAGTTAGAATTAGAAAATCAAAATATAAAACAATTTGCATTTTCCTCCAAATACAGAACAGGATCATAGATTTCCTTGAGTGATTTCAGTCTGAATGTAGGTGATAAGCTCACCAGACAGAACATTTCTCCTGCCGTTTCAAATTGGGAATCGGACAACTGTATTAATGGGCTCTCACCATGGCTGTGATCTCATCAAAAGACTGCAGGTAGCCCACAATCTTGGACTTGTGGGCGGGTTCCACACGGGCAAAGCACCGTGCCCGTTTCACAGCCTCTCTCTGGGCCTCGGGTGACAGGTCGTCAAACTCACGGCCCGTGTAGGCCTTGCCCTCCACGTCTTCGTTTTCGCCGAAGATGCCGATGCGTCTGCAGATGGCCACGGCTGTGCCCTTGTTGTCACCGGTGATCATGATGACCCGTATACCTGCCTCGCTGCACAACTTCACTGAGCCAATCACCTCCTTCCTGGGCGGGTCCAGCATGCCCACGCAGCCAACGAACGTCAACTCAGACTACAGAGACACACGATTTAGACATAAATCACAGCATTCGTTAGGTTTAATCATTACACGTACATCACGATTCCAAAGTGGTAACATGTTTTGTTGTATGAAAAGCAGGGCAGTGGTAGATCAGTGGGTAAAGTGTTACTGATACCCTGATCCATTACATCTGCACTTTTGAGCCCTTGAGGAAGACCCTTAACCGTCTCTGAGGCTTCATAGGGGCCTTCAAATCTAAGATATGCACGTATTATGCACCGATCACATTCATCACTGAAACTACTGATTCCAAACATCTGACTCACAATAAGGACCTCGCTGAACAAGTAACGCTCCCTCACCTCATATGCTGAGAACTTGCTTGAGTTCTCCAGGTCCATGTCCTGTTTGCGAGGGGGTGTGTCTCGTGTGGCCAGAGCCAGGCAGCGCAGGGTGTCCGTCCCTGTGCCCCAGTCTCTTATAGTACTCATTAGCTCCTCCTTCACAGCCATACTCAGTTCTACCTTCCCTGAGCCGACGCGCACGTGTGTGCAGCGGTCAATCACACTCTCCGGTGCACCCTGCCAGAGAGAGAGAGAGAGAGAGAGAGAGAGAGAGAGAGAGAGAGAGAGAGAGAGAGATTTTATATTTTAGTAGCCTATTGGCCAAGCCGCATAAAATTTTGATCAGTGTCGGGACAAGTTACCATGTATTAATGTGGTAATAATACATTCACATTAAACATTGATTATAAACATAGTATCAGTTACAGCAAAGACACCAAACGTATCCTATAACCAGAATGGAATTATATCTATAACCAGAATGGAATTATATAGTGACTTGTTCAATTTTTGCTCCGTCAAAGCAGGTAACTCAACGAGGAGCCACGTGGAATACTTTTCTAACAGGACTAAAGAAGCTCTTCATTGCTTGCTGGCTGGTGAACTTGTTAGGGCGGCATTTGGGATGTAGCTTTGTTATGGGATATTGTGAACAATGACAACTTCAGCTACTTCAAGGTGTTCAATTGCGCACATGCACATTGTATTTTTGATGTCATATGAATAGAATGGGACACTGTGGACCACCCACAAAGGAGCCTAAAGTAAGTAAACATTGATTGATCGGACATTTTTCCAGAATTTTGGAGTGCATGCATGCACCCTCACATTTTTGCTTTGTCCTAGGGACTATCAAAAGCCCTTCCTTGACTAGAGGACCTCAGGGTCCCTTAGTGTCCTCATACTTGATTAAGGGACTAATAGCTCTGAAATTCATTTCGGTCCATCCCTGTGCATCTCTTGGTAAGTTTGTACCAGAAATTTGAAATTGCTTTGCACCCTAAAAGCAACAGGCGGCAAATACAGTGAAGCCAATACTGGTGTAATATTCTCCCTTCTGTTGGTCGCAGAAGCACCCGAGGTGCTGCATTCTGGACCAGTTGTGGGCTTGTTGTAACTCCATGACTAAGACATGTAAATAAGCCCTTACAATAACAAAGTCGTGACGACAGAAAAGCATGAGTAATTCTCTCTGTGAGCTGAAAGGAAAGCATTTTCAGATTTTAGCTGCATTTCTCAGCTGAAGGGAGGAGGCCTGTACCAGCTTCTTTACATGCACTGAGAAGGTTCATTCAGAATCAAAAATGACACCCAAATTCTAGGATAAAAATGTATCCTTGAGGTCACCGAGCCAAGCGGTTCTCTTCATCTCTGGTCACTCTTTGGGTTAGCTAAAGCTGGCTAGATAGGCCTATGGCCCGTTTGCCTTGGGCTACTGAGAAGTGAAACTGTTCTCTGGAGAGACGGAGCTCCCTCCAATACTTTTGGGATCAGTTGGATTGGCAGAACTAATTATCCAACATGAGTATGTGCCCACACTAGAGCTCCTGTGGCAGAAGGTAATCAGATCTAAACAATGTTCCAACATCTTAAATAAAGCCTTCTCTGAAGAGCAGCTGTTTCTGCATCAAAGGTGGGATAAACTTTGTATTAATGTCCTTGATTTGGGAAGAAATGTTGGGTGAGCTGGTGATTGCGAATAACTCTGCCTGTCAGGGGGATAAATCATAGACTTTGACTTTGTAGACGAGGCACGTGGCTGTGCTATGCTGATTTATAATAAGGAGTGATGCAGGGACACCAGGCTTGGCACAAACAGGAGGGGAGGGGTTGTACCTTAACGAACATCTTGCTCTGCGAGCCTGTTTTAGTAGGTGTGCAGTACACAGACATGGACTTCCTGTCTCGAGAAAACTCCAGAGTGAACTCCTTCTTCATCAGCTGCCTGATTACCTAAGAGAGGGAAGGAGAGAAAGAGGGAGGCAGAGAGATCATAATGGTGGCTTGAAGGAAGTGGACCAGTAGGCTGTGTGTGTTGTATCATTCTCAGCTGTTCTCTAGGGTGGTTTGTGGCCACCTGTCAAGCCCAGGTGGTGAGCTCTTGGCGCGCGCACACACACACACACACACAAACACAAACACACAAACACACACAAACACACACAAACACACACAAACACACACAAACACACAAATGCTGGCATGGGCAGTCTCTATTCCATTCTGCAGCAGGTTCCTCAAATCTGTTGTGCTTTAACACACCACCAGGGTCCATGAAGCAAGACCAAGAGCCATGGAACTCCAGCAGTTAAATACCCGGAAGTTTCCTAATACGTTATGTTTCAGTCTAATATATACTGATCAACCATAACATTAAGACCACCTCCTTGTCTCTATATTTACTGTCCACTTTATCAGCTCCTCTTACCACCCATGAGCACTTTGAAGTTCTGTAATTACAGGCTGTAGTTCATCTGTTACTTTATTAACCTCCTTTCACCCTGTTCTTCAATGGTCGGGACCCCAGAGGACCACCACAGAGCAGGTATTATTTGGTTTGAGGGTCATTCTCAGTATTGCAGTGACACTGACAGTGTAGACACAAGCTCATCTGTTGAAGCAGTTTGTGTTGGTCATCTTCTAGTACTCCATCAGTGCTCACAGGACACTATTGACCGGATATTTCTGGTTGGCAAACTGTTCAGTCCAGGGCTTAAACACTGTTTGATGCACTCATACTAGCTCCACACACACTGGATCACCATCGTGTCAGTGTCACTGCAGTACTGAGAAAGAGCCACCAGCTTCTTTAATTAGCTACCAGAAAACATTCTGAAACTTGCTGTACAAGACTTTCAGGAAGGCAATATAAACATCTGGGGGCAATATAACTTCTTTACATTAATACTTCATATTTCTGACCACTAGGTGGCAAACACACTCAACACTTGGGCACTGGGAGTTCTGATGGATTTGTGATGGAAGATGATGTTGATGTGCTCCCTTAGGAAAGGGCATTTGACGGATGTCTAGATAAGAGGCCTAATGCGAAAGAAAACAAAGGATCATTTTTTCCTAAACACCACCACGAAGCTGTAAAGTGTTACCATTGGTTTGGCCTATGTAACCCAGCTTCTGATGTCAGAACACTTTATGTATTTGTTAAAACTGTCCGACTCTGTCTACACAGTGCGAGAGCTCCTCTTCGATTCGTGGTGAAAAGGGGAACGCAGTCTCTTCTGCCTGGTTCTGTCTCCGAGCTCTCAGAGTTTAGCTAACCCCTTCATAAACTTGCCCACTTGTCTAAATATTATGCTTTGCCTCTGGGAGCCTGTGTCACCGAGAGGTTATTTCTTGTCGTTTCTTCTTCTCAAGGATAGAGGGATTTGCATGGCCTTCATTTGGAGGGGTCAGTGGAAAAAAGACAGACCTGCTGGTCATTCACTCCTTCTCATGAACTGGCTCCCTCAAGTTCTTTGCTCCCTAAGGAGGGGTATGAAGAATGGAGTGGCGTCCCAATGTTACAGGAAGGAATTTATACCGCTCTTTAGTTAGCTACGAAAGGGGCATCAAAATATCATCACATACAAAGAAACTGGTAGAAAACAAATAAAAAAAACAGAAAACAGAAAAAATAAATAAATCTGGCTGATATTAAAGAGCAACACCCGTGGAATTACTGAACAATGTCTTTTAACAGTATTTAACTTTACACAAGAAATGTCTGCTTGCCAGAGATTCTCTGAAAAAGCTCTCAGTTTGTTAGGTTTAAGTCACATGACATGATGTCAGCAGGGACAAGGTTGCCCAGCTTAAACTGTGCTAACACCAAGGTAGGGATTATGGGCAAGGCCTGTAGCCAGCTACTTAACACCATGGTATCTGCATCACACACTGGTACTGATGGGCTCTTTCTGTTTGTTGTTGAGAACTGAAATCCTATCAGTCTTATTAAATTAAATTGGCTAAAATCAATTCTTCGCTTCTTAAAACTGGTACTAGTATCAGATTCTCAGTATCAGTCGAGCATTAAAAGGAATCGGACATTCAGCTGGTTTACGACAACAATAGGAAGTCGTTATCCATCAGTGTGAGCTGGAGTGAGCGTGAGTGGATCAGACACAGCAGTGCTGATGGAGTGTTTAAACACGGTGTCCACTTTATTAGACACTCCTCTTTGCTGGTTCACCTTGTAGATGTAAAGTCAGAGACAGAAGCAAGTCTGTTTCTGCACAGTATGTGTTGGTCCAGCCCTTCATCAATAGTCATAGGACGCCGACAGCTGAATATTTCTGGTGGGTGGACTGTTCTCATTCCAGCAGTGACATGGGGGTGTAAACACTGTGTCCACTCACAGTCCACTCTATCAAACACTAATGCACCACTACCATGTCAGTGTCACTGCACCCAAATAATACCTACAAGCAACACTGTGTGCCATTTTCCTCTTCTAATACTATTTTTGGTTGGAATGGTGTCACATGGCAGACTGGGTTTTGCATCATGTTGTACCAGAAAGAGGTCTTTTTTTGGGATTTGTAACAATAAACCACACTGTGGGTCACTCTGGATAAGGAAAAGTAGTACCTTTTGATATCTATTAAAACATCTTTACAAACACCTGACATTAGAACGTTCTTTTAGGAACTCTAATGTCATTTCCTCAATTTTGTTCTCCCTCCACCTCCCATTCTTTTGATTTATTAGTGGCTTCTCCCTCGGTCGTTCACTCTGCCTCCACTCTCTTGCCACTTCAGTGGTATTTCATCACTCCTCAGCCTTTATCAATTTGCAGTTCATCACTCGTTGTCTACCCATTATACTCTTTAGTTCCTCTGAGCTTTACTGCGCTATAAATTTCATTCACTCACCCGACCCATCCTTCGATCTACCTGCAGAGCTTTCTCCTACTGTTCTTACCGAGTTGCATGCTCCTGCCCTCTCCACTTTGCTGAGGCCAGACAGGTCAGTCTTAAACACATTCATCTTCTCCACCAGAGTGGTCAGGGCTGTTTCTGTGGCCTCCCCCACCTTCTCATAAACTCCTTTAGCCTGGGGAACACAAAGGACATGGTTATGTATGTATGATGCGCAGACGCAAATGCAAGAACACACAAGCACATACAAACCACCAGAGACAAGCCAAGTTTCCAGAGCACAACAGAAGCACGATCTCCTAGATCACACAGCTGATCTTTCTCTGTTATCTTGGATGAAAATGAGGAGGAAAATTAAGATAAAATGTTATGGAAGGTGTTATGCAATTCAAACTTGGAGTCTTTCTGTCTGAATATCCTCCACAGAGCAATAATGTCCAAACTCCTCACAGTTAGACGGCTGTTTTTAGAACTCAAAGTATTGTGAATGGTCTGTGACTACAAGACAAACTGCTCCTAAATTACACTCTTAGGGTGAGAACAGTCTTGGTCTTGAAGAGTAGAAATAAATAGACTTGTTCTTGTGTTATGTCTTGGTCTTGGGGTGAGGAGGTCTTGAAATTTACTCAAGGGCAGTCAAACCTCTCTAAGGGGAGAAAAACAGGACACTGCTCTCACCTGTCAGTGTCTAATCACTTAACAGGCATTGTTATGAAATATTTTTTAAATACATATAGACTGATGTATCGTATTTTATGGATTAAATGCAGTTTGTTCTAATTTCATTTTAATTCAGCTGGATCCACCACTCACGATTCACCAACGTCTGCTCTCAGTCTGGTTATGACTTCAGTGTTGTGTCAGTGTTTTGTCCTGAACTCCATGTGTCCTAGTGTCAATTTTTGACTTGGATTCTGATTCAATATCAAGACATACATACATATACACACACACACACACACACACTATAATGTCTATGTCTACTATACATGTCAATTCTTACCTTGGATCAACAAGCATTTACATTATGGTTATAGAGTATTTCATAAATTGCACTAAAACTTGTGTTCTCTCTCTAACAAAGGCAAACTAGCACTGAAATATGTGTTCAATTAAAAATGAACCAGGTAGTTTGGATATGTGACAATCTAAACATTTCCTTGTGTTGAAGAGAAGACTAGCCTACTCTGCAGGCTCCAGTTCAGTGGTTAAGGACTATGTAAATGTAAAAAATGAACAGAAAAGCACAGTGTAACCTTTAACTCTTTTTACAATATTGCCATTTAAAGTCGGGCAGAAGCCTGTAACACATTAATGGGGTTATTTTTTCACTGTGTGCTGGGAGCACCATAGCTAAACACTGTTGCAGAGTGTTCTGAGGTGTTCTGATGAATTCAGGCACTCCTGTAACCCAACAACAGTAAATATTGGTCATAACAGGCCACATCACATTATTGATTTTACAAAATGTTTCAATACACTGCAACCCAAGGACTCAACAGCCCAATGACTGAGTTCCTACTTCACTGTATCAAATTATTCGGTGCACATGCAACGCTTCAATACCACGTCAATATGAAGGTTTAACAAGTTGGCTTGATTTGGCTATATAAACACCAGAGCAGGATGTAGAGATCTCCCAAGCCTGTGTTAACCTGCCTTGTCCACATCTCTACCCGCATTCACACTTACACACACAGTGTTGTGTAACATGGTTGCATTGATGCCATGGTGACGACAGGCAGATAAGAAATGCGAGCCGTACAGGCAAAACAAGTCAGGGGCCAGGGGCAAGTGGAGAGGTGGAGAGAGGGTGTCTGTGGGTGTGTGAAGTCCATAAATTTTGGCAGCTTTGGTATGTGGGATGGAGCCACTTTGCCCAGGTGTGTGAAGTGCATTAGCATGCATTTAACTTTGTTCACACAGGCAAGATAAAAATGAGGAACGAGGTTTATTATTACCAGGCATAATGATGATGATGGGGTGGGACACCTGCTCAAACAGGGTGGGTGTGATTATTCCACACAAGGTGTGTCTTGAAATATGTAAATACGTTGTTGACTAAGAAACGGACGTAAAACCAGGAGAAGGTTGAGACAAGCAGTTGACGCCGTCTCAAAATAAGTGGTAAGTTGGTTAGAGTGGCTAGTTATTGATCACAATGTTGTGGGTTCAATGCCCAGGTCCACTAAGGTTCCACTGCTCTGCTCCAGTGGTGCCACAGTACCGTGTGTATTGAGAATAAGGGCACATTTTCCTCCCATGGCTACTTCTAAGAACAGCTGCAAAAACATGAGTTACTGTTCTGTCCATGAACTGATGAAGGGCAACACTGGCCAAAATGAAAATGCAACCACTGCTACAGCAGGTAGAAATAAGCCTGGTCTACCTTTACAGTGGTGACAGTCCACATTTTCCATTTTACACCCTCCTTCTGGTGATGCAACTGGTAGTTGGAGTGAACTTTTTAAAAAGCACAGCTGATTATGGGCAGGGTTTTTGCTTTGGGGCAGCTTGTAAGTTGGTTTGAAATGCCTTGTTTCTGTAATAGGAGGCCAGATATCTTAAGTTTCTGCTACAAGCTATTTGGTTGGGCAACCAGTAGATTATCTCCTACACATTAGTGGCTAGTAGGGGTGTAACTGAACACAAAAGTCATGGTTCAGTATAAGTATGGCACAAAAAGGAAAAACCAAAAAATACAAGTACTATTTACTGCTGTAAACACCCCCCCCCCTCCCCCCGTGTTAGCTGCCACGCCCCTGTAGTGTGTGAATTAAGCAGTAAAGTTCAGCACGTTCATTACATTTACTGACATTGTCCTTATCCATCCCACCATGACTTCATTCTTATCACAAGCTCAACATTTCAATATTTTCAATCATTTTAAATCCAAATGGTGAGAAACTGTAAGAATAAAATAAGGAGAGATAAAAAACGAGTGTCTCAGCCTCTCTTCCTCTCTCTTCACCATGTGTGAAGAGGGGGCAAACAAGACTACAGTTACCACAGCAATGCTATACCATGCATATCCTGTGGCTTCCAGCTGAAGGTTTGTTGGTGGCACGTCCACTTGTGAAATTACCGTACTTACCCTAATAGTGTGTACTGTGTCTTATTTGTGCGTGCGCAGAATCATGACCTTGTACTCTGATATATCGTTACACCACTACTAGCTAGGTAAGCAGTTAGGATTGGTTCTGCACCACATGGATTTCCAATGAAATCATAAACTCATTCAAACCAATAAGGGAGGTGGACGATGCACTGCTGTGAGAATATTACACTAATATTATATTAGTGTTACACACTAGTTTAAGGCCACAATGCCCCTTTAAAATCATATCACATTTCAAATACAGAGACAATAAATTGAAAAGTCAGGCAATTATTTCTTACTTAAAACAAATAAATGATATAACAACTGTATTTTTAAACGTGTGGATATTATTGGTTTAATAGTGCTGATATTCAAATAGCATATGCTGATAAGCTGCCCATTAAAAAACACACACTGACCTCATTGAAGTCCAAGGAAGAGTCGTTACACATGGAACAAATAGTGGCCAGTTCGAGAAGTCCGTCAAAGTCCCCACACTGTACTGGCTTACTGCCTTTCAGCCTGAGAGGACAGATGCAGAACCACAATGTCAAATGTTCAATGAAAATGAGTCTTAATAGGGGACAATGAGAAAGAACAGGGGAACCCAACATGCTGCTTTTTAACAATCGTTTTAGGTTCAAAAGGTGTGCGCTTGTGTGTATGTGTTTGTGTTTGTGCTTACACTTGTCCTTCTGGAGCATATGTTGACCCAGTGATGCTGAACTCATGGAGTGAACAGCTGGAGCTGTCTGCCTTGTCCACCACAAACATCTGGAGTGAGAGACAGAGGGAGCAGACAAGAGAAAGGACAATAAAGATTAGGACAGACAACAACCATGTCTAATATGCATGGATTTGGACACAAGTTTTAAACTGATCTAGAGCCTAAAAATGCTAAACATGCCAAAGGTCAGAATGTCGGTACAAACAACTTGAGAAAAAGGGCAACTCTGGAGATGTGAGGAAGTGTTCAATCCCAAATGCAGAAGAAGAAATTCCAAAACAAAGAAAAAAAAGGCAGCAGCCAATCAGAACTGGGGTTTTCCCTCATCTAGTAACCAATCAGCAGGAGTGGAGTGATGTCATTCTTTTCCAGGAACTGAGAGAGTTCCTGAGTTCACCCGCCTGGCATCAGCCCCAGTGTGTCTACATACACACTCAGACACAAAACCACACACACACACACACACACACACACACACACACACACACACACACACACACCCCTAACAAATCTGTTTGTTTGGGTGTATTGTGTATCATAACAGAGGGTGGAAACTTGTGGAGTGGAGCAGCAGGGTGATACTCGCTGTACTGATCTGTGCCTCTGTCTGAGAGCTGCGAGCTCAAATGCAGGAAAGACTGGCTACTTTCAACTCTACTGCATAGTGACTAAGACAGCTGGTTCTCTTGCTGCTCCCAGTGGCGATCTCCCCCTGGCCAGAGGCTGGTAACACCCTGACCTGATGAAGTGATTGTTGGACATGCCATTATCACTACATGTTTAGGGAGGTCCAGCTCTGTTTAGAAGATACATGGTTTTTATATATTTTTTTAAGACAGTTGCAAGGTTTTATAAATAGAATTACCCAGATGCAGCACACAAGACACCAGCAAATTCCTTTTAAAGAGTCAAGGAATGCTTTAGAAGGTGACCTGAAAGCCATTATCCAACACACACACACACACACACACACACACACACACACACACACACACACACACACACACACACACACACTTCACTCAGTCCAAGGTTCAATTAAATTGGCCTGATTAAAAAATTATCGAAGCAAAGGAGCAGTCAAGCATGAATGTCCTGCTTTCACATTCAAACCCCTTTACTACGGTCAAACCAAAACTGCACCCATCTGTAATCCACAGCTGTCGAGAGCCAGGTGAGGTTCTGCCCCACTGCCGTTAAACTGGAAGGCCTGTTAGGTCCACTGTTAGGGAGAAGACAGACGTTCTATCTACAAGGGAAGGAGGAGTGTGTTCTTCAGTTGAACGTGTTCCAAGAACAGACATAAATTGCCATAGTAACAAAAGGGGGTGAAGAAAACAAGAAGTACAAACAGAGGATCATTGTTGCACTTCACCTCGTCTAAGAGACAGATTTTGTCCAGTATGTTATGGTGGCACAAGGGAGCTGATCGTAATACTCCATTTGGAAACTAGCCAATACCGACCGAAACTCTTCCAAGGAAGGACAACCGGTCAACCAACAACAGGCCACCAAATGCTCACTGATGTAATCTATGAAGACGTCGCCTCAAAATGTACAGGAATTAGAGGATCTGCTGCTTGCTTGCCATCGTCAACCAGAGTGTGAGAGAGTAAAACTGGCCATGCTGTCTCTGGGTAGATGGTGCTCACTCACCACATCACACCTAGTCAGCACAGCCATCATCAAATTTCCACTGAATGCGTTGGCTGGCCAGCAATGATGCAATGGCAGCAGTCTGAAAAAGAGGCTGGATTCACGTTCATCAGAGGAAGCAGGTGTGTGTCTTCAGCCTCTTGGTGTCATGAGCATTATGATGGGCAGTCCTAACTGGGTGGGGTAATTGGCACTTCCAATTTGGCGGGAAAATTGGGCTAAAATTAAACAAACAAAAAAGGAACTACAGCTAACATCTTAGTGCAGGATACCACGGGCAGCTTCAGAGGTCTTGTTAAGTCCATGACTTGGTCAAACCTGTTGAGGTGGCACACAGGGGACCTACTAAATAGGTACTGTTACAGTTACAGATGTTATGGCTGATTGATGTAAATGGCTCCATACTGGTGCCCATGGTTTGGGACGTCCATTAAAATCATACTCGAATGATGTCAGATGACAACACATACTTTTGGACTATGAAGGAGCTTTTTGGTGTAGACATATATAAACACCAAAAAAGAATCATGACCACACCAAAAACAAAATTGGTCTCTTCTATCTCGGTCGCGCCATGTTGCTGTGGGTTGTTATGGCAACAGATGTCCGAATGCTGGGGAGTGTGTGGTGATATGTAATGATTAGCTGACAGATATGGGTTTGATGAGGCACGTGGCAAATAACACAGAGAGAAACGAGAGAGAGAGAGAGAGAGAGAGAGAGAGAGATGGGGGGGCAGAAAAGTGTGAGAGAAAAGGGGGCTAGATCTCATGCTCCATTGGAATTCCCTATAGAGTTGTAATGATGAAAGTTAATGGAGAAAAAGAAAGAAGGCTGTGCAGTGGAGCAGAGCCAGTCTCAGGCTATGGGAATATAGCCTGGAGGTCTGGAGCACTGATGGAAATGAACAGCCACTCAAGCACTCACACTGCCATTTACAGCATATTCAACACTATTAAAGGGTAAAGTCTCTCCCGGGGGGGACGCTACGCCTTTCACAGCCAAAGCTGTTTAATTTAAACTCTAATTTAAAGTAGTGTGAGCCCTATGTGATTAAAGACAAATGATTGTAAATAGTGTATTTATTAGTAGACAGATAGGTAAGGCTGGGTTTACCATTGAATCACTACGGGGTAGTGGTGGCTCAGTGGTTGATCACAAACGTTGTGATTCTTCATACCAGAGTTCACCATGCTGCCACTGTTGGGTCTTTAAACAAGGCCCTTAACCCTCTCTCTTCAGCTTTGATGATGCCCCATTCAAAATCCACAAGTATCAACATGGAGTTAGTCCCCCTTCACGGCTACAACAGCTTCCACTCTCCTATAAAAGTTTTAGACAAGAGTTCTTCTGGAAGGTTTTGGTCAATCACCCAATAGAGGGCTTGTCTGATAACCCTAAGGAGCACCTTTAAGATGATGTAGAATGGAGATTAAGATCAGGGCTCTGTGTAGGTCAGTCAAGTTCAACACAACCATTTCTTTATAGGCCTTGCTTTGTGCACTGGAGTCCCTGGAAAACTGGAAAACTGCTTCCACACGTTGCTCAAAATACAGCAGCTCAAAATGTCCTGGTCTGCCGAAGCATAAAAAATTCCCTTCGCTGGATTCCCCTAGAAAAACAACCTCTGGAAAACACCCCTATAGCATCATCTCTCCTCCACCAAACTTTACAGTCAGCACAATGCAGTCACCGAGGTAGTGTTTTCCTAACTTTCCAGACCCAGCTTCTGCCATCAGACTGCCACATAGAGTCGCATGATTCATCAATCCACAGAACACGTTTCTACTGCTCCAGAGTCCAGTGGCAGTGTGCTTTACACCACTCCATCCAATGCTTGGCAATGCGCTTGGCGATATAAGGCTTGCATGCAGCTGCTCAGCCATGGACACCCATGCCATGAAGCTGACAGTGCTGATGTTATAGCCTGAGGAGGTTTGGAATCACCATTCTGTGAGCCCACTGTGTAAGTTGCTCTGGTTCCTGAATGCTTCAAAAAGATGTAGAATGGCTGGAAGGGAAGATATTTAACCACCTGACTTGTTGCAATGGTGGCATCCTATCACATTACGGAATTGAGTGCACTCTTTAGAATGACCCAGTCCCATTTGGGGACTGTATGAAGAACCTGAATTTATTAATTAAAAGATGTATCCCAGTACTGTTGTCCAGCCATGGCCTGGTGGTTAGGGAACCAGGATTATGACTGGAAGATTACCGGTTCAATTCCCTGAACTGGAACGACATGACTGAAGTCCCGTGGGCAAGGCCACTTAAATCCCCAGCTACTCTCAACTGTGGGAGACGGAATCTAAATATCTAAAAAAAGCAATTAAGTAGTTTAAGTAATTAATTAGCATTTGAACAGAAACCTTTGTAATTACAGAGGTCAGTTTTTTTCCTGTAGGACTTGACCAAGTTCGCACACTGCAGCAGGGATTATCGCCCTCTCCTCCATACAAATCTTCTGATCTTTCTGCTCATCTTGGTGTGAGCAGGGGGACATTGCGAGCCCTGCAAGATTTTAATCCATGATGGTGTCTTGAGTTATTAATGGTAACCTTTGAGTCTGTGGTCCCAGCTCCCTTCAGGTCATTGATATGGTCCTCCAGTGTAGTTCTGGGTTGATTCCTGACACTTTTCAGAATCATCCTTACCCCATGAGGTGAGGTCTACAATGTTGTCCCTGGTGTCTTTAGACAGCTCTTTGGTCTTGCCCATGGTGGAGAGGTTGGAGAATGATTGAGTGTGTGGACAGGTGTCTTTAATACAGGTAACAAGTTCAGACAGGTGCAGTTAATACAGGTAATGAGTGCAGAGTAGGAGACCTTCTAAAAGAAAAACAGATCTGTGAGAGCCAGAAGTCTTGCTGGTGGGTAGGTGATCAAATACTTATTTCATGCAATAAAATGCAAATGAATTATTTAAAAATCATATAATATGATTTTTCCTGATTGCTTTTAGATTCTGTCTCTTTGTAGGTGGGACAACTTTGGTATCAAATAATTATTGCCCCCACTGTAGTGTAGACAGAGAGACAGACACATGGACAGATGCACAGCTAGACAGATACACAGACATTACGAAGCACAAATGAAGCTGAAGAGTTATAGTAGCAACAAAAAGAATAACAATCCCACACATCTAATACAAGAAGCTATAAATATTTAAAGAATTTACAAGAATCTGGTCTTACAAATGTGCAAAAACACTGTTGCTTCATGGGAAAAAAAATCTAGATAATCTGCCAAAAGATTTTATACTGATACATCAGATGCATACTGCACATGAAACATCCTTTACAGCCTTCGGCTTTCCTGACGTCAGCATTTTACCAACAGCAACGTGGCAATGGATGGGAAGAGCCCAAAAACAATGGAAAGGAGGACAAACATAGGAAGAGAGAAGCATGCAGGCATCCAACTGAAGCTGGGAAGAGGAAGAGAGGGAGCGAGGGAGAGGAGGCAGGACAGCCACAAATAGAATAGCACACACACATCTCTCAGAGCTCCAGCCCAGGGGACATGTGTTCTAGGCCATGGTTTGTCTCAACTCAACAAACTTCCCAATAATTGCCAATACATCATAAGGACATAAGTATTGGGACAACAGATCATCCATTATCTTTCTTCAGAAATCAAGGGCCCACCTCATCCCCCAACTCATTCCAAAAACCTGCTCTGCTCTACACATCAGTGTTGGAGGTCTTTAGACCCCTCTAGTCAATGTCTGGAATTATAGGCATGGAATGTTTATCTATTCCATAGAGTCCTAATCTATTGGCAGTAATACTCTACAGTGTGTGCACACTGATGCACTATTCTACAACTCCCTCTACAACTCCATGCTGCATGTCATGTTGCATTAAACCCAACACCATCCTGAGAGACACTATGTAAAAAATAATACCCATATCAATCTAAATTTTAATCATTTATTTTTTTATCTGGATAAATCTGCACTAATTGCAGTTGTAATGTAGGCCTCCAATAATAACTTCATTTAGATTATACAGAATTAATTGCAATAAATGATATTCTTAATTCTTAAAACCAATTTTGTCACCAATATAATGATAATATAATAGTACAATAATACAATGACACCCTTTAAATAAGCAATTATTAACACTAACAACCACATCCTTCAAAAGCGCCACAGTTTTCAAATTTCAGAATAAAAGTCCTGAGAAGGGATAATACTGATATACATACATAAATAACAAAAATAATAAAGGACATCTGGGGTGTTTTTTTTATTGAATTTGGATTACTGTCAAGTATTTTGGAGATTTTAACATTACTGCATTTTAAGCTCAAGTGTGAACTGTTTATTGTCCCTTCAAACGAAAACATTTTAAACAAAACATGGAAAAATTCAAATAATATCTAAATTTAAATCTGAAAGAAGACCAGCATGTGTGACTGGCTCCTATAAATAATACATCACGAAAATGGTCAACAAATGCATGTCAATCTATGTAAATATCCCACAAAGTTGGCCATGAGGTTAACAATATTCAGACATTGAAATTAAAATATATAATTAAAAAAAAATGTAATTTTAAAGTGAAACATATAAATACACTGTGTATAAATATACTGTTATACATATTGCCCACCCACACTTAGTCCTACTAATAAGTGGTAAACCGAACCCTAACCTGAGTTATCAAAGAGAAATGATTTCAGTACATAAATAAAAAAAGAAACAAAAGTTCTTTGAGACCATCTGTTCCAGATACAAACAAGCTACTTGATAAAGCTTTAAACGATGACTTCATGGATCCCTCATTTACCTTTCATGCAAATACACATCACAGAAGTGTGGTGTGTGTGTGTGTGTGCGTGTGTCTTGTCTTTACATGGAAGACAATCAGGCTGTGTAGTCACCCTGACAACATGGAACAGGTGAGGTGAGGACAGGAGTGTGTGTGTGTGTGTGTGTGTGTGTGTGTGTGTGTGTGTGTGTGTGCGCGAGAGAGAGAGAGATTATCTCACAGTGAAAACATTTGCTTCCTGGAAACTATTAACAGACCACAGGGAAAGCCAGAGTCAATCGAATCCTCCGTAAAATCTATTAACACAATACAAGTAGTACAGCAACAGTGGTGCTACAGACACACTCCGTCAACATTGTGGGGCAGCTGGTTTAAAAGAAATTCATTTCCCCCCGAAAATGACATCTGGGCCGAAATGCATTCAGCTACTTTTATTTGCACCCACTGCTGACACACCGCTTGTCTGGTCCCTTTACAGAAGTCCTGCCAATAGGAAAAGGACTCTCTGGAGCAGATAAACGGACATTAACACATTAGTACTATGCCTAATGCCAGGTATGGGCTAGACGGGGCACTGAGCTGTGGCACAGTGGAACGGTGTTCTCTGTAATGACTGGGTTACATCCAATACTTTTGGGATGAGCTGAGGAGATGGGGATGACGTGGTAGTGGTGCTCATCCAACATCCTGACCTCATTAAATCTTTTATTGCTAAATGCAATCAAATCCTCACAGCAATGCTATAAAAATCTAGTCATTATAAATCAGTAGGACTAAGCTGTGTGGACCCCAGAAAAAGCCCAATATATATGATAATATACACACCAAGTCTTACGTCCCCTCCATAATGCGTATGGAGAGCGCAAACAGGGACGGAAGGCGAGCAGAGTAGAGGAGGAGCTGAGAGCAGGGGGCGGGGCAGAGGAAAGCAGGTTTTCCGGAGAACGTGAGAACATGATAAAACTCATATGTACCAATGCATTGTCTCACCTCCAGCTTTTAGTCCAATGAGTGTAGATACAATATGAGGCGTCTGTAATAAACTGTCAATTTACAGTCATTTGTTTCGGTGTCAGGGCTGGTATTGTATCACGGTGAGCCGGAGGTGAGTAAATATTTACACTCGCGCAGCAAGTTTCTTTCCGGAAGGTTCGTGGCTCTTGCAGGAGATTAAGCAGTGTTCTCACAGAGGGAACTCCCTGCTGTTAAACGCGTGAGGCCTGCTCAGTGCATATGCGCGCGCGCGCACACCCACACCCACACACACACACACACACACACACACACACACACACACACACACAGGCAAAAATCCCTCACACATGAATAAGCATAATGCATGAACACAGAATCTGACAGACAAAGGTCTGTTATTAAGCAACACTAGGACGTGGGGTCATACATTCACAGATCAGTCATGCCATCATGACCACTTCCTTGTTTCTACACTCACTATCCATTTGATCAGTTTCTCTGTATACTTCATTATCCTCCTTTCACCCTGATCTTCAGTGGTCCCCACAGGACCACCAGCTATTGTGTGTGTGTGTGTGTGTGTGTGTGTGTGTGTGTGTGTGTGTGTGTGTGTGTGTGTGGGGCATTTTTAGAACTGTAGTGACACTGACATGATGGTGGTGTGTTGTGCTGAATGGATCAGACACAGCAGTGCTCCTGGAGTGTTTAAACCTCTCCAGTTCACCTCTGGACCGAGAACAGTCCCAAAGCAAAGAAATATCCAGCCCACAGTGTAATTTGCAACTTGCTCATGTGCTCTTTTATGGTAAGAGGAGCCCGTACCTCACACAGGAGGACAGGAGGTGATCGTAATGGTATAGTTGACTGGGGAACATGCTGATCGTGTTTTCCTCCGAAACAGCCAAATCAAAGGCAGCTAATCAGAAAATGCTCAGCTGCATTACAAATGCATTTTCAACTCACAATGAGGGGATGAGGAGGAGAAGAAAAAAAACCTATAACATCAAACATTCAATCATGTTTTCCAATTGAATTCGTAAAGGGCACATAAGTTGGGAATGGGACAAGACGCGTGTGTGGTTTTCTGATAAACGAGGGAAAAGAAGGGAGAGGCCTGGGTGAAGGAAAGAAAACAAAGACTTCATTCTCACAGCTCAATTCTGCCTTTCAGAAATGGCATCAAGGAAAAAAAAGGATATAATTTAGAATGGATCAGAAGTGAGAACAGCCCACCAACCAGAAACATCCAGGCTGGAAGTCAGCTTAAGGTCACTGTGTTGTCGTAGGAGCAACTCGTTTACAGAACAGGATAAACACTGAAAGAAGAATGTAATGTTGAAATTTCAACGGCTTTGACACGCTAACAACTGATCTGTGTGATAACGAGGTTAAACTGATCGACCATAAGATTAGAACCACCTCCTCTTACCAAACAGGAGCACTTTGTAGTTCTATAATTACAGACTGTAGTCCGTCTGTTTCTCTGGATACTTTGTTATCCTCCTTTAACCCTGTTCTTAAATGTTCAGGACCCCACAGGACCATTGCGGAGCAGGTATTATGTGGGTGGGTGGGGGGGAGTCATTCTCAGCACTGCAATTAGTGGATCAGCAGTGCAGCGCCCTTGAGCAAGGCATTTAACTCCCCAGCTGCTCCCTGGGCACCATGAGCACACATGCCCGGAGTGGTGGGCATGTGTGCTCATGGTGCCCAGGGAGCAGCTGGGTAGTTAAATGCCTTGCTCAAGGGCACTTCAATCATGTCCTGCCAGTTCAGGGAATCAAACCGGCAACGTCCCTGTCACAAGGCTGGTTCCCCGCAGGCTGTGCTTGCCCTGGCAGTCCTTTCACCCTTCTCCAGTCAGTTAGAGTTAGCTTTCAGCCTCTTTCTTGGCCTCACATCTATTTTCTTAGCGAGTGCAGATACAGTCACGTCCACTAGTGAACTCTCATTATTCAACTAGACCCTGGAAAAAGAGGTTTTCCATTCTAGAGCACCTTTAAGGTTAAGAACAGGAAAGAGGGAATGTGCTCCAAGACTACAGTAAGATGCTGGAATGAGACAGCCATTCTTCTTCCTTTTAATAATTTTTTTTTTTTTTGCATTTGGCAGACGTGCTATTTCACTCTCCCGTCTCCTGCTTCCTGCCTGGTTTATTTACTCTTCTGCATGCAGGCCAGAGGGACAGAGAAAGAAAGTGAGAGAGAGCCGGAGCTGAACGCTGTTAGTGTTGCGTCATCCAGGTGTACACAGTGTCGCTGCCACTGGCAACCCATCAAAGCCCATGCAGCAAACATGGCAGCTCTGTAGGGAGTTTCCCAGTCTGTGAAACCCACCTGTCAGCGCTCCAAAAATAACAAACCTGCTGAAAGAAACAGCTCTGCAAGCAACGGGGGGAGCTCGAGGAGTTGGGCTCTCAAAGCAAACCGAAACAATTACAGTAGCTCATGTATCACTACTGCATAAGAAGGGGAAATATAGAAAGAATGGACAGAATGGCCACAGCTCCTTTATTGGTTTGGTGTGGGGGGGGTTGTAGTATCAGGTACATACAGATGGTAATGAAAATGTTGCAGATCGATCATAAACATCCACAGAACCTTTACACAAACATTAGATATGAAATGGTTGGGCTCTCTGAAGAACCCCAGTCGTTCCTGTATTATTTAAGATCAAACCTTCAGGCAGTGTGTTGTTAAGTTTAAAGGCCAAAGTGCACATTTGTAGGCAATTAAGGTATAAACATTAAAATGTGGCAAATAATGTATTATTGTGAGTTTTTCGTTGATGTATAAATAGTAAGTACGTGGTTGGAAGCGATGTCATTTACCGAGCCTATTTACAACCCTGTTCTTTTTGCGTCAGAACGAAAGACGCTGATTTTCCTGTTTCAGAGGGCTTGTGGAAAAAAACAATTATAAGCTTTGCTTTTATTGGCTGGTTTACAGCTCTAGTCCCGTATTATAGCATAGTTTTAACACCCCGGGGGAAAAACTGCATTTAATTTTTGGAAAACAATAGTAAAGAACAGTATTGCGGTCTTTTTGGTGCACTTTGTTTGTAGCCAGCTGAAGAGATTATAGTTCATTAGGTTAAAAGACCTGCCCCCAGTCTGCTTTTAGCCTTGCGTCTGCTACCAGTTTTACTGGTAAAAAAGCTGGTAGTTCCTCTGCTGACGTGCGTTTGGCTCACGTTTTGTAGTCAGTCGAAGTAATCTGGCAGGGCCATATGATTTCACAGACAGAATCCAGAAGTGGATGCATAAAAATAGATTTCAAGTATAAAGATTTACTCTTTCAGGACCTGAGCTTAGTGCATGTACATCACGGGGTATAGTGCAGGAATAACACTCAACAGACTAGAGCCCTAGTTCTTGTCCCAAGAACTGAGACTTCAGTACCAACGAAGAGGGATGGACACAGCATTATGTTGAGCATGTATTTAAGCGGCATCACCTTATTGTACTAGGGAGGCAAACGGAAGCCAACTTCTCTGCATTTTAGCACCTCTTTGCCGAACGAGCCAAGCAAGCAATGGCCGTTATAAACTCTACAGGGATGTTTACCACCACAGACGTGAGGCTACATTCTATTGCGGTAAACACAGGGTTTAGGAATACATGAAAAGTGCGGCAAAAAGTGCGGTCCGCATGCTCCTTTCTCCATGAGTGATGGTTCTGTATTATTCAGCTTGTCAAGAAATGCATGTGTAGAAGGTGTCTTTTAGCAGGAGTTCAAAGAATGTGTAAGTGTAAGGGAGCCCAGCGGCAAGAAATACCCATTCTCACATAATTGTTCAGAATTCTGATCAGACTTGGTGCTTGAAGAACCAATGCCTTTGATCAGGATTACATGGCCTGCTGGATCACTGCTTTCTCAAAAGACAGCCTTGTCTCTCCCACTGAAAACAACAGAATGAGGACAGATTATGTGGTCTGCTCTATCTGCTGACTATGCGGGAAAAACAAAGAAAGAAAGAAAATGAGAGTGAAGTGCAAAGGGCAGCTCTTGAAGAGAAAGGGCACTTTCAAGGTACCAGCCACAAATATGCTGGAAAAAGAACCCACTTATCCCACTCTAATAAAGTGACTGCGGTGCAGGACATTCCTTTGCTAAGTAAAGGCCATTCCTTGGGAAATGTATCAACAAGACCAGAATGTTTATTCCACTCACCCTGCACACAGACATCTGATTGGTTGTCAGTGTGCCCGTCTTGTCAGAGCAGATGACCGACGTGCAGCCCAGCGTCTCCACAGAGGGCAGTGAACGGACGATGGCGTTCTTCTTGGCCATGCGACGGGTTCCCAGGGCCAGACAGGTGGTGATGACTGCAGGAAGGCCTTCAGGGATGGCAGCCACTGCTAACGCCACAGCAATCTTGAAGTAGTAGATGGCCCCGCGGACCCAGGAGCCACCATGGACGGGATCTCCAAAATGACCAATGTTGATGACCCAGACGGCCACACAGATGAGGGAAATGACCTTGGAGAGCTGCTGACCGAACTCGTCCAGCTTCTGCTGCAGGGGTGTCTTGTCCTGCTCCGTGGAAGCCATCTGGTTTCGGATCTTGCCGATCTCTGTGGAGACACCGGTGCAGACGACCACACCGATGGCGCGTCCTGCAGCTATATTGGTGCCCTAAGAAGATTGAGGGAGGACAAACATACATGTGTTTAAAGAGAATAATTAACAAAGATGTAAATATGAATAATGTAGCCTAATATGATTATATTACCTTATATATTTGATGTCATATCTAATATTATGGACATAAATAAACCTTTAAACTAACCTTTAAGAACGTAGGGATTCACAGAATTCAGATTTTAACCCTTTCATGCATGAACGGTTTTTATGTTTTTTGTTCTTTTTTCAGGCTGATAAAATTATTATCGTCCACTTCAGTGTTCATCTACAAGTGATATTGAATTCATGGCCCAATGAATGGAACAAATCAAGTTTGTTTGTTTTTTTTTAAACATAAATTATATGATAAATATTACTGCCCTGTGTTAATAAATAAACAAACAAATAAATAGGTGACCGACTCTAGAAACCTCAGACTAAAATAACAATGCACATAGAAAATGACTTTTAAACAGCTGTCCACTGTAGTGACCACCGTGCATGAAATGGTTAAGGTGAACTGTATGATGAAATACAATGAGCTCTATTGGACTGCAAACCTCTACTAATACAATGGATGTGGCTAACTCTATTGCAGCAGAACATATCATATCGCATCATTATCGTTACTAACATGTTAGTTTGAATCTTACATTAACTTAAATATTATGGCAAATATTATACTTTTTTAAAAAGGCATCATCATCATCATCATCATCATCATCATGATCATCATCACAATAAGGCAAATTTTATGAACTTTCTATTGTTGCTGCATCAAAAAATCTAAAATCATACTAAACCAAATTCAACATTTTATGGATTGTTCTATTTTCTAACATCGTATCTGTCGTGAGATTTAATCACCACTTTTGAAATATTCGGAGGGATTTCTTCTTATACACTCATCATTAACAAGCAGAATTTTCATTTTGGACTTGTGTTTTCATTTTACTTGAATTTCCATAGAATGCATTATGTAATCAGTAATCAGATGTTTCATTAAAGGCTGACTAAGTCCTAACCAATAGGAGAGCTAGTTTGGCTGTAACTTTCCAGAGTTTAAATCAACAATTCCATTAAATAAAGATGATAAAAATGACCGATATATTGTTCTGTTCTAATTCCCCAAAATCCTCTACAAACCTTTTATATAATACTGTTAGTGACGGCCGATCAGGCAGATTTTGATGGACAAGTATCGGCCAGTTTAATCTCAAATCAGTTCCGAGTAACAGTGTTCAGAGCGCCTTCTGGTGGCCACAAGATGCAATTAACCGACATTTTTGGCCGGCAGCCAGGAGTAATTACGCTAAAGGTTAACAGGTTTCCGTAGTGTGGAGCTGTTTTACAGCAGAACAGGGAAACACAACGTAATATCTGAAACTGTATAAAGCCACTGTGGAAACAGAGATGTCAATCAGACATATTTTAATGGATCGGTTTCAGCGAGGGAAGACATTAATGGACATTTCCAGCCGGCAGCCGTGAGGACTTTCCTTGAAGGTAAATAAGAGTTTAGACTCGGCAGTGTTTTACAGCAGAACGTGGAATATTATAGCATATTGTTTTTAATGTTAGGAATTAAAGTTACTAAAATAAAGTGATTTTATTTCAGTATAATTAAACATATGCTGTATTATTAATACAAACACAAAGATCAGAATCAGTATCTCAGCATTGCTCAGCATTAAGAGACTGGGATCGAATCAGGGGGCAAAATAACTTGATCAGGACATCCGTAGAAAAGACCATCATCCATCTTTTTTCTCTCGTCCTTTCCTCCATCTCTCTCCTGCTCTGTTTGGAGAAAGCATTAGAGTGTAGTGTAAATACAGGGCTTAAGTGTCCCTTCTTGCTCTCAGTCTAAATATGCAGGTCCTGTTGCTGATCTTCTGCTTGCATTGAAATTCCTGTACAGGGAATACACTTTTCCATCCTCAGTCCACTTAGTTTGTATTAGGTTTATTTATGGCCTGGGGGACACCTCTGGAGCACTTTAATCCTTTCTGTTCATATGGTCACATTGAACAGAATGCTCCTTAATTTAGCTGTTTAGTCCCTCAAAGCAAATTGCACTCATGTGATGTGCTTTTCATAGCCGGCCTTTATGCATTTTCCAACACATCATCCTTTTAAACGATAGACTCCCCTGGAAAAAGGCTGTCTAATGACATTATGGCCAAGTGAATTACTCTCTGCCTGAGTGAATGAAGTTTCCAAGTCGCATTATGTAAAATAAGCATATGGAGTCGAGGAATTTCTGATGTTGCTGTTGTTTCCACACCAGCCTGCAAAGCAAATCTGGAAACAATGTAAATAAGGCCTGAAAAAAGAAAGCATTTTGGCTGCTTCTGCTTTGCTCTTTGGAGCCATAAAACTACTGTTCACAAGTTTAAAATCAAGGTTCCGATCATTTAAACCCATTACAAATGGAGATAAAACGTTTAAAGATGACACGATCAAGCTATTTTATCCCCCGATCTGAGCTGAGTATCAGTCGATTACATTTCTGAGCCAATCTTTGTGTTTGTAGTAACAATCCACCTGATTAATTCTGAAACGCACATCACTTTAATTCAGTAACCGTTTACGGAATGAGATGATCTGGACTTTTATTAAAACAATTGTTTCATAGTGTGTTTAATAAATCACAGTGTTCAATAGTTCTGCCGTAAACAGCTCCACACTGCAGAGGCTAAACACTTATTTACCTTCAAGGAAATTCCTCATGTCTGCCAGCTGGGAATGTCCATTAACGGTGTCCCAATCCCAATACATGCATCAGGATCGGGATGCCACAATTCTTTATATTACGCTTGTTTTTGTGCAAGATACAAAGAAGGGTTTAGAGTAGAGTAGGGTAGGGTACACACACACACACACACACACAGGAAGGAAGGAAGTGCTTACAGAAAACAGCATATTCTTCTTATCTTGATTAACAGCTCGAGGGTCCGGAACAGGGTCTGTGTGTTTGATAACCGATACAGACTCGCCTGTTAAAAGAGAAACAAGCAAACTAGTAAAGAATAGCAGGCCTACATTAGTGATGCTTCCCACTTGTACGAGTGAGCCATTCCCTCAGACACTAAGCACTGAAACAGCAGATTAAAAACAGCTGAAAAGCCATATTAGAGTTCGCAGAGAGTTTGAGTTCAGACACTGACTGTAGAACACATGGACCCTGTTGTGTAGATCTCCTTCCTTCTCCCAGACACTCATTGAGTTTACAGCACAGCAGTAAAGCAGATTTTAAAATGCTATTTTAACTCTTCCTCAGTAGGGCTGGGTTTAAAACAAGTGCTGTTTCAATTCAATGAAATCTTCTCTTGAATGATCTGATATTTATTCATGTACAGATCGATCTTTAAACCTCCGGAGTTGGCGATTCTGCCGGCAGGTAAAAAAAACCTGAAATTTCACCAAAACAATTAAATAACTCAGGTTTTTGGCTTAGAAACATAATAAGACTGTCAGTCACAGTGCAAGCTTTGATGACCCAACCCAAACTCAGCTGTTCACATGATAACTGCAGGGTCTTGCAGCTCTTACTGGGGGAGGTGAGAAAATGTGTTGAAACCTCCAATTTTCTCTAATAAGGGTCGTTTCGCAACCAGAAATCAGAGGTGCTGGGCCACTTTTGAGTTCACTTAAACACATATTGAATAAGAAGAGGGCCTCAATGGAAACATTTACTAGTGTTTCTCAAAAAATTTATAATTTAATAAAAAAAAATTAACTGTCATTAATATTAATTACATTTAAAGTCATATATTTCAAGCTTTTCAAGATTTTGTTTTCAATATGATACTGATTTGTAATTTAGTCAAACCTCAATATAAATATTGTAATGTGAGAGTCTGGATTTTTATGATATGAAATATGTCACTTTACGTGTAATAAATACAAAATCTGAAAGTTATGAACACAAATTGTGAACTTTTTCCACAATATTATAATAATTATAATTAAGATTTTTAACCCCAGTCAGTCACAGTCTTACTTTATATCAATCACAGAACTATATCCACAGAGCTATATACCAATATAGCTTCGTAACATTTCTGCTAATGATTACGCCGGACTAAGAACCCAAGAGGAACTGCTGAAATACCACATTCAGGAGTTTGCTGTTCTTTTGCTACAGCAGTTGCAGATGCAGATGGAAACTGTATTGAGGGTGTACAGAAGGATCCGGTACCTGTGAGGATGGACTGGTCCACACGTAGAGTAGTGGATTTAATGGAGACTATTCGAATGTCGGCAGGCACCTTGTCTCCGACTGAAGAAAGAAAAGATGCAGAAGTGTAAGTTCATTATTCAACTTCAGCATTACAGGTGAACATGCAGGACATGTTCACTGAAAATAAAAACACTGGTTTCACAGAACAGAAAGGACAGAACTATAAACATCCCCCTACATCACACGGAGCACCGTACGGGCTTTATCCCGGGACAATATTCTAGCCACTATCTACACTATATAAAGTAATGTTTTCAAGGGCAAAATTCCAGTGTATTAAACAAACTAAGAACAAATGGGGAAAAACTATGAATTAAACAGAATCGGTAGCAGAATTATCTTCATATTAATCAAAGACAAATGGACAATTTCAACTTTAGGAATGAAGTAGAGTAGATAAATAGATACTGCAGTGTAACGGTACATAAAATTCACTGTTCAGCTAATAATCCTTAATACTGAATAATTCACAGTAGATACAGAATAAATCCTAAATACTAAATAAAGCTAAAATACTAAAAACTGAATTATTCATAGATACTGAATAACATCCGAGATCATAAAAAAACCATAGATGTGAATAATTCTTATATAATACTGTAATAAAAAAATAAAAAAAACTAAATAGTACATTCTTAAATAACACTACTTTTAAAAGGTACTGAATAATACACTGAGGTTAATAAATAGGTCTCAAATTTATTTTAGGGTTCAGTAGGTTAAAGAAAATAAAACGGATTAAACATGAATGTTTTTTCATCAGCATTTCTGGGAAAAAAAAAAAAAAAAAAGAAGTAAACAGTGATGTAACCCTTACCCTGTAACAACCCTATTCACAATCACAGCAGGGCTTTCTGTGATCCAATCTGACATTCGGCCCAACAGTGACCCAAAGGAAGTGACTGAACGACGTCACAGGCGACATTACAGAAGGCTTCCCTTAGAGTTAAATGGAAAGGAGCACGAAAGAAGCCAGCGCCAGAACAGAACGTTTTCGCAGTCCCAGAGGGGCTTTAGATACACAAATCAAACAGGAAATAAGAGAGGAAGAGCAGCTGAACCATCAGTAACTGTCCAAAACCTCTGCTCTTACGGCCATGTTCTTCCGATAAACACTCGATTACAGCGATCGAAGCCGTGCCTGGTGTGGGCGTATGAGCCTAGAGGCAAAGACACTGCAGCACGACGGAGAGGCCTAACTTGCTTCTGAAGATAAACAACATGCACACAGCCACGGCCGGTCAATTGCAAGCTGATGAAGACACAGTCACTTCAGAAGATCAATACTCAAGAGCTACATCAAGCTGCAAAAATGAGGTTTGATGCAGCTCTCCAGTTTCAGAGAGAGAAAAAACACGAGGTGGACACAATCAAGACTGGTGTCTGGGGACCAATGTAGTCCATATCTGTGCAATTTTTACCTTTTCTGGGGCTTAGCAGGCTACTTTGAGAACTTGAGTGTAAAGGTTTAAGACAAGCTGCTGTAAGACAACGGTTTTAGTAAAACACTAAAGACTGTTCCACACCAAATGCTTCATGAATATATGATTCATAATGATTCATAATGATTCACTAGTTCAGAAATGGACGATCGCTGAAACAATTAAGTTGGCGGAACCGAACGAAACCGTGTGTGAATGTAATGATGATGCGATGCTACTCTCAGCCCAGTGATTCACCTCCTCTCAGAGTCTGTCAACTGGACAGGAGTGGGCTGCAGAGCAGGGGTTCTCAACCTTTTCCAACTCACGGCCCACCTGTTTATAACTAGAGAGAACAACAGCCCACAAGAAAACAACTCAACTTTATGTAAAAGTGTTTTTTCTGGCAGTGAAAACGGGAGAACTTGCATTAAAGCAGACACGCGGTTGTCCAGTGTCCCCAATAAATAGAGTATAAGTGAGCCTGGTTCTTCCCAAGGTTTCTTCCTCTAGCTCTGAGGGGGGGGTTCATGTCTCTGTCCTTTATTTTGTGTGCTGATCATCAGATTTTTGATGTTGTTAAAGCTGCTTTGTGACAAAAACATTGGATTTGATTTGATTACTAATCAAGAGTCCATCCAACAAATTCTCTTTGACGGGAACGAAACCCAGAGGCAACTCTGGTGATAATATTAGTGACCTCGTTCATGGACTGAACATTATTTTATTGATATTATTATATTATTGAGCTCATCTTAGATCTTTATAACTTTACTACATGTGGGTAAAAACTTTTCTCTGGAAGTAAAAAAAAAAAAACAAACAAACAAAAAAAACACTTCCAGCTTCCGTACAGACCTTCAGTTCCTTCCAAAATGATATATTTGGAAAGATATTAATGAGCCATAACCTGGTGACTAAGCATGTTGGATGTGTGTTCATTAGGAGCGTTCAGTCTCCCACTGATCCTGGGTCAGGCCTAATGATGCTTCAGAGACTTACAGACAGCCTTGTTACAATTAGGCAGTTTGAAAAGGCAATTACACAGCCGGTTCAACACCTGAACCGAGACAGGCGCGGCTAAAGGGAAAGCCCTAGACCATGCAGGGCTTCCGTTCCTCGTTCTCAAGTGAAATGTGCAAAGAAACAGCTAACCCTGGAGATCAACAGATGCCTCTTAGATCACAGACCTGTAGGAGCAGCACACTTCAACCGTCAGTAGCTGATAACCAAGTATTTACATGAACTATTCTAACAGGGTATAAGACAGAACTAGCAACACAAATACCGTACAGATTTAAACAGGGTTCTGAATGCTGTTACAGCACCGACCAGAGACCGGCTTGATTTTAAAGCAAAATACCAAAATTATTACTAATTCTATTGTACAAAATATACAGTCGTGGAATTTCTTGAACATATCTAAACACAAACAACTGAAGAAATGAATCAAAATATAACTGTCTTGTGAGGACAACTTAGGACAGCCCCATTTATCACTACATAAAATACCTCAACAGCTACAAATGATTAGAACATGGTTAGAGAGGACTCTGGAGGAGCCTCCTTTAGTTAAACCTCAGACATTAGTTTGGTTTGCTCTTGATTGTTGAAGTGAGTTTTGTCGCCATGGCCAGATCCAGAGCTCTCTGCTTCAGAAGGAAGGTTATAAATGCAGACAGGTCTGGAAAGGGATTTTAAAAGAACAATAAGGAATCAACTGTCAAGAAAATTATTTAGTAGAGAACATTTGAAGCAACTGCTTGCATGGCCAGGCAGCCCAACAGCTGCGAGATGCTCCAACAATAGCTACAGGTAGCTCTTGATGTTAAGCAGTTAAAGTAGCCCATTTACCATTAGAACAGGACCAAGCAGGCCTGATTTTCATGGTGGGTGAGCAAGGAGGAAACCCATCCAGAGAAGACCTAAACAAAGACCAGGACATCTGAAATAATGTGCTTTGTCTCGCCCTGATTTTTGATTAATCAGATCACGTGATCCGAAGTTTTAATCAGAAAGGGCTTCCTGAATTTCAAGTCTAGCATGCATTACTGAAGACCTCCAAGTCTCTAAGAAGTGTAATTGGTATTGATTGGAATCAATCAGACACTCAAAATGAGAGATTCAGGGGTTCATTAGAGTAGAACAAACAAATCCAAGGCAACGCAGGTTCTTTATCAGCAGTATTTTCATCAATATTGATAAATCCACGAATACTAGTAAACTTCATCGTCAAACTGATATTCTGCTCCAGCCCTATATTCTCAGAACCAGAGATTCACACTCTGCGGGCAGTTACGTCCCCTTTTTCAGGATCCATTATTCGTGATGAGACTAACCTACTGATGCACATGATACACATCATAACAGGCTGGAAGACTTTCCCTTTCTAATGGTTGTGTCCTCGCTGCGTGATGAATTATCCAGCTGAGAAAAGTGAATTAAATCCCAGTTTAAATGCCACAACAGCCTTCAATCGTGCTCCACACCCATTCTTGTTCTCCACATCCTTCTATTCCCCCAACTCTCTTACTTTCTTTCCTCACCCACACATTGGTATTTTCCCTGGTGAACCATGCCTCCAGTACACTCAGAATGTAATTTCCACCCCATTGGAGGCATCTCTGTGTAGGCGTAGGGGGCAAAAGGGGGCAAGGATGCCCCCAAGTTCAAGTTCATCCCACTCTTGGTAAATGTCTTCTTTAACTCAAACACTCTCTCCCACATCACCATTTTCGGCCTCCTGACTGCCCCTAGCCTTCCTCCCACCAGCCTGCCAGCCGGCATGAATGGCTTCAGAGCCCATCTAAATGCTAATGTGGCTTGCTCGAGTTATGGGACGTCTGTTCCCAGCTAGAACAATGCAGAACGAGCTAAATATACACAGTCATTACGTATTTGTATGTGTGGGTGTGGAGGGAGGGGCTGCACCAAATGTTCAAAGTCTAAGACACTAATATTGGGGCTAGATTAGGAACTTTGACCTGACAGCTTTGTTTTTTGGTAATCCACTGATCAGAGCTGTATTGTTTGAAAGTGGAGAGCCTTATACTGGACGCTGTTCAGTAGTTTTATCAACTCTGCAAACATGTACATCTGTACATGGAGGGTAACACCGTGTGCTCCACAGGTCCGTCTGTCTGTCAGTTTGTCACTCGTATAAATAAATCACCGTCACAATTTGCCACAATATCATTGGCCCTAAAACAGAACCCTGTTGGATGCCAAGTAGTCTCGTGAAGTGTGTTTTAAAAGATTACTCCTCTTACTTTAGCCCAGTCTCCCATAACCCGGCTGCACATCTCCTGCTGATCCAAACTGAGAACTGTGGTTATTGTTGCTGGTCAGATAAAGTGTCTCAGTGTTACATCACGCTTGTTGAACCAGTCACTCACAGATACGCACCCTAAAGTCGTTAACCTGGAATGTAGGAGAGTCGGACTAGTACTGAGATTAGACAGCGAAAATCAGTAGTCGAGTGGACAAAAGTGCACAGGAACCACCTCAACAGAATGTTGTGAGAACATTTTGCAACATTTTCGAAACTCAAAAGGTCAGCCTGTAACATTCGAGACATAACATTCCAGAAATAACGTTCTAAAAAAAACGTTCCTTATGAACAAACTGTTCATCATAACGTTAATAGAACGAACCACCAATAACAGAACAGAAAGTGACTGGTGTGTCTTTATGTCTCAAATTGAGACTTTTCATATGTTTGCGAATGTATTTAATAAACATTTATTTTCTATATGGGTGAAGTGTTTAAATTAATAAATTAATATTGACTTTTCTTTTTAAACTGAAATGATATTTTCTGCTGTTTTAGAGACAGTGAAGTACTGAAATACATCACTCCAGGTACTGGTACCACTACTGTATCGATTCAAATGTGAATGAGACCTTTAATATTCATACAGTAATAATAATAATACATAATAATAATAAATATAATAACTTCATCTGGACCTTCATCGCCTCCGTACACTTTCTCACATGTATGCACATATTTGTATGTGATGTGTTTATTGTCTATTTTAATTACTGTCTACGGAACTTCTACAACCCCTGGCATAAATGATGGGATCACCACTCTACATCGGAAGTGCTTTCAAAAGTTTCATTTTGTAAAAAACGGTTCGTCGCGGAGAGACATGCCACAAAAACTTTTTTCAAAATTCCAATCTGGTTTCCAATCCGGTTTCTTCCCAATCAGCAGTGTCTCAAACCCAGACCAAATACAATCAACAGAACATCTGAAACAGTCCATGATGATTGACCTTCTTGAAGTTTTTTAATTCTCTCCTTTGTTTTGACTGACATCTCTCGTGTTGGATTCATGTCAATCTGCTTCGTGCATCAGCTCTCTGAGGCAACTGAACACTGATTAGCAGGTTTAATCTGATGCAGATTTAGAACTGCTAATTACAGATTCCATATTATTTTCCCAGAATTTAGTGATTCCAGATTTTTTTCCTCTACTTGATCTAAAAACACAGTTGCGACTGACTACAACAATTATATCACTTTCTTTTTTATTGGTTCTAAATGCCAGAAGACTGGGATAAAAAAAAAGATCTGTGCCATGTCTCTGTAATTCAATATTTTCTACAAAATGAAACAACTGAAAGAACTTCCTCCAAGTGTGGTGATTCCATGTTTTTTGTCTGTGCACTACTGTCCCATCTATACTTCACTGGAGTATCAGAGAAGAAAATGTGCACGTCTGTGTACCAACATAATCAAAATATTATCAGCATTATCAACCATTATATTATGACCTTACTTCCATATCATCAGCTCCTCTGACCACACAGCAGCACTTTGTAGTTCTATAATTACAGACTGTAGTTCATCTGTTTCTCTGCAGACTTTGTTGTCCTCCTTTCACCCCGAACTTCAAGGGTCAGGAGCCCACAGGACCACCACAGAGCAGGTATTCAGTGAGTCGTGCTGGTACGAGTGGATCAGACACAGCAGTGCTGCTGGAGTGTTTAAACCCTGTGTCCACTTACTGTCCACCCTAATAGACAGTCCTACCTAATGTCTCCACCTTGTAGATGTAAAGTCAGAGACAGAAGCTCATCTGTTGCTGCACAGTTTGTGTTGGTCACCTTCTCGTCCTTCATCAGTGGCCACAGGACACTTCTGGTTGGCAAACTGTTCTTAGTCCAGTAGTGACACTGAGGAGTTCAAAGACTCCGACAGCACTGCTGTGTCTGATCCACCCAACACACACTAACACACCACCAGTGTGGACTTCAGTGTCACTTTCTGTGTTTAAATATAATGTTGCATCAATGATCCACCACCCACCTAGTACATGCTCTGTGGTGGTCCTCTGGGGTCCTGAACACTGACGATCAGGGTGAAAGGAGGACAAAAAGTCCACATAGAACTAAAAGTGTACGGTGAGTGGAGCTGATGGGTAAGTGACCGATTTTGGGAAACAGCAAGAAGGTCCCAAAAACAGACTGAAAGAGAGAAAACACTTCTTCCCGGCTTTTCCATGTCCTCAGGCTTTCAAAAAAAAATCCCCCAGCCAGTTCCTCGGGCTTCAGGACCTGCAGCACAGTGGAGACGTTTTCCATGTCAGGAAAGGCAAGAAAAAAAGGCAGAGGAAAGTTCCACTGTGGACGGCAGGACGGACACTGGGGTAAGCAGAACAGTGGGGTAACCCTGGTCCAACACCACTGGAAACTGAACGTGTAAATAGATTTATACGTACACTTACTCATAGCTTTTTCAAAAATAACAGCGGTGGTTTCCAACGCCTGCCTTCCCCCCCACCCCCTTCGCTAAAGGTGTGCCAGAGGTTCCATTGGAAGGGGCCTGCATGGCTCCGGGATGATGCTGCAGAGGTCTTCGCCATCAGGGGAAATCAAACGGGGGTTGCACAAATGTGTGTGGCTCCTTTTTTTATTTTTCCTTCGGTTGCTGTTTGTTTTGAGTCCCCATCCTTGTTTTAGTTACAGATTTGTAACTCCCTGCTTTTAGAATCCCCACAACCCCTCTTTCCGTTCCACAGCTATTTTTCACTCTACCTCTCCAGCGTTCACTTTCTGGGATACGAAATGTGGTAATCTCGGATTGTCGCCTGTGTGTGTTTGTGTATTTCCTGACAGCGCTTAGCAACAAGATTATGTCAGCAGTGGCGGGGTTTGATAAAGAGAGAGTGCCGTTTCAGCGGATAGAGCTGACAACACCTTCATCCCTGTCAGCTTTCAAGCACACACTCATTCACTTCCCCTCTCTCCCTCGCTCATTCACACTTTCAATCATCCCCTTGCTTTCTTCAGGCCAGAGATCTCCTCGTACCGTACAGGAGCACTCTGTAGTTCTATAATCACAGACTGTAGTTCATCTGTTTCTCTGCATTCTTTATTCTCCTCCTTTCAGCCTGATCTTCAATGATCAGGACCCCACAGGACCACCACCGAGCGGGTATTATGTGGCTGGTGGGCCATTCTCAGCACTGCAGTGGCAAAGTGGTGGTGTGTTAGTGTGTGTTGTGCTGGTACAAGTCACAGACAGACACAGCAGAGCTGCTGGAGTGATTAATCCCTTAGTGTCACTCCTGGAGTGAGAACAGCCCGCCCACCAGAAAAAGCCAGCCAACAGCCTCCTGTGGGCAGAAGATGAGCTTCTGTCTCTGACTTTACAGCTACAAAGTTGGGCGTCTAATGGAGTGCACAGTGCGTGTTGAAACACTCCAGCAGCACAGCTGTGTCTGACCCACTTATACCAGTTCCACAGTGCCAGCACACACCATCACCTCGCCATCATCTTTGAGTCACAGGTTTGAATCCCAGGTCACAGTCCATGAAAGCAACATTGGTAGATGGTATCATGCCCAGCATGCACAGGTGTCTTACCAGGGGCTTTCCACCAAGTTCACTGGCTGCCCAGCAATGATGCAGTGCCAGCCATTTGAAAAGAGGCATGACTTCACATGTATTAGAGGAAGCACATGCTAGTCTGCACTCTCCCAGTGTCCTAGAGCATCCTATGTGATAGACGGAGAGTCCTAATGGTGTCGGAAAACTTGGAAAATTGGAAAATGGAAAATTCCAAACCTAAGACAGCGAGTAGGGGAAAGGCTAAAAGCAATGTGGATACAGTTTCCTCAGCTATCCAATCACACACTGCGCTGAGAGGACACAGAGCACTGCACTGTTAGTTCTGGGACCTCCTCTTCACTGCAATTGGTTCTAATCACCACCACGTTTGTCATGAGACCTCCCCCTGACTGCGGTTAGTCCTGATTACTTTTGTTTGTCTCTTCCTGACTGTGATTGGTCAAAAACCTTGCCTTCTTTGTTCTGGACCTTACCCTAAACTGACTGTTCTACTAAAACCCATTTTGTTCACTTCTATGCTGGATCTCTCTTCTCTACAGCACAGAGCAAAGGGAAATTAGGAGGAGTGGAAAAATACAAAAATATGCAACATGAAAAAAATCTCAACATGGACAAGTTGGTAATACCCTCCTGCATGTAGTCTGGGAGAACACTCAGCGCCGCAGGATACAGAGATAATGGTCTCGAAAAGACTGCATATAAAACAGTCATATTTCACGAAGAGGAGAGACACAGCCGAGCAAATCAGCAGCAGCAGCAGTATATAACGGTGCACAGCAAAGCTGGAAACATCGCTGTGTAACACCGGTTTACAATCCAACTTGTGAAGTACATTTTTCAAAGTTGAGTGATGAAACCCACCAGACTCGAGAGGCTACAATGAAAACATATAGACGGTGCAATGAACAAATACTTGATGGAAACGTGCACATAACGTCTACATCGTTTTCCAACTGGGAGGAAAAGATTCCCATCTAGAAAAGGTGAGCACGTGGAGTGCACCTTATCATCGTGTTCTGAAAGACCTAAATGTTCTAGTCAAACGGACAGTCAGTGGAAAGAGTGTTTAAACACTCCAGCAGCACTGCTGTGTCATATGAGTGCAACACACGCTAACACACCACCACCACCATGTCAGTGTCACTGCAGTGCTGAGAATGACCCACCACCCACTTAATACCTGCGCTGTGGTGGTCCTGTGGGGTCCTGACCAGTGAAGATCAGGGGGTCATCAGTGGAGCTGATAACATGGATAGTGAGTTTAGAAATGGTATGGTTGACCGGAAGCCCCCTTGTTATGTATCCTTTATTTGGACTACAATGGGCTGTGTTTTCATCCTTGATCCTTAAAGGGCTGCTGTCCGGTGTTGTGAATTTGAAATCATTAAACTCATCATCATCATTAATAACATCTCCACTAGGGACTTCCCAGTCCAATCCCGCAGACGAAGGCCAATCCAGGCACATTTTAATGGACTGGGTATCGTCTTTTTACCCCGTCCTAACACGGCATCCTCTAGGCACCATAAACAAACATTATTCCCAGGCTGCAGCAGTGAGGAGCATGCTCAGAAAGTCAAAGCAGTGTAGATGTCTGCAGCGTGGGACCATTTTACAGTGGAACACGTAAGAGTTTATGACAGCGTTTCAGCTTTTCCTCAAGAGTTGGGAGTGCTAAATGTGAGTGCGGCTGACGTGCAGTGTGGGAAACACACTCCTGCCATCTAATCAAGCTCATAAATTACAGCCGGTTTAAATGCAAAACTACCATCTAATCCCTCTGTTTTAGCAGCAGCACTACCGCGCCTTTAAACCACATTTAAACCACGACCGAACAGCACAAAAATGACAAATATTGAGAAGGTTCCCTTCGAGCCTCCTCAACAGATTGGACCATTCAAGGTCATGTGGTATCCGACACCAAGACTTTAGCAGCAGATCCTTCAAGCCCCATAAGTTGTGAGGTTGGGCATCCATGAGCATCAATGAGATGCAAGTGTCCATGACCCTGTCGCCTGTTCACCGGTTGTTCTTCATTGAATGTCCATGATGCGAGGAGGAGAACACGGAACAGCGTATTATCCAAAAGCTTAACTTGTTCTTTCAGCACCAGAACAGAATGGAACCCAAAAGACGTTTATGAATCAGGGCAACAGCTTTTCTCTGAGTTTGGACAATATCTTATAGACAAGCCCCAAAAAACGAACAGGCTAAATCCAAAACACATCTTACAAGCAGGGCTTCAAATGACAAGATCATCAGATACCAGGCGCTGGTTTGTGGAGGATTTTATAGCTATATGTACAGAGTAGGGCTGGGCAATATATCCCACATTTTTATATATCTACATATATTTTGTGCAAGATATAAAAATAACCATATTGTAATATTGCATCTACGGATGTCCCAATCAAGTTATTTTGCAGATATGAAGTAAAATCACTTTAGAAATCACAGAATTTTAATAACAGTTTATATAATGAGAATCTCAACTGTAATTTATTTAGTTTAGAAGCAAATGTTCTTAAAATGACTGTTTCATAGTGTGTTTAATATCTTATAATCCAGTCTGAATGACCTGCCTCACAGTTCAGCTCTCAGTGCCTTTAAAACACCGCAGTCTAATCTGTTCCTGTCTGTTGTTGTTCACCCTCTGCTCTCATATCTGCTGTTTGTTGATTACTGATGTGTAACAACTAGTTTATAGAGGGGGAAGGTGCTGTGATTTGGTTTTCAGTACATTAGGATTAGCAATAAGCTTGGTTCTGAACTCGCTCTTCAGAGCTGGTTCATTAATAAAGATAGGTGTTCGGTCGGTTCTGCTGCCAGGAAAACAGCTGCTTCCACAAGAGCTTTATATGGTTTCAGATATTATGCTATGTTTCCATGTTCCACTATAAAACACACTGCAGGGTCTTAACTCCCATTTACCGTCAGGGAAATTCCTCACGGCTGGAAATGTCCACTAACGGTGTCTTGAGGCCACCAGATGGTGCTCTGAACATCGTGTCTCGGAAATGGATTGAGATTAAACGAGCCGATACCGATCCATTAGAATATCCCCGAATTGGCCCCTGAATTTTTCACTAATCGTATCTGTTGTACAGTTTATTTCTAAAACAGAGCACGAGTGTGTAGTTTGTAAATACACGGCGTGATGTGCATTTGGTGCTACAATTAAAGACTGATATGTTAAAATTATACTTTGCTACGTATATTATATCGTATTGGTATCACCAGTTGTCTTAATTTTTTTAGTCCTCGCCAGCTCTAGTGCAGACACACCACTCAAACTAACGAAGAAGATACTTCCTTTGATGATGAAACACTGTAAAGACAGAGCCACGCTGTCAGAAAATGAGAGCAACCCTCCCCATTGCTTAGCGCGTTTTATCATCTTGCAGTTGCAAGACTTCTGTCTGTGCCTCTCGGGGACAGACTAGAAATATCCCTCTCGGGGACAGACCGAGGCAGTGACCAGTATACCCTCAGAGTCAGTCTACTGGGCACAAACTACTATGGTCTGAAGGGCGATCAGGAGGCCAAAAATCTCTCTCTCCAACTGTTTACTCTCACAAACAAAACGGAAGTAATGTACAAACAGAAATCACGTAAATGTGATGCACATCTGTTCTGACTGCTTACTCAAACACCACGACTGGAAACCTCTGCATTATAAACACTGCAGTTAGCGGGAGTGAAGTGAAATTATGGCTGGACCAGACATCCAGCAGGCCTCACCTAGACAGGTAAGGGACTGGTTGCCGTGGTGACAGGATTTCGGGGCATCCATGACAAAGTGTGTGTGAGTGTGTGTGTGTGTGTGTGTGTGTGTGTATGGGGAACACAGCCTGTGGAATGCAGGCTTGTCTCAGCAGGGACCCGAGGACTGACTCAGAACAAAGAGAGACTTGTTCCTCCTAAACAAAAAGACAGGTAACCTAACCCACATTTCACTTTCTCTATCCCTCGCTCTCTCGCCCTCTCTCTCTCTCACATGCTCTCTCTACACCTCAGCCCTTACACCATCTCTTTCCTCATTCTACATGGTCTCCCTGTACTGCCCATATTCTGCTCATCCTCACTCTCTCCATTA
>CM067511.1:5982356-6177356 GCA_034509495.1 Acestrorhynchus altus | reverse complement strand
TATATGTAACTGAAAAATGAGCAGTTGGCAGTGACGGTTATCCTCCCTTCACCCCGATCTTCAGTGGTCAGGACTCCACAGGACCACCAAAGCAGGTATTATGTGGCTGGTGGGTCATTCTCTGCCTGCAGTGGCACTGACCTGGTGGTGGTGTGTTGGTGCCTGTTGTGCTGGTATGAGTGAAACAGACACAGCAGTGCTGCTGGAGTGTTTAAAACACTGTGTCCACTCACTGTCCACTCTATTAGACACTTATTAAGGTGCTCCACCAGATGTAAAACCAGAGACAGAAGCTCATCATTTCTGTACAGTTTGTTGGTCATCCTCCAGTTCGCAAGCAGCTGCAGCCAATCCTCATTCCTCCATCAAGAAACAAGCATGCTGTATAAACCAATGGCACGAACCAGCAGGGACTCCACCTGGCTCCCATCTCTCACACAAAGGCTTTATTAATGGTACAGTAGCAGAGCAGAAACCTGATTACTGCCCGACCGTGTAAACATATTGATAATAACAGCAGCTGATTCTATCCCATCTATCCCATCTTCTCCGTAATGAAACGTGTAGTTGATTAGTGTTCTTTAAGTACCGACGATATACAATGTATGTTCAGAGTGTATATTGTGAATCATGGTAATACAGTTTAATCATGATATATGACAATACTGTCATATTGTCCACCCCGACAAACAAGCAGTTTCTACCGATATCGGCCCAACAGCATTATATGATTTCTATTTCTTGTTCTTTACTCCTCTACACTCCACAGCACCTTTAAATGACATGCATTTCTGACAAGCTGAGACAGAAGCAAGTGGACTGAGACAGCAAGGTAATATTACAGGATTGCACGGCTGTTCTGCCAGCCTCACCAAAGTTATATAGTGCAGATAGCAGTGTGCGGAGACTGAAGTACCAACAGAGGTGCTACTCTCCTTCTTACAGGTCAGCAAAACATTCCAGTGACTTTTAAGCTGCTATTTTGAGGTAAAAAGGCCATACAATGTTGCCTTAAGTGGAGGAACTGTAAAAGAACCTACTTGACTATTTGTCCATGTAAAAGGTTGTGAATGGATGTACAGTATAATGGCTGGTCTGAAGGCCCGACACACAAAACCATACTCTAGATAAGCATCAGCATCATTATGTCTACACTTAACACACCCATGCTTTCACTGCCAGAGTCAAAAGAGCTGTCTCAACAGCTTATGGAGAACTGCATGGTGTACTCAGGTGCAGTGGGAAGCACAAAAGCCTGTTCATTTCATACCTCCACAAATACAACCAACCTACCGGTGCAGGAAATGGAAGAGAGAATATTTAAGAAATCGGAGTTCTGAATTTGAATGCCTCTTCAGTTGTGCAGCCATAAGGATATGTTGTAATCGGGGAAATATGCGGGGGTTTGAATCACCACTTTGTTGGCCTGGGACCTGTCTCACTGTGGACTAATGTGGTGAGCGATGCACGCCGAGAGAATCCTGACAACTGTGGAGCTTAGACCATTCTGAGCCCTGTTTAGTGCAGATCGGGTTTTATGGGGTCAGACACAGGAGTTCGTATTTTTATAAGCAGAGGCCTCTCTTACTGACACTCTACTGGGTTCTTTTCTACTAACTTTCAGCAGGCCTCAAGTATCAGGTGTAAACCCGATATCCTCCGCAGTCAACCTGTCAGCAGTGAGTAATCTGGAGCACAAAGTTAGAGCCGGGTGTCGCCCGCTTTTGTAATCCACCCACAGTGTGTTGTAAGACTATTAGCGGGGCAGACTTCCAAACAAACGCAGACGTAAAAGCTTTTCATTGACTGGATAAGCTCCTACAGGACCTAAAAAGAACACTCCTGCATACTGCTATACTAGAAACAGGTCAGTTAACAGTGTGAAATAATTCTTATTCAAATATGGTGAACTGCTGGTTCAGGAAAGTTAAAAAAGCAAGGAAAATTCAATTTAAATATGCAAATTTGTATGCATTTTCTGAAAGCTATATAGAGAACATATATAAACATTTATATTAACATATAATCTTTATACAGGCCATTTATAAATAGAGCCAAATTGTTTATGGTTGGTGGTTAGGAAATGCAGAATGGTTACTATGATGTGATGATGATGGTGTTGCTGGTTATTGCTAGATATTTACTATTGTGTCAGTAGGTGGTTACTATGATATTGATGGGTGTCAATATAGCATTGGACTTCACCTGTCACCATAGCAGGCGTTTGCGATGTTGATGGGTGATCGCTGTGGTGTCAGGAGGTTGCTCAGTGCTTGCTATGATGTTGCTCTGCAGTTTCTATGGCATCAGTAGGTGGTTACAGGATTGCCTGCTGGTTGTGTTTGTCATTCCAAGGGTTTGCTGTAGGTTGCCTGATGATAGCTATAGTCTGGTTATATCTATAAATCAAACTACAATGAGTGTCAAACAGAAACCAGTTGACCTAAAAGGACAGAAAACCCCACCGACTCAAACACAGAAGCCAGGGGGAAGCTGCCTCACTGCCAGCCCATATGCTTCCATCAAACATGCATTCTGAGTCAGTGGCTTTGTGTCAGTGACTGAGAAAAAGGACAACAGGAAGAGGGAGGACCCTTGATGTTGGAAAGAAGATATGGTGTAATGATTAAGGGGCATGGTACATAAATACACTTATCATGCCCACGATTCATGGAGCTCATAATCACTGGTGGTAATCATCTTGGAGTGTCCTTGCAGGACCTCTGGCACCAAGGAAGGCGTATTGTTCCTTTCTTTCTCCCTAAGAATCCATTTCTATGAGTCTCTCGGTCCCACCCATTCAAAACAGGTTAGGCATGTCCAGTCATACTATGGGCGCCGATCATTTCATTACACAATGATGGACACTGAGGTGAGACGCCTCAGTGAGATTCAAAGCGCCCGAGAAATACGAAGGGCAAAGGAAAGAGAGGATGAGTGAAGGTGAAAACTAGAAGGCAATGAGAAACGACGCAAGAAATCCAATTGGATGGATGGAGGCAGGTTTAGAGTCACAAAGAGAACAAAGAAGAAAAGGACAAATTAGAGGCACGACTGAAGTTGAGAGAGAGAGAGAGAGAGAGAGAGAGAGAGAGAGAGAGAGAGAGAGAGAGAGAGAGAGAGAGAGAGAGAGAGAGAGAGAGAGATTTACTGATTGATTGCTTGTAGCCCAACGCTTAAGTAAACCCCAGCTAAGTCTGGGCTGTTGAGCAGAACGGAGAGATTCACTTATGTGAGCTTACAGAGGCTCTGGGCTGTCGGCTGCTTCATCACTAACACACTGTCTCCAACTGCTGTGGTCCACGCATGGCTCTCCTTGCAGAATACTGATGCACTGACCCTGACTCAGTCCCACTAATGGACTAAACCAGGCCATCAATTTCTCACACATTATAAAATCCAGGTAGACAAGAGAGAGTGCTCAGATAACATTGTAGAGTGGCCACTCTGACAACTCCACTCCACTCTGAGAAGCTGGGTTATATTTAGCATTTTCTTTGATCATCTTCTGCTCCCACACTGTGTAAACTAATAAATTACACTGTTTAATTAAACAATTAAATTATTTCGCATAGAAATAGACTTCAGACTTGACTTTAGGGCTGGGCAGTATGGACAAAAAAAAAAAAAAAATACAGTATTTTTAAAACATACAGAAATTTGATCTTCCTTCCTTCGTTATACACACCAAGACTGTGACCAACATGCTCCCTATTCCCTCGTTAGTATTGCGCTATATAGTGATAGACTAGTAGTGTAGAAACAGATGAATTTGGACACTTCCTCATCAGCAGTGCACGTCAAACACGAGTGTGTGAGCTCTGTTTAAGAACTTTAAAAGCCGATATAATTGATATCGCCTCAGTCCATATCTTGCTCTGTTTATATCCCGATATTGATATAAATATCGAAATATCGCCCAGCTCTAGCTAGAAGAAGAGTGAGATCATTGAGCGCCGCCGAGCAAAAACAAGGCAGCGTAGCTGCTGGTTCACGGTTTACACACACCAGACCAAAAGCTGCCTCGTCACTTTCCGCACTCTCACTTCCTGCTAGGCCTGGAGAAAAGCTCATATCTAAAGGCCTTTTCTCAATCGAATGGAAAAAGCACCACCTCATCTAATCCTCTTTGCTTTTCAAATGCAGGAAGGGCATCTATTGTTCAGGTGACCTTTCGTTCTCAGACTCCTGTCCACACAAATAAAGATATATTTGAATACATAATTTTTTCCCCTCTGCATTTTGGCCTCCTTTGAAAAACAAAAACAGTACGTCGGATATGACTGAAAATGTAGCTTTGGTTTAAGTTTGTTTTAAACAATTCTGCTCTCATTGTATCAGCTTGTATGCTGTTTGCAATTTTAGGCTTGATTATGTTTCCCTTTAATTAACGTCCACTTAATTTTGACATCATCAGTCCACACTAGGTTTGGGTACCAGTCACATGTGAATTGATATCGTACTGGTACCTGGAACTGTTTGGTACTTTATTCTGCCTGTTGTAAAAGAAAAAGTCCAAACTTCTCAAATTCCACATTCTTTTAATGAACATACCTTTAAATATATGAAGATGAGCTGCAATTATATGAAATCAATTTAGAAATTAGAGCAGAAATATATGGATGTATTTCTTTATGTGAAATATGACACACCAGAGTGATTCACTGCAGATGTCTGGCCATGCTTGATGAATCCCCACTGTCATGTGAAGACAGACCAGTTGGAGAGACCAGGACTGAGAACTACTGCTATGGACCAATAAAATCATGTGGTCATTTTGTAGTCTTTCATGCCCACTTTAGGAGCTCTGAATCCAAGCTTTTGCTGCTTTTGTGCTCTGTGGTCATCAAACATGGTCCAAAACTAAGGCAATTTGTCCTCAGGACATTTTCTCTTGTTACCCGACCAGAGCACCCACAGCACTATACAAAAGTCAGAGACTTCAAATAGATCACATCAAAACTGGAGATTAGGTTCACGTCCCTCCTTACAAGAGATATTTCTGAGCAGACAAGATCTATCTGTTTGGACACTGAAGAAAATTTCAAATTAAAAAATGACTGAGAGACAAAGGCGGCGATCAAACTGTCCCCATCAGATAAACATCATTTAAAGCTTTCATCTTTGAGAGAGAAGAAACTTCAAGCTCCACACCATAAACTCCACAGCTGCTTCTCTATTAATCCACTGCTAGAAGACAACTCGGAAATATGGGTCTGAAAGGATGTGAAGCTCTTACTGGGAAAAGGAACCAGACAAGAGGAGAGAAGATCTACCAATCAAACTGCTGATGTTCTCATAACAAGTCCAAACATTCCAAGTCCAAGTTAATGACTTTCCACCTATCTGGCCGGACACTGACAGAAGACAAAGACTCTCTCAGGAGACAGCTCTCCTGCTACCTGCCCACATTCCAGCTTTTGCTACCTGCCTCAGACTCTTTGCTTACCCTCCAACTACATTTAAGATTAAAGAAACTCTGCCTACACTCATTAAGAAAGACAGACGATGGAGATGAAATGGTGTCATACCAGACGATTGTGAAGTTACTCAGAACGGCAGTGGGTCATCTCCAAGTGCCAGTTTTGTCTTGGTGGAGATGACCAATGAATCCATGTAGAGGTGCCGTGGTCAGCATCAAGACTAATGGTCTCCAGCGTGTTCGGAAAAGGTAATATCTCACTGCTGTCCCAGTGTCTCACTGCTGTCCCCCTTGAATCTCAATTTTCATTTTATTTTAAAATGTAATCATTACATTTTCATTAAAATTAAGATTTTTTGAATCTGCTGATTCATCGTTTCCTCCGAAATCAACGGTATTAAAGAGAGTTTATCCTGCTTTTGTCGGAGTAACTGTTTCTACTGTGAGATTTTAGAGCACTGCTGTGAAGATTTGATTGTATTCAGTGAAAACAGCAATAGAGAGGTGAAGATGTAGCTCTCGGCAGTGATGCTGTATATTTTGGAGAGAAGTGGCAGCAGGTTTTTATGTTATATACTCATACAGGCACACACACACACACACACACACACACACACACACACACACACACACACACACACACACACACACACACACACACACACACACACACACACACACACACACACACACACACACACACACACACACACACACACACACACAGTCATTCTTCCTTTCAAACTGTGCTCGTTCTCAGAACACACTGTGCTCTGGTGACTCATGCCATCATATCCACATAACACTTTGGAAAGAAAATCGTTCAAAATAAATAAAGAATCATTGGTTGTCTCTGTCCCCCACCAGAGAACCCCCCCCAATCCCATCCCATCGCGTCGCCTAGTTACTGGCGGCTTTTGTTCTCCTTACATGCAAAATCGTGAGGGGAGCAGAATGCTAAACATTTTAATATATTCAAAAAACACACAAATGAGTCCAGAGAGTGGGCAGGAGTCCTCCGAGTCTTTCCATCACGTGCATGCTTTTGTAGAACACACACACTTTCGCAAAGACAAAAACATGCAAATGGCACTGTACACTGGACACACACAAACACACTTTTATGGAGCGCTCACCCGAATCTCCACCAGAGGCCTGCGGCAGGCTGTGTTTGACACTTTTATTGGAGTGTAAAGAACTCTACAGGAGTCCCGCGGTCAGTAATGCTGACCTGCATGCTGGCTTCAAAAGCTTCACCCTGTTCAAACTGATACGGGTGAAAAAAATTGGAAAAACAATTTTGCCCCTAGTCTGATGTAGCTGATCAGCCAAGATGTTTGGTTTGGGGTCTGCTTCACATCTAGAGGTTTAAGAACGTATTATATCAAGTTTAATATCATCAATTCTCAATGAAAGACTGGTGGCAGACAATGGCTCATAATCCACACACCAATGATATCCATGATCACATGACCACCTCCTTGTTTCTACTCACTCTGTGCATTCTATCAGCTCCTCGGACCACACAGGAGCACTTTGTAGTTCTACAATTACAGACTGTAGTTCATCTGTTTCTCTGCAGACTTTATTCTCCACCTTTCACCCTGATCTTCAACCCCACAGGACCACCACAGAGCAGGTGTTGTCTGGTTGATGGGTCATTCTCAGCACTGACGTGACACTGACATGGTGGTGGTGTCCTGTGCTGAGTGGATCAGACCCAGCAGTGCTGCTGGAGTGTTTAAACCCCTCAATGTCACCTATGGACTGAGAACAGGCCACCAACCAGAAATATCCAGGCCGCAGTGTCCTGCAAGCTCTGATGAAGGACTAGAGGATGACCAACACAATCTGTGCAGAAACAGATGAACAGATGACTGTCTAATAGAGTGGACAGTGAGTGGACACCGTGTTTACACACTCCAGCAGCACTGCTGGGTCTGATCCACTCGTATCAACACAACACACGAGACATTTTACTAGACAATGAGTGTAGAAACAAGAACGTGGTCAAAAATGTTACGGTTGACCAGTGTTTATATTACAAAAATAATCAAATAATATCCTCCAAAACTGCTGCTTTAAGGCAACGCAACATAACCTTCTTCCACTGATGTCAACAGAGCACGATCCTGACATGACCAGGCCTCATACAGCGTGTGTGAGTGTGTGCCTATACAAGTATAAGTGTGTGTGTGTGTGTGTGTGTGTATTTTTCTTGTAATGCTCCTAAGGAATGCCAAGGGCCTTACAACACAACCCCCTTCTTCTTTTCGTTTTTTTCTGTCCGAAGTCAGACGGAAAGTTCATAAAAAGGTAAATTCATAAAAGTGGATAAGAAAAACAGACCCCACTACAGGTTTTAACGAGTCTGGGCTTTGGAAAAGTCGGCAGCCGTGTTCAGAGAGGCCAGCAGTGCACACACACCCCAAACCACCGCGCATTATTAACACAACATGTAAAAATCACCACACGGCGAAGGCCAATTAGCCTTAAACTACTGAAGGAGAGAGAAACCCAACACTATGCCTTCGGCATCTGGTTAGAGTAGAAAGACGCTCGAGCTTTGGACACACACACACACACACACACACACACACACACACACACACACACAAACACACACACACACACACACACACACACACACACACACACACACACACACACACACACAGTAATTAACCCAAACGGTCTGCAGAGTGCTACAGATGCACTGTACTGTGTGTTTTCAAGCCCTTTTAACCCAAAGCCCAAAGCCAGAGAGCCGAATCCAGTAGTACACAGGGGAGAGGAACAGAGGGTGGAAATGGAGCAAAAGTAAGGATTCCCTCCCTCTATCTTTCCATCCATCCCTCTTTCCTTCCCTTCACCCGTGTCGTGTGTTTGGACTCATCGGAAAAAGAAAAAGTGCGGCACGTGCAGTGACCCAACCCAAGTCCAAGGCTGCAGTGTGTATTAGCAGCAGGGGTGCCCTGATCATGAATTTTTATGGGCCATTATAATACTGACTTCTTTACTGCTCAACCATCCAATCACAAATTTTTATTAGTACGTTCATTCAGACTTTTATTACTGATTGCTACTGATACCATTTCCTTTACCAGCATAGAATTATTAATATTATTAATGTACTCACATACCAGAGTGAGTGATGTTCTCAGTGTGGATCAGGTTAGTGGTGTTAAAGTCTTCATTCTGCTTCTCTTAGTTTTACACATTTTAGTTACTTTAGCCGAGTTTGAGTCAGATAAACCCGACAGTCTGATAACAGGCCATCAAATCCACTTTCACTTTCCAGCTTTCAGATATATTCTGTGCTTGACCCGGTTTGTTCAGGTTATAAGTGCTGCCAGCTTTGCATTCTGCATTACAGACACTCCAGAATGGGTTTCTCACCACTGCTCACTGCGTGCTCGTACTGAAATTTGTCACCGATTCATTTGACTTGTGTACTCTGTAGAATAGACATCGTTCACTCAGTGTACAGATTTTGATACCAACCTCAAAAACCTGTTTATTAGTCCCAGCATTTGTAGCAGGACTTGTTCTGCAATGTCTGTAATGCAGAATGCAAAGCTGGCAGCTGAAGCTTCTTCTGTTGAAGCTTCTTCTGACACAAAGATTTTGATGGTTGCACAAACTGTACCTTGTACCTTTGCTACCTAATGGTCAGGTCCCCGTCATCGGCAGGTCCAGATAAGGGCCACTTCGGGATTCGGTTCAATACCTTGGTCTCCCTTCAACAATAGATTAGAGGAAATTCCAAGGACTTTCTAAGGAATTCCCAATTTACTCAAATCGATTGGCTAAGAAACAATATGAAATAGGCATTACCCAAAAATTGGGAAATTTGGAAACTTGGACAAACTGATGAGATGTACCCCTACACTACCTACAGTAGTAAAAAGGAGTGTACAACTGCACATGTATTTACTGAGAAACACTAGAAATACACTCGGGCTTCACAGAATTGGTCAGTGAGAGCACAGTGACATGAATTATTTACAGATCAAACTGGTTTACCTATAACAAGCATTTTTGGGATATTCAGGATTCATGAATGAGTAGAAAAAGCGGAATTCTCAATTCTCTCTTTAGCTCTTACAATTCAGAAGGTGGGGGAAGAGCCTGTGAGCCTGGCATCCTTTACTTATGCCTCCAAAATTTCCAGGACTCCCAGTATACCAGCAAAAAGCCTTTCGACATGTCTGTCTGCGATGTGGTAAAATGTGATGCGGATCACTTTGTTTTCTAAGACAATCTTTCTCAGAATGCACATCACCAATTAACTGGAAAACAGGTTGTTGCATGAACCAGGTTTGGAGAAGTGTCACATGGAGCAGCACAGCTGCCAGCTGTGGAAAGAGCCCTTTCAAGAAGTTGAGTGGTTCATCTCATTATCTCTTGCAGCACTGAGAGGATAGCAACACTCCGTCAAACTCAGGAATAATTACAAAAGATAATTATAATGGTTTCGTTACAGCGCAATAAACAAAAGCTGTGCTCTGTGGCTCTGTGCTCCCAAAAGCTAAAAACGTATTATTTCTACATTAAAGAAAATTAAAATAATTAATTTTAGGGTACCATAAAACACTATTCCTGCACTGTGTGAACATTATTTCTGCACATCAGCTCCTATCAAACACACAAAAAGAGCACAGACAAACATGTAGTGTACTAAAGCATTCTCCCCACATCGAAAATATTATGTCCACCAGAGGATTAACATTACTTCAGTACCCGAGTAATAGAACAGAGATGTAGGGGTCCAGTGTCCCCTAACCATGTATAAGTAGTTTGACCAGAGGAGGATGGGTCCTCCCCTTATGAGCCTGGTTCCTCCCAAGGTTTCTTCCTCCAGTTGAGGGAGTATTTCCTTGCCACTGTCACCACGTGGCTTGCTCACTAGGGGATCTGTCATCTATACTTTTTCTCTGTTTTAACCTCTTATTTATTTATTTATTTATTTATTTTATTTTATTTCTGTGAAGATGCTCTGTGACAACTTCAGTTGTGAAGAGCGCTATAACAATAAATTTTGATTTGATTTGATTTAAAATGGCAAACACCATATATATGTTGATAAATGAAACCACATTTATCTAATAAAAATCACAGGATCTCCGTTTTAAAAAGCTATTATGACCTTAATATAGTTATATAGTATTGAAGTCCAGACTTTTGGAGACGTGACAAGACCAATACTTTGGAGTAGGACTGGGCGAGGTAGCAATATTCAATAAGAACAAGACATGGGCAGAGGTGACATCATTTATATGACGTTTCAGGGGTTTTTTTTTTGTTCCCTGCTCTTCTCCAATCCCTGCCCTCAGCTCCTCCTCTGGGAGGCACATCTTCTGAGCCCTGCGAGTTGTGGTCCGTAGGTGTCCATGGTCCTGCCTGATGTTTTGGAGATGTTCTCAACCAGTCATCTAGATATCACAACTTGGCAAAGTGGATCAGACCCTTATGCTTGCCTATTGTTCTTGCTTTTAAAACAGCAGCTTCATGAATTGACTGGCAGCAGCATGCCTGCTTCAACCTAAAGCCACGATTAGCCAAAGAATGTACTGAACGATATGATTATCAATACTGGCCGTCCACACGGGGAGATTAATGGTTACGAACGACTGTTCTGAGTCTATAAATGCATTATGCTGTTCATCCATCTGTTCGATTGTAGTAGAGATGTACAGGTTGATTGCACTGAGACGCAGAGTAGGTATTTATTATGTGGATGGCGGGTCACTGTCCGCACTGCAGTGACTGACATGGTGGTGGTGTGTTAGTGCGTGTTGTTCTGGCACAAGTGGGAAATGGACAGGACCACCTTGGATGGTCAGTGGAGTTTACTAAAATGTGTATGGAGTGTTGAAACAACACTGGCTGATTGGTGTGGTCATGGCTCAACTGGTTAAAATACAAAATGCACCTTCTTTATCAGAGATAAGAGACAAAAAATTAAAGAACGAACGTGAGCGAGAAAGTGTTTCGAATGGACTTACAAATGATACACAGGCAGCGAGCAGCAGAATCCTGACCAACAGATCCTCAAACTGCTCCACCACCAACTCCCACAGAGACTTTCCTGAGAGAGAGAGAGAGAGAGAGAGAGAGAGAGAGAGAGAGAGAGAGAGAGAGAGTTTCAGATATAGTCCTCCATAGAGAGTAGGGATAAGTCTAGGCAGTAATAACACACTGTGTTAGTCAGTTTAGGCACTTTTCCACTGCATTTACACGAGTTTTGCCACCTGGTACCTGTGTTTATTAGGACTCTGTTACGAAAAACCGTGTGGCAGCATCACAATACGACAAACAGTGTTTACACATTGACGACAATAGCGCTGGATGTCCGACTGCTTTACGTGAAATGATGTTGAAACCTGGCAGAGTACTGATTGGCCAGAGAAACACGGTGTTTTAATTCCTACTCAGCTCGTTTGCAACCACAAGAGAACAAGTAGGAAAACAGTACAGGTTACTGGTACCAGGTCCTAAATTTGCCTAATGGAAAAGCAGAAACGCTGAGTAGAGTCAAGTGGTGGAGGTACCATGCAGTGGAAAAGCACCATAATAGAGGCTTTCAGTCAGACCCTCTTAACGCTCTGCTCTGTGTGTTCTGCTTTTATTTCATATAAAACCAGTTCTGTTGGAAACCCCATGTTTTATATCAAACCAGTTTAACTGGGAACTAATCAGACCTTGAGGATGCTTCAATTCTTCAAAGTGTTTACTTTCCCGTCCACTTGTATTATAGAAACAAGGCTAAACACAAGTCTGGACACTTAGCAAAAGTCACCTCTAATGTACTTTAACCATTTTTGGAAAGGAGTGTCCTCTTGCTGCGACATTGTGAGCAATATGTCTGGCTCAGCACTGACACTGTGGATTATTAGGGCTGTACTCGAGCTTTTAGGAAGCCATTTCTTACAGATAAAGCCGAGTGGGAGGGTGAGGTGTGTATGCATGCTTTCGGATGGTGTGCATCTCTCTCTTGTAAAACAGACAGCCCCGGTTCACGCGAAGAGCTAGTCTCGTAAAGAGAGAGCAGTAGCACCATGATGGAAAGATCAATATTTACCTTCCTCTGCAGGCAGCTCTGTCCATCCAACCACACCGGGACAGTACGTGGAGGAATGAGAGGAAGAGAGGGAGAGAGAGAGAGAGAGAGAGAGAGAGAGACAGAGAGAGAGAAACAGAGAGAGAGAGAGAATTAGAATTAATAATGAGAAATGATTTTGCCTTTTTTTCTTTTCGTTAAATAAATGAAAAATAAAACAAATGATTAATATTAAAAATTGTATTAAATTCAACCCCCAAATAAGACATATCACACACACACACACACACACACACACACACACACACACACACACACACACACACTTCTCAACGAGATCAGATTTTGCAGTGGGGTTTAGATCAGCACAACATATCAATTCATCATCTGGATTGTAATACGCAAGAGTCACATCGCAGGATAATATGCAACAAAAACAGGGTCTCATTTTCCATAACTCCATCATCAACCAGATGATTTTATCTACTCAATATCACAAGTCCAATCGTTGATACACGGAGAGCATTATTAATATATTAATAGACGCCCTTAACGGGAGCAACGGCTTCGCTGTTCACTCAGATCTTTAGTTAGTTAGAAGAGGCTAGAATCCAGATTCCTCAAGCTTAGATGCTGTTAAACAAACGTCAGATCGGAGACCAACAAGATTCAGGAGAATTATAAATGTTTAATGAGTTAAATGTTCTTGAAATAGATGGTCTTCAGTCTGTGTTTGAAGACAGCGAGTGACTCAGCTGTTCGGACCCTCAGGGGAAGTTCATTTCACCGTTTTGGTGCCAGGACAGAAAAGAGTCTGGATGCTTGTCTTCCGTGTGTCTTGAGGGATGGTGGACCAAGCCGAGCTGTACTTCATGCTTGAAGGGCTTTTGGTACAGATCGAGTTTGAAACACTGCCATCATGCGCGAATGGACCGGTCCATTTTTGGTCAGCATCAAAGTTTTGAACCTGATGTTCAGCTACAGGAAGCCAAAGAAGAGAATGCAGCTGAGGAGGTACATGAGTGAATCGTAACATTGTATCCTCAACTTCGCAAGAACATTCCTGTATTGTCTCATATTGCAACATATGCCACAGAACAGCGAAATATCACAATGTCCGTTTTGTCCAATATCGTGCAGCCCTAGTAGGGGAGGAGTGTTGATTGTGCCATTTTCAGTTGGGGATAGTTCTGACAACAGACACACCAACAAAGCACAATATGACAAACGTCACTCCCTGGACAATTTAGGAGAAAAGGTTCTGCAAACACTCATTCATGGGTTGTTCTAGGCACATCGTGGTAACTACGTTTTAGGCATGATAATGTGGAAATGTTCTCTCCAAGTGTATCTAAAGGTAAAGCAGCCTACAGGAAGGTCAGAAAAGGCTCCTGGCTGAAGTATGGGTGGGATGTTTGGAGCCTAAATCACAATATGAGGGTAAACACAAGGTAAATGAGGTTTACAAGCAACTAATAACACTTAAGTCTGATTGTACACTGCCCCGAGGAAAACAGAATTAACAATCACACATTGATTGCCAGCACAACTCGACAGGTTAATGCACTCTGCTCACTTGTTCAGAAAACCTTCTCACATGCAGCTTTGAAATTCTGCCTCACTTTTCAATGTTCCTGGATAAAAATTATCCATCAAACCTGCCACACGCTTGCTAATTTAATTTCAGCGCTTAAAATAATGATGCATTTCCCTCATTGTTCGCAAAAACAGCTCGGAGAACTTCGCCTTTGCCAGCCACAGCTCTGATAAGCATCTCCAGGACGTAACTGCGGGGGGGTTGAAAACTGTACGCACTACGTTACTTTGAATAGGTTGTGCTTAAAAACATTTTACACTCTGTGAGTACAGGTTTATGGATGCCAGCGCCACTGGCGGACGGCCAAGTTAGCATACGGCATACATCAGACAGTCTGTGTACATGAAGGCCAAGCGTCTGAGGCACATCGGGAATGTGCTGTTCAAACAGACGCACTATAGTCAGCTGTCATGTCGGTTCGGCAGAGCCAAGCCACTTTATCCTCCGATTGAAAGTTAATTACACAAACACACACAACACAAAAGGTCTGCCATAAGAATCAGGGATTACTGAAGGGATTACGGCTGGAGGATTCTTCCGGAATAAAAGATGATAGGACGAGCCTTCCTTAGCTCGGCCTTGATGGTGAGCATTTACTGACCACACCAAATGTGATTTAAAAAAAGACCTTTTCTCTGTAAGGCAAGAGCACTTCACGACACAAAGGAGATTAAAGGATTTATAAAGCTAATAAAAAGAAAGCCAGCACAATCATAGTTTCCAAGGAGGACGTATCAGACAGGGGTATTATATTACACACTGGGGCATCCCAAAAAAAAATGTCACTCATTTTTGTTTAATTCAAATAGTTCAGCGGTCATTTTACATTCATTACATACAAAAGAAAAAAGATATTTCAAACCTTTCAGTTTCACATGTGACGTGTGGATGGAATCCAGTTTTCCAAAACCTATTTGATACAGAACATTTAATCTGGAGTTTGAGTTAATTACTCTTCATACAGTATAAATACAGCGTAGACTTCAGAACACGAAACCACGATCATGGGAAAGACAGCCGACCTGACAGTCGTCCAGAAGACGGTCACCGACTCTCTCCAAAAACAGAGTAGCCACTGAAGGTTTCAGAGGTGAGGAGAGATAACATATTAATGGAATGTTGACTAGAAGGGGAACATGTGGAAGGAAAAGGAGCAAGAGCAACAGGGATGACCACAGCCTTGAGAGAACGGTCAAGAAAAGTCAACTCATGAACTTGGGAGAGCTTCAGGAGTGGACTGAAACTGCTATCAGTGCATCAAGGGGCTCCAACTACATCAAACCCCTCCTGAATCAGAGACGTCACAAGCGTCACACCTGGACTAAGAAAAGGAACTGGACTGTTGCTCAGCGCTCTAAAGTGCTCTTTTCAGATGAATGCAAAAGGTCAGAATGTTATATCCAGCTTCATTTTGTTTAGGCCAGGAATATATTTTAATTAGCCCTGAATGTTATAGCCCACTGCCCCCTTTCAACCTGTGCCATGATCTGAAAGCAAAACTGACCACTGAACGAACACAACACCTCCCCCCGGCTGAATCTAGGAGAACTCTGTTGGCTGAGCCCCGGGAATATGGGAAGATGAATCTATTTCAACATGAACTACATAAAAAATGTGTTACATTTTACCCTGCATTCGTTTACGCCCCACTCTCCCCTAATGGGTCAGATCACCAGCAAGCTTTGATTTAAAAATGCATCTGAAGACGTTTCTTCTAAGCCTCTTGATTCCATCTGGAACTGAAATTAAACGGAGACCAGATTGACTGAGAAAATCACAGAGGCGTCCCGCTGATCTGTGGCCACGAATATTAAGACTATAATAACCATCACTGTGACAATGGAGAAGCAACACATTAGCAGTCCCACACTTCCCGTGACAACAAAGTCATCTGACCATCGCACTCTTACTGTAGGAACGAAAGATCTGTCCACTGCTGGCAGAACGGACTGCTGGAACAGTCGCCTGCTCAGAAGGCATTGTTCTGCTGGAGCACATGAACGTGTTGGTAGCTGTGGAGGAGACCTACACACTGTTGTTGAGTCATTTCTAGAAGGTTCTCACTCTAGAGAACGTGTGTGTGTGGGAGCCGGCGAGCATGTGGAGAGTGGGAAGGGGCCGTGAGGAGTTACAGTGTGATTGAGCGTTCTCACTCCCTCTGTGTCTCTGGCAAATGAACACACACACACACACACACACACACACACACACACACACACACACACACACACACACACACACACACACACACACACACACACACACACCACACACACACACACACACACACACACACACACACACACACACACACACACACACACCTTACATAAACATCCGTTCTGCTCATGAAGAAAATCACACTCCATATCCAAATGAAATGGAGTCCACAGCTAGGTAACACTGCCCCATAAACACTTCTTGAAACAAACACCACTGACAGACAGTGAAGAACTGGCCATCTGGACAAGCGGGCAAAATCCAGGTGAGAGCATGAAGGATTCTATCCGCATACTGGGAAAAAAGTCTGAGCCCTGGCTCTGTAACTGGGAAACAAAGTGTCTAGGCCTGAGTATTCCAGCCCATCAGCAGCGGGCAGTCACGAGAGGGTCTTTTCACAAAAAGACACTCCCGAAACAGGTAGCCATCAGGGATCATGACCAACAATAAAACATCTGGCTCATCTGGAATTGTATGTATGACATTAGTATGTTGGCTACCAGCCTACTCCATAAACACTACCACAGCATCAGCACTGGTTACAGCAGTCGTCCAGAATCGGAAGTGTAGCGATACCGTACTGGCTACCAGCCTACTCCATAAACACTACCACAGCATCAGCACTGGTTACAGCAGTCGCTCAGAATCGGTAGTGTGGCGGTACCGTACTGGCTACCAGCCTACTCCATAAACACTACCACAGCATCAGCGCACTGGTTACAGCAGTCGTTCAGAACTGGTAGTGTGGCGGTACCATGCTGGCTACCAGCCTATACCACAATCCTATATCTATCTTATACCTATACCATGGTGTCAGTGAGTAGGACTATGGCCATCACCCCAAATCGGTCGAAAATGATCAATACCTGCAGTCCAGACAGATCCAAGGCACTCCGAGCTCCTGGCAATGAAACATCCAACCTGATCAAGCTCGACATTAAGCAGCATCAGTCATTAGTGCACACACGTGCGAGGGTGTGAATGGGGGGAGTTCCATTTATTCATTCTTCCCTTTCCCCATTACAGCTGCTCTAACAGCAATTACAGCCAACTCTCAGGGCGTTCAACAGTATCTGACAAATGGTGACATTAATTACCAAACGCAGTCTCATAAATCCAGCTGCGTTTGTGCTGCTCTTTCCTGGCGTTCGAGGACGGCTGTGCACGAATGGGCCGTGACAAAAAGGAACGTGAGGACGGGGGTCCCCTACAGCCTTCCGTTAAAGAGAAGGTTTCCAAATTGACCTTGCTCTCATCCGAATGGAAAACTACAAACTGATGAGAGTTTAAGAATTAAAGCTTTGTTTGTTTTCTTTCTTTCCACCATTTCTTTCAGCTCCCCTTCCATTTCTCCCCCCCAAACCAAGCAAGCATGTGAAAAGGCTGGAAAAGGGTCGATCCATAATGTCTGGAAGCCAGGATTCTTCCAAACACACAAGCAGGCTCGTGCGTCCATGCACACACTCAGGGTAACAGATGGGTGACCGTCTGAGGGGCATGTGCACTGGAAACAAAAATAGAAAATCAGCCCATGACAAGAAAACCTGCACCAGTGGAAACACACCGTGGCTGAATATTACAAGTCACCAAACACCACCATGGTCCATCCAGGGGACTGGCCAGAAACACACACTTTCCACAGACACTCGGCATTAAAAACATGGAAAAACAGGAAAGGGATGTGTTTGTGCGTCTTAGGAGGAGGCATCTCTTTAACGAGACGGTAAATGCAGGCATTCATCTTCGATCTGGTCCGGTGTTGATGTGAAGGGTGAACAGTGCGTTCCGCGTGTGGATGGGAGAGAGGGAGTCTAATCGCATGAAAGAGTGGGTGCTTGGCTTTGAAGAACAGAGGAGGGATGTCTTTTCATCTGTGCTCGGTCTGGGAGCAGAGAATGTCTGAATGGAAGTGTGGGAACATGTGGGGCGGCCAGAAAGACAAAAATTACAAACACACTTTTACTGCATTTCCTTCCGTTACTCTTTACTCTGTTACTGTTTGATTATTTGCATTTATTCAAATGTCACAGAGCAGAATCAATCAACTGCAAGGCACAACTGCAGTAATGTCATGCCCGGCGCCGTAATCAGCAGCAAGAACAATCATTTATCGTCACGCCTCACGTGTCCAGAAGGCCTGGTGTCACCGTGTGGGGTGCAAATTCATACAATACCAGATCACCTTTGATATTTATTGTCAACACTTGCAGACACAGCCCAACGTTATCTTCATGAGGTCCTGCAAACAGTGGCCCTACCTTTGCTGAACCATTTCATCCACACACTGCTACTGTCTCGAGCGCTTGCATTGAAGACACAGATACTACGCCACGGCCAGTCACACCAGCAGATCTATCCCTGACTTAAAATGCATGGAATGCTTTTGGACACACAGTCAACACTTCACCCCGACCGCAAAATCTACAGAAACCGAGTGAGAACATTCGAGCTGCATGGGATGCATCTTCACAGGACATTAGGAACCTCTACAACTCCATGCAGAGACGTCTGGCATGTTGAGTTAAACCCGATGCTGTACTGAGAGACACGACTTCTGTGTGTGTAGAAGAAATATTGCCCAAATCAGTCTAAATTTATAATCATTTATTGTACCTGGTAACACACACACACACACACACACACACACACACACACACACTTCAACAAAACTGTGGAATCGTTTGTCAAGATTAGATGCAATGCCTCCGCCATCAGCTTCTCATCCAACAAAGTATTATGTAAGAGCCACATTAGTTTGCCATCGCTTCTGCTGTGGAAAGAAATCATATACTGCAGCAGCAACATGTTCTCTGAGTCGAGTGGAAAAAACTGGTAGCAGAGGACGGAGGAGAAATGGCTCTGGCTGTCCCGTTGTCCAGGTGTGTGTGTGGTGGTTTTGGAAGTGTATGTGCATGCAGGGGCAAACTCTGTATGTGTCCTGCTACACATATTGGTACTGGTGCTTCATGGTCCCCTAATGTACCAAAACCAGCTGCATCAAAAGAGGGAGGGAGGGACGGAAGGATGGATGGAGGGACGGACGGACAGAGTCAGTCAATCAATAACTTTTTAACCAACCAATGGAGTCTCCATTCACTTTTTTCCACTCAGTTTATTATAATATATAACTCATTGACAAAAAAAGAAATAAAACAATAAAGTTGATTTGACCTTTATACACCAATCATAACATTATGACCACCTCTGTGTTCCTACATCCCATTTTATCAGCTCCACGTACCACATGGGACCACACGGGACACTGACTCAGTGGTGGTGTGTTTCACTGGAACGAGTGGATCAGCCACAGCAGTGCTGCTGGAGTGATTGAACCCCTGCTTGACTGAGGATACTCCACAAACTACAAATATCAGTGTCCTGTGAGCACTGATGAAGGACTAGAGGAGGACCGACACAAACTGTGCAGAAACAGATGAGCTTCTGTCTCTGACGTTACATCTACAAGGTGGAGACACTAGACAGGAGACTCTAATAGAGTGGACAGTCAGTGTCCTGCAGCACAGCTGTGTCCGATACCACACTAACACAGCAAGGCATCAGTGCACTGGAGTCCTTCCTGTTCCAAGACACTGCTAGTAATGACCACGCCATCCACTGCACTGTCCACTGTGGGTGGTAATGCCTTATATGATCTATTCCCGGTACACATAACACTGAGGAATGATGCATGCCTGCAGAACATCAGAAATGGAATATCCCATTGACTTGGCACCATCATGTCTCGCTTGAGCTCCACAATATTCCACAATAATCCTCATCGCTTGCCATGAGCATGCTGGCCAGTGATCAGCCTCACTCACAAGATTACGCCTGACCACTTATATAGGTGTGGGTGCTCCCAAGCCAGTCCCCTGAGGAAGCAATGCTTCACAATCAGCTTACACACTGATTTCCCAGTGGTTTATAGTTGCTGATACACCAATAAGGCCAACCACGTTAAATGGAGTAATTGTGACAGCTCTAGTAGGCAGGTAGGCCACGGCAACAGGCCTTGGAATTGAGAAAGCGAGTGAGCGAGTGAACAAGCGAGAGCAAGTAAAGGGTTGAAGGGCCTGAGTGGGGTTTCCCAGCTACCAGCATGTGCCAAGGATTCCCTACGAGTCATCTGGGCCGTGTCTGCCTCGATCTGCCCCAGCACATTCCAACATACTGACTTCAGACCGCCCTCACACACACACACACACACACACACACTCTCTCCATGAAAACAAGTGCCAGCCTGTTTACACACCACCAAGCAGAGGCAGAGGGGGAAACACTTCCTAGAAACAGTTGCCAACAACATAGGGCTCCCAGCGTTCCCAACATGTGCATGTCCAGGGAAGCAGAAGGAAATGTGCTGGGTTTCAGTGCTTCAGTTCCACACACCCATCCACAACACTGAGGCTGAAGACCCATGCAAGCAGCTAAACTATTTAGCTAGTGAATGTAAACTACTGTATGTCCAAAAGTATCCAGACAGCCCATCCTGTTCAGGAATTCTGCTGCTCTGAGGCAGCCTACATGGATGACATATGTTTAAATGGCCAGTTCTCAGGATTTGATTCATGCTTCAAAACCATTTTGATCTTCCACTGACAGTAAAAGGGAGAGGTGCCAGCCCCCCGCCCCAAAACCACACACCACTTTTTCCATTTTGAGAAAATGACATCATTAAAGCCTCTTTGACTGCACAGATGGACTGATCAGTGTTTTTGGGGCCGAAACCAATCATAAATCGCCTCTCAGCTCAATCAGCCAATCGCCAATGTGGATCAAGGTTGGGTTGGATGAACCTTTTCCAAGCCATGAAACATTGTTCTTGTCATTCAGAAGCAAACAAAATATGTTAAACTATGAAAAACACTATGGTTACAAAACGTTAAACCCAGTCAAATTCAACCCCGTAACCCCATAACAACTTTGAATGTGACGGCATTGAAAGCATATTACAGAGTTGAATGTCCGTCACCTTTTTTTATCTTCTCAAAGGTCACCCATTCCTGAGAATGACTCAGGTGTGCTCTGCCTGTGTAATAGGGAGAGAAAAGCACTGCTAAAACAATGTGACACTCTGGAGCAGCTGCACGAGTCCATGTCAAGTGTCTGCAGGAGGTGTATAAAGCCCCCGGCACTGGGCCAATGTAGCAGTGGAGCTCTTCTCTGATGTGGGGGAGCTCCATCCAATCTTGAAGAGGAGCAGTACTGGCATTTGTAATCGAGAATTCATCATTAAACATCCAACCTGACCTCACTACCACTACTGTGTACTGTGGCGGAGTGCAATCAATTCCTCCCAGCGATGTACCATGTTATGTAAAACCTCAGTAGAGTGAGGGGGACAAATTCTGATTTAACTCCATTGATTTATGAAAGAATGCTGGATGAGCTGGTATCTACTAACCTTTGCACATTCAATACCCATCATTCAGCAGCAAAGCAGCACGGCCTGTACCTGCCTTTATTGACATCTAATCTATGGCATGAGCTGAGGAGGTGTTTCTAATCCAGAACTGATCATCCAACATCAGAAGCTGACCTCACCAATGTTCTTTTGCTGTGATTTAAAATAATTCCTCGTGATCCAACATTTCCAGTCCTGAAATCTGATTGGCTGAGCCTTATTCCAAGTCAAAGATGAGCGCAGCCATGTGTCACTTTTGTCTTCTGAATGACTTCACCTCCATTTAGAGGAAAACAAACTCAATCATCATTGCTGTCCCCATCATATTGTAAATAGTAGTGTAGCGTTACCATGCATCAAACCTACTGAACCCAACAGCTGCACATCTGTGTCAGCCAAGGGTGCAACTTAAAAGTAGCTGGACGTATTCATCAGACGGTGTGTCCACAAACATTTGGACGTATAAAGCATGTAAGGAATGCTAGCCTTCACTCTTACGATGCTGGTGGAATCACATGATTACTAGCTAGTTTACTAAACAGGGAAAAGAAATGACAATCAAATCGGCCAGTTTAACCATAGTGGTTTTCAGGTTCGAATTCACTGGTGTGTCTGTATTGCTGTGATGCACTGAAGTATCCGAGGTTTCAACCCTTTGATTAGACAATGGATCCAAAAAGGGAAGCAACTGTTGTGCAACTGCCAATAACTTTATAATCAATAATGCTGAACAATCCATAAGTCTGGCCCTAATTCATATATGCATCATAACAGCCCAAGTCAGTGCAAGTACCTTCTCCTGAGATTCTCACCAAACATTCAAACGGACATGAACTGATGCTAAAAACTGAGCTCCAAAGCTCCTACAAGTGTTGTCCGATAATAATCCACAACATGCAATAACATCACCACAGTGAAAAGGGAAACTCCACTGTTAAAGCCAACGCTTGTAGTCTTCTCCTTCATAAATACATGAAGTTTTCAAAGTGGTTGCTATGCCAACCTGGTTTGCGGGCACGTCTCCCTTGCCACTATTGGCCGAGGCCAGCAGACGGAGAATCACGGTTCCCAAAATACGCCTTGCTCAAACCATTCACACTTGCCTAAACCAGCAGCAGTGTGTGAACTTTACTCCAGCTGAAGTGGACTGAATCGTTTGAGTCTCTCTCTGATAATTGGAGCCAGTGACACAAAGCTTAACACGCTAAACGCCAAGCCAAAATAAGCACTCAAAATTGCTTGAGCTTAAGAGCATTTCATAAGCCAGATTGCCTCCCTTAGCTCCTGAAAATAGCCCACACTGGAAGTGGGAGCAGGAGTCGGTGACTGGGTTTTGGCAATCGTAGTGGAACAGGCAGCGGAAAACAACGATTTAAGAACAGCGTGGACTCGCGAGTCAATTTTGGTGCGAGTGTACAAGTGCTAACTGAAAATGAAGTGTGAAAATTCAGCAGTTGAGCACTAATCTTACAAAAGTCATGTGAAGCAAAAGGCAGAGCATGTTCTGAGGGGTGTGGAGCAGACACTCAACACCTTTAATAACACAACAGCGGTGCAATCTCACTGCAGGACAGTTTAATGAACTTTAAGGAACACTGTAACCCAGCCGAGCTTAGTCTACTGCTGTACTACAGACGCATCAACAAAGCTCATCTGAAAAACCCTCCAGTCCGATTTGGGATGACGGAGTATCACCCAGTTTCTGGCTGAAGCAGTTGTGTATCTAAGAGTGATGGAAAAGGCAATGGTGCAGAGAAAAGTAAAATGGCCCAAGGGAATAAAACCTGAAGAAACACAGCATGTGCAAAACATCAATAGAACAAAAACATTGTAACAGAGGTGTGAATATTAGTACTGTAATACAAAAATGCACACGGTCATTTTAAGATTGGCGCACTTCAAGCCATTAGGTGTAAATGTTGATAGTCCCTAATTAATATAAATTTACATTAAAAAATAACGAGCTTTAAATCATATTGATCAAAACAAGGTCTAGATTTTTTTAAAGCCATTTTTGATTGAAATCGATCTTCCTTTGAATGATCTGACATCAATTCATTTAAAGCCGAGATCAATCTTTAACCCGATCACAGTACAAGCTTTGATGATTCACCCAAAATCAGATATGCATATGATAACAGCATGGTGCGGAAGTTCTCACGAGTGGGGGGGGTTGGTTATGAAATGAGAAAACGTGTTTAAAAGCCCATTTTACTCCTTTAAGGGTTGTTTTCACACCGAGTTCAGAGCTTCTAGACACACAGAAATGACTCTCAGCTGGAGCTTCTTTAAAAAAGGCTACCACGTTTCACAACACACCTCTTTATAGCACACACAGTACAACGCCACGTCCTTCTGGAGAAACTGCAGAGGCAGAGCAGCTTCCTTATGAGCCGATTTGATCCAGAGGAGGAACCATTTGACTTTGTTTTGTAATGAACAGCGTGAATGGCGCTGATTAGTTGATACGTTAACTAAGGAGCATTTGTTAGTGCTACAGGAGAAACCCGTTATTTTAAGTAAAATATTCCTAAATGAATCAATACTGAATCAATTCATATTTGGCCCTGGTGAATCAGAATTGATTTGATTCAAGAAATCAGTGGCGATAGCCAGCACTAGAATGTAAAGTTCCGTATGACAAACAGCACTGTACACACCGACAGACTCTGGAATGGTGGAACGCTGTTCTACTGTGCTGCAAGTCAACATGCCCATACCTGGCTTCAGTGTTCAGGGAAAAACAGCCCAGAGGACAAGAATGTGCATGCATTCACACAAACAGGCCTGTGCACATGCACACACACATTACAGGACAAATATTACAAGAAATAACACTGTTGTTTTATTTCCTAATCCCAGTTCTGTCCAACCTTTGAACCTTAATCCCACTTCTGTCCAACCTTTGAACCTTATTCCAAATTCTGTCCAACCTTTGAACCTTAATCCCACTTCTCTAGCTCTCCAAACCTTTATTCTCTCTAACCATGATTAAGAATATCTCCTGCATCTGTCTAACCCCAACCCACAAAAAGTAAACCTAGGTTATTCTTATAATGGGGGTGCAAAGGGGGTCTAAAGTCTTTTATTTACTATTTGAGAGGTACCCCCCGAGGGGGTAAGACTCAGAAATGGGTGGGCATTAAAATAGCCAATACCCAATCCATTAAAACATGTTTGGATCGGCTCTGATCCTGATACACGGATCGGGATTGGGACATCACTATATTCTTGGAAAAAGTTTATAATCATGCAGGTGCTGAAACAAAGCGGTCACGTGACAAAATGAACGAATGATGCCACTTCACATGCGGTACAGGGAGCAGACATGTACACTTGAACCGTTCTGCAGAACCGATAACACGTGGCCTTACCAAAGTGACCGAGCAAGCGCAGTTAGTAGTAGAACGCAACCTCACGAGTGTGATAAAACGAGATGAACATCTCACACTCACACTCACCAACCAAGTAACAGTTTTGTTCTTACTCTTGCTGAAACACACACACACACACGACAGTATGCCACGGGGAGGTGATGATGACAGCAGGGAAGAGAGGTGAGATGCAGAGATGAGTGACAAGTTAACACACATACACACACCAATGGGCCCGAATTAAACTGTGCAGAAACAAGCACACAAAAGAAGCAACGACTGCAAAAACATCCATCAACACATTCCTTTTGGAGCTACACAAGCGCAGAGAAAGGCCGAGCGCATCACTGGGCTCGTCCAGAGCAGGGCGAGTTGTAACCACCCTGCTGTAATGTGCTGCACCGCAGAAGTCTGCACAACTTCCGTCTTCTCTCTGCCAGTGCTCCTTATCACTGAGCAGCAGCCGTGCTGATTACTCTGCTGCAGCTCCACTGTACAGACGAGGCACACAGAGACAGAGAGAGAGAGAGAGAGAGAGAGAGAGAGAGAGAGAGAGAGAGAGAGAGAGAGAGAGAGAGAGAGAGAGGGGCAGAGAGACAGAGAGAGAGAGAGAGAGAGAGAGAGAGAGAGAGAGGCAGAGAAAGAGGGCAGAGAAGAGAGAGAGGCAGAGAGAGAGGGCAGAGAGAGAGAGAGAGGCAGAGAGAGAAAGAGAGAGAGAGAGGCAGAGAAAGAGAGAGAGAGAGAGAGAGAGAGAGAGAGAGAGAGAGAGAGAGAGAGAGAGAGAGAGAGAGGCAGAGAAGAGAGAGAGAGAGAGAGAGAGAGAGAGAGAGAGAGAGAGAGAGAGAGAGAGAGAGAGATCATTAGCAGAGCTGTGGCTCCTGGCCACCAGCAATAGAGAAATTCACTATGTGGACAAAAGTATTGGAGAAACCAAAATCAAATTCCAAATTCGTGAATTCTTGTGCAGTTTCATGAACCTATATTCACCAAACAACTAAAAGTATTTATAGGAGACAGTCACACATGCCAGACCCTGTTAATTTCAGGAGAATTAGTTCTCATTTCTAAGATGTAAATACACAGAATTGGAGATATTTGTATGATTTATTCTTTTCCTCTTAAAAGGACAAAAAATTAACTTCATCTCAGAAACTGTTTGAAACTGAGTGTTCGGTGCTGAAAACGCAACCAGGAGTTATTTGTTATGATTAGACTAACAAGGATATTTCTAATAATACATTCTACACAATACTTAACATTGGTCCAAATTAAATTAAAAAACAGCTTTTATTTTTATATTTATCACGCAGGACCTGCATGATAATGTTAACACCGTTTGAACAAAGAAAGAGCAAACAAACCCCTCCCTTCTCATTGTCCTCTACAACCCAGTATCTGGGTCAGTGATGTTATAAGCCCCGCCCCTGCATGCAGGTTATGCATGTACAGGTGGACAGAGCAGTAAACAAGCCCTGCATGGTTGCTCTTGCATTTAAACTGGAACTTCATTCAGTTGGAAACAAGTGAATATGAGCAGTTTTCTGAGCTTGATTAGGCGCTGATAATTCGTCACACACTGAGTTATTATTTATGAGATGTCCATCACGTCTGAAGGTCACTCTGATCCTGAGTTATGAAGGCTAGACAGCATGGAGCTGCCTGCAGAGTGCAGATCTGGCTCCACCATTCAACTGTGAATGCTGAACGAGCGCCACAGAGGGAGAGAACACAGTCTGTGCTCTGGAAACACCTTGGCTACATCACACACACACACACACACACACACACACACTTACAATGGGGGCAGGGTACATGCAAAATATTCATTGCTGCGAACAGCACAAACATCCTCTACACAAAGTCTTCAGAACACAGATGCAGAACTTCTGTTTCCTCCAGCAGCGCGCACACACACACACGCGCACACACACACACACACACCACACTATGTGTCTCAGCAGCACAAGAATAGAGGTGTAAAACTCCTAAGCAGTGCCCTACTTACACACTAGATTTAGCTATTTAGAGGTGAGAGGAGCAGAGGAAGGCAGAGAGGAGCTCAGGTCACGACTGAAGCATGTCTGGATTTTAGTCTGATCAATACAATTTAACTGATCCAGAAAGAAGCAAACACAACGTGTCCAAATGTTTGTGGACACCCTTTCTAATGCATGTTTGTCTAGTCCCTGTAGAGGGAAGTACTGCCAATAGAATAGGACTCTCTGGAGCACATAAATATAAGCACACCGTCACCATGCCTACAGCAAGGCATGGGCAGGAGGGATATAAAGGACCCCCCAACATTTGATGTAAACATCAAAATATGTTCAAAATAATAATGTTGGCAAAAAAAAAACAAAAAACAAAAAAAACAGTTTCGATTTTGATGACAACCTTTTCTGCTCCCTTGCTTGGCTCCACCCCCTACTCTCAGCTGCTCCTCTACTCTGCTCCCTCCACCTCACTCTCCTTCTCACACACCATGGAGGCAGCAAGAGCACTGGCGGCTTAAACATGAAATTTGGGGTGTCCAAAAATTGTATTTTTCACTTCTATATATCAATTTGGTGAACTGTTTATATTTTTCCATACAAGCAAATACATGCTTATTTTTTGATCAAATTCATACAAATATCTAAAATTCAGTTAATAATTACGTCTCTAAACGAAGCAGCCTGAGTTCCCCCAAGATCTCCTGAAACATCTGGCATGTGTGACTGTAAATGCTCTTATAAATACTAAATAAAGAATAAATAAATAAATGTTTGTCAAACTACAAACGTATACCACACTTGGTCTAGGGGTCACGGGTTAATACACTGGTAACTGCCACTTTAATCCAGTTAAACAGAAGAATTCTCTTCTTTGCAGTCAGTGATGCTTTAAGTCACGTTAATTGTCCACAATATGCTCAGAAAATCTAATTATCACAATAATAAAAATTATGGCGCATAATGATAAAAAGATCGTCGTATTCGTCCAATTTCACCTCAGCTATCCTTGCTAATACCAACAAGCAAGCAGACATTGGATTTAAACGAAGGCCCAGCTGACACAAAAATTACAGACTAAAGTTTCAGTAATATTACAACCAAAAGAAAATTATTATTATTAATATATTAACAATGATAATCAGCAATATGACTGTGGATTGTTTATATTGGCCAATATCATCACCTACCCATGAAACAGCCCATGCAATTAAATAGAAACAACAACAACAATAACAATAATAATAATAATAATAATAATAATAATAACAATAACAATAACAATAACAATAATAATAATAATGCTTTCTGCCCTGATGCAATCTGTCCTGAGGTCTCCACTCACCACATTTGAGGGTGAAGGGGTTTTGGTTTTATTGCCAAACCATCCCTTATGCACATATATGGAATCAAGCAACCCTATCATCTCTGACAAGAATGGAGAGATGAAAGCCCACTTTTACCATTCAGTGAATCAACCGACAGTCACCCAGCTCTGAATGCTTTCAAGAAACATTTCAAGAGACTTTATTCACGACCAGAAGACGACTGCACTCAAAGAGGAAGAGCTCGTCATAGCTCATAAGTCTGAGAGCAGTTTCATTCACAGCCTCATCAGAACACCAGAGGAGAGATGACCTGTATGAGGACAGCATATGATCGTGTCATTTTGAATGAATGAATATTAACATATGGTTTCAGCATCACCCATCTCACGGGTGGTGCGTTGAACACTTTATTCTGGTCCCTTTCTTTGAGTGAGAAATCCGAGAGAATTCCATTTGACTGTTTACATGCTCTGAAAAATCTGATGAACAAGCTGAAATCCAGCTCTCTTTATTAGATTTCTAGACCTTAATCCGATCTAAGACATCAACTTCGATGACTGCAGAGGAAAGTGCCATACTGTCTGGAGGGTATTTTCCCTGAAAATGTCCCATTCGCATTATGTTGTGAATAACAACGTCAGGAGAATAACAACAACATTCCTCCAGAACTCTAGAAAACACACAGAAAAGGGGCGGAGCTAAAAGGGTGAGTGGTTTTGGTTTTAATTCTTATCCTGATTTGTAATTTAGTCAAACTCTGTACCCTAATATTGTAATAAATGTTAGATTTCCTGGATTTCTGATTTTCATGAGCTTTTAATCCATCCTGATCCACAGTTAAATAAGGCATGAAATACATGTCACTTCTATATGTAATGAAGGTGAAATCGGACACTTTTGTCTGAAATTCAGAATACAAATGAACTTTTTCAATAATATTCTAATTTTTTGAGATGTTTATTTTGAGATGCACAAGTATATCACATAGATTAATGAAATTAAAATGGTCAATTTTTCCCACTATTCCCAGATCTAGTTACTGAGTGCATTCAGAGGCATAAGATATTCTTAAATGACAAAAATGTTGATTACTGCAATGATTTCTTGGACAATATCGTTACTGGCCGACTATTGCATTCAAATGACTTCAGAAGAGGGTCAGATAGAGAGATTACAACATGTGTGTGGGAGGTACTGAGTAAAAATCAGATTCCAAACAATTTTGTTTATAGATTATAAAAGAACATATGTGGGCGCTAATATGTAATAATGATTAAATGGTATAATGGTAACAAAACGGGCCTGGATCAGAATAACGATGTGTCAGCGTGTCAAAGAATAATCACTACAGGGTTTGGAACAGAACTGCTTTCCAACTGCCCGCCTGCTTGCCTGCCCGCCCACTCTCTCACTCACACACACACACTTTCTACCTCCTCATCTCTCTGTCTCACCAGGCTCAAACATGATCACTCTGGAACTCAAACCACACTCAACTAAATAAGTCCCTTCAATAGCAAACAAATCCCTTTACACACACACACACACACACACACACACACACACACACACACACACACACACACACACACACACACACACACACACACACACACACACACACACACACACACACACACACAGCCACACACACACAAACAAACAAACAAACAAACAAACAAAAACAAACAAACAAACAAAACAAACAAACAAAACAAACAAAACAAACAAAACAAAACAAACAAACAACAAACAAAACAAAAACAAACAAACAAACAAACAAACAAAAGCATCAGTCCATTATGCCCACGCATGTGTTTCACTCCTTTAACCTGCATACATGAGTAACCTGGCGAACACTCTGTTAATCAACCAGGCGCTGGATACAAAGCAACTTCACCCAGGCTGTGTTACAGGGTGAGTTTTGAGTGGAGCGCCGAATGAGCTCAGAGTAGGAAAGGGTATTCCCTGTGGCATTCATCTGCAGCGCACCAGGCAGGAAGCTGACAGCTCAAAGCTTAAAGAGTCGTGCTATCTGTACAAGATGTTGCTTTTTCCATGAGCTCAGAGGCCCGTGCACACCTTTGTGCTTATGCAGTCATAAGCTGCTGCAGGGCCTCCTTCACCATCACCTTTCTACACGCCCATCTATACTCACACACACACACACACACACACACGCACCCAGGTGCACTGACTCTGCAATGCAATCAGCCTGTGCAGTTTGGTGAAAAACAAACTATAAGACTAAGCCTGTCGTGAAAAATTACAATAATGACAAATTGTACAATACAACGTACATGACCTTGACAATCTTGATGACAGCAAAATAACCCTGTTGTGCTTAACTGCATGTGTTTGAGCCAGTCGAGCTGTACTATTCTCTCGTCTGCTCTCAGTTAGAGGCGAAATTGACTCTGTGATCAGACCTCGACATCTACTGTAGGAAACAAGTGCAGCAGGTTCCTCCATACACACAGAGCAGAGTCAGTATAGTCTGTGTGTCGCCCGTTTCTTCTAAAGTAAAACCCACTTCAGCAGCGGTAACATCAGGACGAAGGGGCAGATTCTACACAGGACAAGGCACACACACGTGTTAACCGAAGGAGAACTAAAGCCTGCTGAGTGTGTATGTAATGAGTTAACAAGTGACTGGTGCTTTAACCAACACCAGTGCTAAGTCCCGAGCGAAAGGTGCCCGTGTGACCATCTGCAAGGGTAAGGTGAGAGAGTGAGCGTGAGCACCGTTTACTGTTTACAACCTTCACCCATTACAGAACCACTCCGATTACAACCCCGTCTACGGACAAACAGTGCAGTCTACGATTGTAAACATTAGAATCCGAGGCATTGGCATCGTGTCCACAATCGCACACAAACCACACACATTTAACTCAAGCTCCGACACCATTTGTCACCATCTACACCCCGTCCGTCAGCTGCATTGTGTGGTTTACTACTGTATGGAATAAAAATAAACAGTATATGCTGACCAGCTGTGCACTCGCACCACAAAGCACTCAGTGTAATTATGCAATGAAGCACAATGTAGGCAAAGAAGTATCAGAGCAGGTCACTCAACACATTCTAACATGACTCCACCTAAACCACAACGGCCTCTGCACAAGCGCCGCACGAAGCCTTCCAGCTCAAATGGCCGTATCCTGAACATCCCCAAACGAAACACATCTCCGTAACCTCTCTGTATGTAATTAGGTAATAAAACAAAACCTCAAATAAATAGGCAAAAAGAGCTCACTTGATTGGCTCCTGGAGGCCTGCTTTGCAACCTTTTAACATTATTAACCAGGGCTGAAATAGGTGACAGGTTACAAGAACCCGCACACAATAAGTATCATTTATAAAGGAGCGCCATCCAATATATCGCGACATATTGTAAAACATTAAGCAAACACCAGCGTTTAAACACTCCAGCTGCTCTGCTGCATCTGATCCACTTCAGCAGTGCCACACACACACACACACATCACACCACCAGCAATGTGGTGTTCAGTACCTGCTCTGACCTTTGAAGATCAGGGTGAAAGGAGGACAAAGTATGCAGAGAAAAGATGGACTGAATGGATCGAATGAAGGAGGTGGTCATAATGTTCTGGTTGATCAGTGCATGAATGTATACGTTCATAAATATATACAACCTTTACATTTACAATATCCAGACAGACGTGCTCGAACTCCGCCAGCACTAGGGCCACGTCTATAACCTGACACACAGTTTCTCTGCAGGCAGTGCTTAATGTCTCTCTTGAGGAAGTGGAAAACGGGTTGCTCAAGTTTTGCGCCTGCAGTCGTGGCCACAGGTGCATCGTGCAGTTCTTTATCTTCTGTAAAAACACTTCCCTTTCAAATGGATGCCTCTCTGTCACTAACCCAACACAACCCATGCGTCTTTCTCCATGACTCACTGCTTTTTGTGCAGCTGATGTCAGAGGGAGTGTGTCCATGTCAGGACCAGGCCAAGTCACGAAGAATTCTCTGCTTGGACCATTGGTCCAACAGAATCAGATACGTCCAGGATTAGGCCACAATCATCTTCCGGAAGAGGCAGCACTCAAACCCCCCGTCACCAAATGTGAAACTGGAAAATGCACTCTAACCACTCGCCTTAACATACCAACCATAAAGCGCAGAGTTCCTCCCCCTGGGTGCACACACACACACACACACGTCTGTCTGCAGACGTTAAGAGTGCTGACGTCAATCACCTGGGATCTGCGGGAATTCCCTCCGTATGGGAACTGAATACACTAGTATAACCTCAGGGTTCTCATGCAGGTTACTCAGACATTAAAAACCGACGGGGAAAGCTGTCTACACTGATCTCGCCTCAAAATGCTTCACATGGACAGCGCTTCTTAGTCAGGAGCCGTGGTGAAAAGCGGTTCAGCTGATCATCTATACTTTTAAATAGTTAAAAGCTTTCAGTGATAATCTTTAAGAGGCCCTTTAAGAGTCTATAGGTGCTCCCCGACTTCTTTTTGCACTGGTATGAGTGGACCAGACACAGCAGTGCTGTTGGAGTAAACCCCTCAGTGTCACTGCTGGACTGAGAACAGTCCACCAACCAGAAATATCCAGCCAACAGCGGCCCTAAGTGAGCACTGATGAAGGGACTAAGGAGGCAGACCAACACGACTGAGCTTCTGTCTCGACTTTACGAGAGAATCCATAGAAGGATAGGAATAGTGGTCCAACAGATCTCATGCAGGGCCAAGTCTGATGAAATCCAAACGCCACAAAACTCTTCACCCCCATTGATGTCTTTTATTTCTCCATTTAATTATTCATTCATTCATTTTTTAACAATGTTTTAATAATTTTATTTGATTATACGGTATCATTGTGATTCTTCTGCAGTAAAATGACTTTTTGAAATTCTATATTTGAACAAATTCATACACTGAATCTAAGTAGGAAAATTTCATGCAGAATCCATTTCCAATCATCTTCAGAACGTTTTAGCTTTCCACACACAGCAAAGGAAATGAAATGTGCACTGAAGAGTTGACTCCTTTCTCACAGGCAGTGTGAGCTCTGCTCCCCTACACACCTTCACTCACTCTACTGCACATTACAACCGCCTAACCCCAGCCAGCTCAGCCAGTAGCAGCAGCCTTGTTCTCCTTCAGTCAGGAGAAACCACCCTGAACTTCTTCAAACAGCCAAGATGAAGCAAGATTACAGCAGACAGGAGTAAACCACACTGACACAGAATGAGGACCCAGCTCTCTGATGCGCGCATACACACACACACACACACACACACACACACACACACTGAACAAGCACCCGGCTCTCTGATATACTCAACACACACACAGACTCTGGACACACACACACACACACACACACACACACACACTAACATTCACTCTCACTCTCTGGAGACACACTCACATATTAGCATTTTATTTACACACAGACACACACACACACACTCTGACACACAGAGTATGTATGTGCATATATATATATATATATATATATATATATATATATATATATATATATATATATATATAAAAACAAAATATATATACACACTGACACACACACACACTCATATACATGCACATACACACACTCTCTCTCTCTGACACACACATATATGCACACACACACACTTCTCTGACACTCTCTCCCTCACACACACACACACACACACACACACACACACACACACACACACACACACACAGAGCTCTCACCGTTGGGTCCGTATTGGTCCAGACTGCTTTCTACCTGTTCCAGGGCTGTCCAGTGGTGCCTCTGTTGACGCTGAAGCTTTTGAGAACTTCAGGAGGAGGGTTTAGGTGTGCAAGGTACCATCACTGCTCGGAATCACAGCCTGTCTGTCTGAGTACCAAGTGGGTGGAGGTGTGTGTGTATGTGTGTGTATTGGCTGCCCCTTTGCAGCCCGGACTGTGTGGTGGGAGCTTGCTCTGTTGCCTGAGGCTCCGCAAGGCTTTCTGTTTCTCCGGTGTGCTTCAGCGTGCAGCCCCACCCCTTTAGAGTGCTCGGGCACCGCCTCGAGCTCCTATTGGTTACCTGAATTCATCTCCTGCATATTCAAATGAGGTGCTGGGCAGTCAAGTGGAGCGGAAGTGTTTCAAATAAAGCAGCAATTCGGACCAAATGCTTGTTTTTATTACTACACAGACAATAACTTTGTTTTTATTACTATTAATTACTATTAAATGACATTTCGATTTCTTGAACTGACAGTGCAATGAAAAGGAAGCTCCACCCCTTTTTAAATAATTTACCCAGAATTCAGTTCAGATGTGTCAGGGGCTTCCTCCATTGTTGGAGTGGGCGTTGGGGAGGGGGTCTATTCAGCTGGGGGTTCATTCATCTGGGGCTGGGGGTGTGGTGCTGGGGGAGGTTCGGCCCATTGTCCTGGGGGTGGTGTTGGGTGGAGGGGGGGTTCATTCATTATCCTGGGGGTGGTGTTGGTGGGGCTCATTCAGCTGGGGGTGGTGTAGGGGGGTTCATTCAGCTGGGGGTGTTGGGGGGGGTTTATTCATTCAGCTGGGGTGGTGTAGCCTATCTAGCTGGGGGTGGTGTTGGGGGTTTATTTATTCAGCTGGGGTGGTGTTGGGGGGGTTCATTCAGCTGGAGGTGGTGTTGGGGGTCCTCAAAGTTGTCATGGCATGACCAATGAAAGGCTTCATCATGTAGCAGCAGCTACCATGTGTACGACACAGTGAGGAAAGCCTCTGTGTGAAGTGTGTGGTTGTTTATTTTCTCCACATTTATGTCACATTGTTTGCTGAAGCCAGGTCAAACATAGTCTCTGCAAAAAGTGCGCTGAGACCTAAGGTCGCATAAACAAACAATGTAATAACTTTCAGCAAAGAAGATTTAGAGGCTTTGAACTTCTCAGTTGTTGGGGTTCTAACACCACCACTGTGAATAATTCTCTTCAAGTTTTGCTGTGAAAGTTTACAGAAATTTTGAAAGGTTGCAGGAATTCCCCTTGAAGACAGACATAATGATTGAAATTATGGACAAAATTAGAGAAGTTCAAAACCAAAAATGAAGTTGGCAGAACCCACCTTACTATAAAAAAACAGTCAGTTCCCTCTTGACTGTTCCCCTTTAGAACTGAAGTGGAACATCTTAGTGCATTTAATACCTCCTACATAACACAGGAACCGTCTGTATTTTTTAGGACACGTTTGGTTTAAAGCACTTCTTCTGGGGTCTACGAGCAGAATAGACCTCTCGAAAGTCATTCTGTAGTCAGCGTCACGCCCAAATAAGCGTCCAGATCTAAGAAGGTTTTCTCCGTGGGAAAACCAAATGCCATTTTTGAAAACATCCCTCCATCTGTTGATAAAGAGGAAGTGTCTGAATTCGTTTGTGTTTCGACTGCTTAATAGTGAACTAAACATTCTCACCCAATATAGAGAAATACTAATCCATTTTGGTCACAGCCTCCTTGTCCTAATATTTGTGGACACCCCTTCTACGGATCAATAAAGTTCTATTCTATTCTATTCTATTCTATTCTATTCTAATGAATGCATTCAGCTGCTTTAAATTGCACCCTTTGCTGACACAGATGTGCAAATGCACACACTGCTTATCTATACCCGGTACAGATACACAGCCAATGGAATAGATTTTTCCGGAGCAGATAAACATGAACCATGAACTCTTGATGAACTTGACATTCTAATACCATCAGACGTCACCTCATCAGCAAATCACTCCCTTTATCTCTTTTTCTAAAGATTCCAATGTTCTCTGATATTATGCTTTAGATTGCTGTTCTCTCATAGGACTCCTTAATATAAAACAAAGCAGACCTACCCGGGGAGGAAAGCTGACATACCAAGTCTCTACTCTCTACTCTACTCTGTGATCTGAGGAGGAAAGCAGGTCATGCTGCTTGCCATCGGCACACGGGTTCACATCTATCAGAGGGGGCATGTGTTTGTCTTCATCCTATGTGATAAAACTAACCAGGTCGGATAATTGGCACTTCCAAATTTGGGGATAAAATTTAAAGTCTTGTAACTCTTGGTGTGCTGGCATGCAATAAGCAGAAATGGGAACCAAAGAGGTGAAATTGCAACATCTAACAAACAGTAGTCTAGCCTGCAAAAAGACATCCTGCCCTCTTTACATAGTCACGGAATGACTATTCAGGTTCTCTCTAACTGCTACAACAATTCCTGGATGCATTGTGAGCATTAGATGTTATGGCTAGATTAAATAATTGAATCTGATACTGTGATTCAGATGTTTGTTGTTCTAAGATTACTATGGGTAGTATTACAATACCAGTACAAATACTGTGATTTCATGCAGCAGTGGGAGGTACATTACCAATATGGAAATTATGAGAAAGTCTGGTTAGGCTTGTTTTTAAAGATAAATCTGGTTATTGTCTGAATATATAGTGTAAAACCTAATAATAGACTATTTTAATGATTTAATATAGTCTAATATTCCATTTTTCATGATATGCTCTGCAACGGACAGTAAACCACAAAATACTACTTAGTTGACCGCATAACAGGGTTGGTCTCAGTCGGTCTGTTTTCAGTCCTATTGTAGTGGCCTTTAACATTTTCTTGCACTTGGTATCTGTTTATTCATGCTCCATCCACATCACGTGGAGTCCCTCAGGGCTCTATTCTGGGGTCTCTACTATATCATTTTTACCTGGTCCCAGTTCAACTAACAAATCTAAGAGCTCTGAAGCTACAAACATATAACGTGTTAATTTCTGCAACCTTGCTAAAGCTTCTATCCTGCTTCTGCTTGAAGGCTTACTACTAGATTTTGGATCACTGGTGTGAGGATCTGATTGCATTCAGTCACAACAACTTCAATGAGGTCAGGATGTTGTCACTAAAGTCACTAAAGTATTGGATGGAGCGCCATCATTCCAGAGAACACAGTGGGGGCTTTATACCCTTCTAGCACATGCCTGGCATTAGGAATGGTACCAGCAGGTTCATGTTTATTTGCCCAGTGGGTTTTATTCTATAACATCAATGTTAAGTTGATCAAGATGATGGTCATAATCCAGATGATGTCCATGTGGTTGGGCAGGATTGGAGCTGAAGTTCTGTTACATCTGTAGCGAGTTACCAAGGTAGTAGGGCATTACCAAGTTGGGCACTGCGGAGAAGAGGAAGTAAATTGGGAACAAGGTGTTCTAGTTCTTGTCTGCCTCACATTTTTGTCCTCTCTGCAAAGCCTATATATAGCCAAAATATTTCAAACGTCTATTAGATGGTATCTGTGGTGCCGAGAGTAGATACAATCACACTAAGGCAAATATATAATTCATTTTAAATAAATAAGTAGCGACCAAAAAACTGTCTAGTACTGAGTTATCTATAGAACTTGTTTCTACATTCACTGTCCATTTTATCGACCCCTCTTACCGTACAGGAGCACTTTGTCATCTATCAGTTTCTCTGCGTGTTTTGTTAACCTCCTTTCACCCTGATCTTCAATGGTCAGGACCACACAAGACCACCACAGAGCAGGTATCATGTGGGTGGTGGGCCATTCTCAGCACTGCAGTGACACTGATATGGTGACGGTGTGTTAGTGTGTGTTGCACTGGTATAAGCTGATTTGACACAGCAGTGAAATCAAAAATCAAATCTGAATTCCACCTTAAATGGTGCTGCTGCTGGAAGGTTGCTGCTTCAATTCCCTGAACTGGCAGGATTGACTGAGATGCCCTTGAGTAAGGCACTTAATACCACCATCTGCTCACTGAGCGCTGTGGATAGGGATGCTGTGTGGACTGATTAAACGCAGAGGACAAATTTCCCTGTGTGCAGGACAAAGGATGCTTATGCATGTTTATGTTTTATTTTTTTCAGTCACAGAAGTATGCCTCTAGTGGTGCATTTCAGAATTGCAGTCACACTTTCCTGCACTAACAAGTGAATTGTAATCATATTGTTAAGTACCAAAGTAACACATTCCTTAATAACTGACATAATAAATAATCCTTATTATTATTATTATTATTATTATTATTATTATTATTATTAATAATAATAATAATAATAATAATAATAATAATAATAATATATCCTCAATAATATTTCATTATCTTTTAAAAATATAAACTGGTTATTTCATAACTTAGCTAATATTTCTGATTATTACTGAAACATATCCAGTTGACAGTGTGGGGCTGACAGTGCTGTACTGCAGGTGACATACGGGTACAGTAAATGTGACTGATTTCCATTTAAGGTAGAAAAGAAAGTGCAAAATAAGCAGGGAAACAAGAAGCTATGTAGCCACGAAAGCAAGATTTAAAAGTTTAGTTTAGAGTCAAATATTCATTTTAATTTGAGAAATATTAGTTTTCCACTTTACTTCTAGCTGACTGGCTTAACCATCCCAATGTAGCATAAATATTATTATTAAGTATAAAAAAGAAGAAGATGAAAATGCAAATACTGTTATCGCCCCACAACTGCCTTCCTAATTAAGACTGTATTTCTTCAACTGAAGTACCCCTTGGTCTGTAAACTGACCCAAAAACCATGTCCAGGAATAGCCTGCAAGAGTTTAGACAATGAGCAATGACAGTAAACAAAACGTCAAGTGTAGCCCAACATTTGGAAAGAGCACTTTAAGTAAGTATTCAGTACAGGCCCTGGTGCTTGGCACCAATGTCAGGAAGCAATGCAGCATCAAACTGTCTGACTGTGTCCTTGCTTTCCACGATGTCCCTAAAGTATGCATACCCTAGTTTCCTTCTGGTCCCACCATTGTGCTTTCTCACACTTGGACTATATTTATCCCAGAAAGTCATAGAAAAGCGAACAGGTTCTTCTGCTTTTATCCAGGTCATTACCAACTCCCACTCAGTGCTGGGCGTAGCTGCTGGCCCTCACATATTTCCTTTTACAAAGATGTAGTTTAGAGTTTGACTGCAGTGAGTTACTTTGAGATTAAGTCATTTAGGCTGATTTTCAAAACCCATGGCCAGGAATATGGTGGCAGCTGTGGGGTGTTAGAGTGTGTTGCGCTGGTTACACACAGAAGTGCTGCTGCAGTGTTTAAACACTGTGTCCACTTATGTCCACTCTATTAGACACTTCTACCTAGTTGCTTTGCCTTGTAGATGTAAAGTCAGAAAGAGAAGCTGGTCTGTTTCTGCACAGTTTGTGTTGGTCGTCCTCTAGTCCTTCATCAGTGCTCACAGGACGATGTTGGGTAGTTATTTCTGGTTGTTGGACAATTCTCAGTCCAGTTCTGAGTGACGTTTTGGGGTTTTCAGGGCTACTTAGTTTAGTTTCATTGTGGTTAGCCTTGATTGTCAGGCAAATGTAGTGCATGAATGCATATGAGCTGATGAAGTCAACTTCCCTTCTTTCAAAAGGGGTTTTTCCCTCATAAATAGGCAGCAGCCAAATCAGTTTCATGGACAACCAAATGAAGACACCATATTCCTAGAGTAAAGCCAACCTTGTTTACCTTCCTAGGCTGTATTGTCAACTGGAAATGAAGACTTCTGTGTGTTTGTCTGTCTCCACAACCCCTGTGCAATCTTGGAAAAAAAGCAAAAGTAGTGCCATGCTAGTTCAGAGACCCTATAGGTAAGGGTAGATACTCAGTGACTGCCTTGGCATTGCCCTCAGGCAGTTGTTTCCAATCATATTACAGCAATGCCCATCATCGCATGTCACCTGCAAAAACAGAATTTGCTGTTTTGACACTGATATGGTGATGAACCAGCACCTTACCGACACCACAGTGGGTCTCTGAGTGACTCTGTGGTTGGATACACTTGCATTTGATATGAGGAGTGAAGGTTTGAATCCTGGGTCATGCCGCATGCCACCAGCAGCCGGAGTCTAAGAGAGCAAATTTGGCCATGCACTCTCTGGATGGGTAGATCGCACAGTGCGTTGCTGGTCAGCCCAGGCATCCATTGTCTGTTTTATCCGAGCTGGGGACCCGGCACTTTCCTCTGATCTTGTTGGCTGCCCACACTGATGTAAATGATGCAGTTTGGAAAGAGGAAGTGTCTGGCCTCATCCTCCTAGTGTTGGGAGAACTGTATGTGATACGGGAGAGTCCTAATAGGTTTGGGAAAATGGCACTTCCAAAAATTAAATTAAGATTTGGATTAAGAAAAATTTAAAACACCACAGCAGCACAAACTAATATTTGTTAAGTTTGAAGACTGTTATGACATGACTTTACTAGCACCACACCGGAATAAACCAGCTTAAACAAGCATAGAATTCATGTTTTACCACTTTACCTATGAATAGAAGGATTCTGCTACAATAGCCACATTCTTGTATCCTTTTTTTTGTAACCCAGATTTGCTTGGTGGGAGGGGTGCTGAAATGTTTTCTGCTTCTTAACTATGTCCTTGCATTCCTTCTGCACAAGATAGATAGATAGACAGACAGACAGACAGACAGACAGACAGACAGACAGACAGACAGACAGACAGACAGACAGACAGACAGACAGACAGACAGACAGACAGATAGACAGACAGACAGACAGACAGACAGACAGACAGACAGACAGACAGACAGACAGACAGACAGATAGATAGATAGATAGATAGATAGATAGATAGATAGATAGATAGATAGATAGATAGATAGATAGATAGATAGATATCACTCAGGTAAGCTCTAAAATGTGCCGAGGGTAAGGGCTTTCTCCAGAACCAGCAATAGAAACCAGTGCAAACGATGTTTGTGGCAAGGTTAAGAGCATAATTCAACCAGTGAACCAAGCACATCTCCAGCATGGCACAGCTATTAGTATTCCAAGCAGACGCCACACTTGATCAATTGATTTCGAGTTATTGACCCTTTTCCAGAGAGAGTCCAAAAAGGGCTGGTTAGAGGTTGCTCTGGGACAAGGCCAGTGGCTCATGGCCGTGCAATAATGCAAGCTGATGGATACTCTGGCTCTCCTGGATAAGAATCTTAATGGGATATTGGCAGAATAGAAGCCACTGTCCTATTACTTTTACATGATGGCCACTTTCTCCATTGGCCTCTGATCAAAAATGATTTAATGAAATAATAATTCTTATAATGCCTTTGTATTTCACAGGACTGCATAGTTGTAAATGTCATATCAAAACAATATTCACATACTTTTTTTCACTTCTTTTGTAATTAGTGGAGAATGGCCAGTGAAGTCTACACTGTATACCTTTAATTTTGATTCTGCAGGTCGAAGTCAGCACAACCGGCTGCTCATCTGTTAATTGCAAATTGCCTCAACTTATTAAACAACCTACACAACCTAGAGACTTGTTCATTCAACGCCCATTGGCTGATACACACTTTACCAAGCACTCGCTGTGCATTCAACTACACTGTTACAACAATCTGATGTAATTGACCTCTGGACAGCAAAAAAATAGCATGTGATCGAGCCAATAGTTTCTGTGTTTTATGTTCCCAAATAGGTCTGAGAATTCATTTCAGAGCACGCTGATGCAGCATTCATTATTAGGCCTTTTTCGAGTGTGGCTTAGCTTAGATTGAAGAGAAATACTATTTTGCAGCCTTGTCAAGCAACATTATGTAGCATTTTACATTAAAAATAGCAGCTTCAAAATCCCTGATTTCCCACTGATGTGTACTAAGGACAATGGTTTCTCTATCGTTGCTACTCCAGGTCAGAACACTGCTAACTGCACTATGTAACTTTGATGAAGCAAGTAGGACAACACTCTTAAAAACTGCATAAAGCTACATAACCAAAGATATTTGTGTAAAATCCTGTAATATTACTCTACTGCATGAGTTGGATGGAACAACGAGGCTCTGTGAAGCTTTAAAAGTTGTCCAAAGTGTCCAAAACCCCAGGATCCCACTCTGTACCCCCATCTCTAAATATATGCCATGGCTATGGCTGTTATTAATTACCAGTCCAACCTCGAGAACAACACTCACAAGTTCATGTGACTTCTGTTTCCAGTTCACTGTCCTTTTCTGCTTCATGTGCTGGAGGATAGTGTTGTTTCATTTCCAGATTACTCTGAGATACTTAGGGGGGACATGGGGAGGACTTCACAATGCACATACTGAACCTATAGGGTGATCCGTCTCTGTTACAGGTCAGTTGAGCACCACAATGTTGTCGAAGCTGCTGTTTTAAGGTACAATGCCCTATAATGTTGCTTTAAATCAGGACAGAGCTGCAAAATTATATCTGTATCAGTTCTGTATCCGTGTGCTCCGTGTGCTGATTGCATCCAGCAAAAAGAGCATCAGGATGTTGGATGATCACAAACCAACCTCATCTGCAAACTCCGCCAACTCGTTCTTAACATTACTTTAAGGTATAAAATGTTCCAAAATGCTGCCTTAAGGTCTAGACTCATAAATGCAACTTGTTAGCCAAGCTGTAACTCCTCCCTCCCACTCAGAGACAAAAATGATTGGATGTACAAATTATATTTGAAATGAGATTTAGGAAACAGGTCTGATTTCCTGGCTGTGTGAACAAAGCCTTACATTTGACACCCAACCACCTCCTGATATGCCTGAATTATTTGGAAAGCTTTCCATCTCTAATGGGTCCTAATCTGACAGCTACCCGATCAGCCTGAGACGAGTGAAGTGGCTTAGTGTAAACAGTCTCTCAGCCTGGCACCAAAGAGTTTGACCCAAACCAGGAGCAGAAACCAAAGGGAAATCCTCGAATGCCAAACCATTTACAGAAAGGAAGTCCCCTTCCCTGCTTGGTGATTCTGTGTGTGTGTGCGTGTGTGTGTGTGTGTGTGTGTGTGTGTGTGTGTGTGTGTGTGTGTGTTCCACTGCACTGGCACACAATGGCTGTCTGTCCAACTCCAGACACGGCAGAGTTTCCATTCTGTCTCCAGTGCCTCCTGGCTGAATTTGCCTTTACACACTCTCTCTCTCTCTCTCTCTCTCTCTCTCTCTCTCTCTCTCTCTCTCTCTTTTCTCTCTCTCTCTCTCTTTCTCTCTCTCTCTCTCTCTCTCGTTGACTTTGCATTATGGAAATCAGGTCAGGTCCTTTATAAGTATAACAGTCCTTTACCCATGTTTGTATTTTCTGTCATTTGCCATTTAGATTTTCTGCTCTCTCTCTCTCTCTCTCTCTCTCTCTCTCTCTCTCTCTCTCTCTCTCTCTCTCTCTCTCTCTCCAATTTCATACATAATCATCCAACAAAAGATCCCTTGTCTCATTTCATCCGTTGGCCCTGCAGCAGTGGTGTGGTGGCATAACGTTAGTCGTTAGTGTGGAAAATGATGTGTGATAATTACGCTGCTTATTGCAGTCAGTGTTTTATTCAGAACCCTGTGGTTCAAAGCCTCCTGAATCCATCTGCACTGACACTTATTTAACTCATCTCCACCACTCCGTCCTTCTGCCTCCACCACTGACTTTGACTCAAGGAGACATGGAGAGAGAGCAGCACTCACACAGCTGCAGAGAGGGAGAGAAAGAGAAAGGAGGGGGTCCATGCTTAGTGATTAGAAGAGAGGCAGTTTAAGGAATGTCAGAATAAAGGCAGTCTCTTGCCATCTCTCTCGCTCTCTCTCTCTCTCTCTCTCTCTCTCTCTCTCTCTGCTTCTCTCTCTCTCTCTCTCTGTCCTTCTGCTTCTCTCTCTCTTCTTTCTCTCTCTCAAGATCAACCTGTCTCTCTTTATCTTCTCTCCATCTCTCAATCCCTCTTTCTCCATCTGTCTTTCTCTCTTTCCCTCTTTCTCTCTAGCTCCCTCACACACACTCAGGTTCCCAGAAAATTGCATCTGTGACGCAGCAGACATTTTACAGGATGGTACCGAGGGATGCCAGTGTGCTGTCTGCCAGCCCACCTGACTGGAATTAACAATGAGCAAGAGAGAGTTATTGATAAAGGGAGAGAGAGAGAGAGAGAGAGAGAGAGAGAGAGAGAGAGAGAGAGTGAGAGAGTGAGAGAGAGAGAGAGACAGATTGAAAAATACTGAAAGTGGTTACCGTGGAAGATATGTGAGATCGACACAACACACATTATTAGTAATACTAGTACTAATGTTTTGGCAAAAGGAGTTTATGTAATTTTATACACCAATCTAGTATATGACCACCTACTGTCCATTCTATCACTGTAGTCCATCTGTTTCTCTGCATACTTTGTTGGCCTAGAGGATCACCAACTGAAGCTGTGAAGAAACAGATGAGCTGCTGAGCAAGGTGGAGTTACTATGTAGGAATGTCTAATAGAGTGGACAGTACTTTGACAGTGTCCCTGCTGTGCTGAGAATGACCCACAACCCACATACTTGCTCTGTGGTGGGCCTGTGTGGTCCTGACCATTGAAGAAAGAGGATAATAAAGTATGCAGAGAAACAGATGAACTACAGTCTGTAATTGTAGAAATACAAAGTGCTCCTGTGTGGTATAATGGGTTGATGAAATGGACAGTGAATGAAGACATAGAGCTCATCTAATATTTAGTTAAATGTCCCTTAGCAGTGGCACCTTGACCAGATGCTTTTTGTAGCCAAGTCTAGAAGGCTATTTGACCACTGTCTTTGGCAGGACTGGCATTGACGTTTAAGCACAGTCCACATATTTTCTTTTGGGTTAAGGTCAGAACTTTGGAAAGACTGTTCCAAAAGCTTAATATCTGCCTGCTTTATCCATTCCACAGCCAGCTTTGATGTGTGTTCGAGGACAATGTCCTGTTGCTGAAAGTTGAAAGTTTCCAAGTTTCAACCATTTGGCTGTTAGTTTGATGTTAAGCCGTAAAGCAAGATGCTACCAACACCATGCTTAACGTCTTGTACAACGTTGTACATGGTTGAATACAACACTCTGGCTTTACTCTTTCCAACATACCTGTAGTTGTTTGGCAAGCTTCCCTTGAAAAGCACAGTTCTAGTCTGAAATTTGGTATTATGCATCTACTTTTTCAGAAATGGACAATGTCACTGTAGGGTTTTGTTAAGGGACACTAAGGGGGTCTAATTGTTTTTTAATTCCAGTCCCCCCCCAAATCCAGCAATCCTTGAATTATAGTGCTAGTGCATTAGACCGCTGAGCCACCCTTAGCCCTAAATGGTTGGGTATGAGTGCCCTGACCCTACCCTGTATTGAGTGACCAAAAGGAAAAGGTTGTGCTCGTGCATTTTTAAGAAATGGCAAATGGACATTTTAGTCTTAAAATGTGTTTCAAGCGTCCAAATATTACAGCATCAGTGCATACTTTGGCATTTACTGTATGCTTCTCTTCTTAGTTTGTATCAAAATGTTCCTGAAAGATTTCACTCCTAATTGAGTGCAAGGTCTTAATAAATAAATCGATATCGCTCAGTCAATCTCATTACCAGATAAAGAAGTGCAAACCCGTGTCAATGCAGGAGGAATCGTTACTGCTCTGCAGGTGCACTCCTGAGGGACTGCAGCAAATCACACCCATCTCTGCTAATTACCTTCCCATGTGCAATACTGTGGACACCGATAGGACAGTACACTCACCGGCACGTTATGAGAAATGCCTTAAATGACAGGTCCACCATATTGCTGTATCATACCTGAATCTGTGATCATGCAGAAGTTTAGTATCCACCCTTATTAGCTACCCCATTCATAACCGGTCAGTTTCAGGCTACGGGGTGGCCACATACATATGGTCACAGCAGTATTGGGACCCCTGAGCAGACACCTGCTCATCCCCTGAAATCAAGGCTATTAAAAAAAGTTTGTCCTACTTTTGTTGGACACTGAAACTGTGTCTACTGTCCAGGGAAGGCTTTCTACTAGATTATGGAACATGGCAGTGAAAATCTGATTGCATTCAGTGATGAGAACATTAGTGAGGCCTGTCACAATGATTATATTATCAATTAATTGTACAATAAATTGACATGATTTCAATAATTTTGCTGACCTTGATATGGCCCATCGTGTTTTTTCTTAGCAAGAAAAGTTGATTAACATGTTTATAAAGAATGTTTTATTTAGGACAGTGTTTGTAAATAGTCCTCGTCCTGGACACCCCTGCCCTGCACTGTAGATTTCTTGCTTTAACATGCTCCCTGTGGCTCTGGAAAGGCTAGTTAATGAGTTGATCAGTTAAATGAAGTGTGTTGGGGACAAGGAAGGCACTAAAATGTGGCAGTGCAGGGGGCAGGGGTTAAGAATCAGGGTAAAGAAATGCTGATTTAAGATATTTAAAAATGTTATATCCTAATTTCTGCATATTCTTAATAATATAACGTTAACTGTTCTTAAAAGGTGTGTAATTGCACTATTATAGTATTATCGTTACATCAGTGGAAAATGGGTCTGCGAATTACAATGATATTGCGTATCGCAATTATTTCTGGCACATTATATATCGTCCAAACAAAACATTTATCATGACTGCCCTAGTAGGATGATCACCACCCAGCGTCATCCACCAACTCATCCCAAAAGCAATAGATGTCCCACAGCTCAATGGCTTACACACCTGGAGGCACAACTGCTCTGCATATTTTAGAGCTTACCATCCTCCCCACACACCTAATTCAACTAATCAGCTCATTAACAAGCCCTTCAGGGTTGCAAAGGGTGTATTAAAGCTAAAATGTTTAGGGCAGGTGTGCCTCCAGGAACAGGGTTGGGAAACACTGGCTTACACGACCCTAATCCCATCAATGGGATTAAATGGAAAAGAATAACACCTTTCAAAGCACTAAAGGCAGCATAAAATACCACAAAAAGGATACACGTACCGTGTGTCTCTGTATTATCACTTACAGTATGATGCCTTAATGAGAGTTTATTAATGTCCTCATCCGTCCACGGTGGAAGAAGACCACTGTGACCATTATGACCACCTCCTTCTGTCTGCTCTCACTGTCCATTTTATCAGCTCCTCTTACTGTACAGACTGCAGTCCATCTGCTTCTCTGCATACTTTGTTATCCTCCTTTCACCCTGATCTTCAATGCTCAGGACCCCACAGGACCACCAGAGAGCAGGCATTATGTGGGTGTTGGGTCATTCTCAGCACTGCAGTGACTCTGACATGGTGGTGTGTTAGTGTTGATGATGGTACAAGTCGGTCAGACACAGCAGCACTGCTGGAGTGTTTAGCCCCCTCAGTGTCACCGCTGGACTGCGAGCAGTCCACCAACCAGAAACATCCAATCAGCAGCATCCAGTGGGCATCATTCCCTGAACACTGATGATGGACGCGAGGACGACCAACACAAACTGTGCAGAAACAGATGAGCTGCTGTCTCTGACTTTACATCTACAAGGTGGAGCAACTAGGTAGGAGCGTCTAATAGAGTGGACCGTGAGTGGACACAGTGTTTAAACACTCCAACAGCACCACTGTGATGGTCCTGTGAGGTTCTGAACTTTTAATATTAGGTTGATAAAGTATGTAGAGAAGCAGATGGACTACAGTCTCCTGGAAACAAGGAGGTGGTCATAATGTTATGGTTCATCAGTGTATATGGTGGGTTTCATGCTCGGTTAAAGTGTCCGATCACTATGGGCAGTTGTACCTTTCTCTGCTTTCATTTCTGTTTGACTCACTGTGGAAAAAAGCTGCTCTGGATCAATTTCACTTCCATGTGTAGATGTTGCAGCTGAACTTGTTCATTGATTCGAAAGCGAAGCCAGGTCTTTTCTGAAAACAAGGCACAGCAAACAAAGCATACGATGACATTTTTTTTCAAAATGTAGAAAGATGACAGATGTAAGGAATGAGTGAGGGTGTGTGTGTGTGTGTGTGTGTGTATGTGAGAGAGAGAGAGAGAGAGAGAGAGAGAGAGAGAGAGAGAGGGAGAGAGAGAGATTTATACAATTGAAAAAAGCAAAAGGCTGAGAGAAAAAAGGACATTATCCAGCGCAGTGCAAGACAAACAAAGGCTGGGGGAAAAATGACCAAGGCAAAGAGATGGATTCGGACAGGGAGGGTGAGTAAGAGCATGCGAGAGAGAGATTGAATGAGAGAAGGAGCAAGGGATTGAATCAGAGCAGGTGTCATTGATAGCTTGGCTCGTGCTGACACCGAGGCTGTGTGGTAAGAAAGAAGGCTGGGGTAAATATCGATTTTTGAAAGCCGTCCAAACCTTGATTTACAAGCAGCGGACGCTTAAGCTGGCTAGAGATTTTCTCCTCTATCACCAGCAGCAGCAGCAGGAACACAGCCTTTCATAAACTTGCAGGGAAAAAAAGAGTGCAAAGGGCCCAGCAGAGTTTCTGCACTGGAGAAACACACTATACCTTCAGTTTGACGCTACAGAAGATGCCCTTTGACCTGCAGTTCTCACCCTGACTGTCTTACCTCTGCAAACCGTAACATATTTCTACATTCACAGTCCACGATGAACTCCTTTCACCCAGTTCTTCTATGCTCAGGACCCCACAGGACCACCAGAGGGCAGGTATTATGTGGGTGGTGGGTCATTCTCAGGACCGCAGGGACACTGACATGGTGGTGGTGTGTTTAAACACTGTGTCCACTCCCTGTCCACTTGACACTCCTACCTAGTTGCTTCCCCTTGTAGGTGTAAAGTCAGAGACAGACGCTCATAGGTTTTTGCTCAGCACTCACTGGACGCTGCCCACAGGACACTGTTGGATGGATACTTCTGGTTGCTGCACTTTTCCAGTAAAAACGAGAGGTGGCCACTGATTCAATGTACTGTAATGTTTATTTAACGTTTTAATATTCATAAAGACAGACTTCTATGAAAGTTCTTCAGGCAAAGTAGATTAGGGTTAAACACTCCAGCAGCCCTGCTGTGTCTGATCTACTGGTACCAGTGCGACACACACTAATACACCACCACCAAATATATCTCGGCTGATCAATTACACCTGAATTCAGTGGAGACTTTTTTGTTTTTTTCAAAATCATTCCTATAATATCAAGAGAAACAGCTTGATAACCCCTATTTAGGATATAGATCAACAATGCACAATTAAATATAATAGCAGTTGATTGAATTCTGCCACAAATAACAACACAGCTGCCCTCCAGGAATCACAGATGGCATTTTCCACACCAAACCTTTCCTATATCGCGAGCAGAGCAGTGGCCTGGGGAGCGTGGGTAGCAGGTGGGGCTGAAGACTTTAGGTCTGCTGGAGGGCAGCAGGGTTTGACCACTCTAGCCTGCCTCGCTGGAGGACAGCAGCTGCTGACGAGTCTGCCTTCTACACCAATTACACCAGAGCATGACAGCTGGCTAACCTGAGCACTGACAACAAAGCGGCAGAGCGAGATAGACAGAGAAAGAGAGAGAGGGATCAATGCAAAATGTGTACTGGCATAGGACTGAAATATAACAACATGTTGCTCATCTCCCAGAAGACTTTGCCCCAATTAGCCCAGGGCCATCTTATTAAGACGAGCATTCAAAATGTCAAAACAATCCTAATCAATCCCGACAATTCCACACAATCAATCCGTGACCCACATCAGTCGGAAGACCATCTACTGTCATTTACTAAGGATTGCAAAGATCAGTCGAGAGCATGGAAATAAAATGTGTTGGAGATGTGGAACTGGGTGACTCCCACCATCACAGACTACATGCTTGAGCTGGTCAAACTGGTTAAGCTGGATGACCCATTTGGTTCTTGACCGTGGGGATGAGCATGCGTTTCTTCATATGCAAGTTACATTTACAATTTACTGTTTCATTACAAAATATATTTCAAACAATTGCAGCACTTTAGGGATTTCTTTTGGCCGCTTTTGTTTTGTATGTGGATTAAATGTTTAAATAAATAACAAAATACTAAAATTGACACATTTAGCCTGACATTACTTTTATTTATTTATTTATTTATTTATTTTTTGCAATTTCAGGAATAAGTAGAGTAAAAAGTACTGGTGAAAAGTAGATACCACTACCCAATTCCATATTAAAACCATACTGATCCAAATGTTAATGTACCCTGTCCTGTTTTTACTGGGTGTATTGTGGCATAGAAGTTAACTCTTTCATGGAACGTGGATCATAAATGATTTTATTCTTGTTTCAGGCTGATAAAACTATTGAAATATCCCTCTGTTTCTTTTCATTTGTTTGTTTGCTATATATATATATATACTTTAAAATAGCTGTCCACTGTAGTGACCACCATGTGTTAAAGGGTCCATTTTAGCCAGTCACGCTGTCTTGTTGTCATCTATTTGAAAAGGCAGTGCAGTGTGCACAGAGATCAATAATGGCACCTTCATGCACACAGATTGGACAGCGACAGGTACGTACCAGCACACACGTGAACCAGTTGATTTGAACCATAATAACGTGGAGTACAGATGCTCACACTTTACTGAACAACTTCATGGAAAGTATTTGAGAGCGTAAGGCAAGGCCGTCCTACAAGTCATATAAAATCAGCAAGCCTTTCTGAACTACTACTAACACAACATCGTTGGACTACCAGTTCTGTTGTCAACTAACATAAGCTGACAGGAAACCCAGAGAGAACCCACCCACCCGCTCTTACTCTACCCACCCAGAGAACAATTATGAGCCAGTTAAGCTTTTTGGGACTTCCAGCTACGGATGGCTGTGGCATCTCAGGGGATTCATTCTGCAATGTTCTGATGAAAGGACCCAATGTTTAGATGCCCACAGCACCCAGAAGCCACTTCTGAAGGTGTTTTGCCAAGGAAATACCTTTGTTATCCTTTAACCTTATTCCCTTTGGCCAGCAGTGCAGCAACTGGGATTTACCAGAAAGAGACAGTGTCACTAATTATCTTCACCCTACTTTTAATGATCTGCCCTATGAGGAGAACATGCTCGCCTGCCTGACTGGCCTCTATTCACCCTGCTCATGATGAAGAGCTCTATGAAGGAACCATGCCTGGCAAATTAGTGCCCCAGAGTGGACAGTAACATAGCCCCCACACCAATGCAGACCAATATCTGCTGGTAATACTTTACTTTAAAACTGACATGGTTAAAGTTTATTGACCTTTTACAACCGTTCAGTTGATATCCTGGTATAGCTGGTCTGTCCTAAGGCCCCAGAGAAGTCCGGTCCAGTTTGGATCTGACAGATTTTTCAGTCTGGCCTTTCTCTTATTTTAATGGCTCAGAAAACCACTTTTAGGTGGATTTTTTGAGTCAGACACAAATCTCACAACATCTAACATTTTAGTCCTCAGTCAGTAAAACATCCAGATTAAACAGAGCTCTGTCTCAAGAGTTCAAGAGCTAATTGCAGCTAAAGGTTATTAGATCTACAGCTGAAAATGAACTGCTTTCTGTTGACGACGGCTGTGAATCAAAACGTTGTTAGATGTCCATCTTTACTTCTTTCCTACCACAGCTTGCTGACCGGGTTTCCAGGTCTAGCGTTTCTCAGTGTTTCTCCAGCAGTAACAAGCAACTAAAAGAATTGCCACAACCTCTTTTTCAGTCATTTGTTAATATTACTTAGAAGGTGAACAATTACTTACCCAGAGTTTGTTTTTAAGAATGTTGAAGTTTTATATGTATAAATAACTACTATATCCTTTCCAGATGCAAATGCAAAAACAAACATTATGCGTAATAAATATAAAATATGACAGTTTATCTTTCTGAATAAAATTGTTTTCTTGAGAGGCACTTGTACATAAAAAGTGTGTATAATAGTTAAAAGTGTATATTGAATAAATATAAAACAGAAACCTAATAGTATAATTTGAAGTACAAAAAAGTAGTTAGTAATAAACTACAATATCATATCAGGTTCAACTTAACTCTGACCCTAACAATAACCTCAATGTAATATGTGAAATTCATACCTTTTCTGCAAGAGTTTCCATTCTTTAATTTCATTTAAAATGATTTTTCTAAGCATTTGCACCACTGTGCTGTGGTTTCTTCTTCATGTACATCATTAGCTGGTGTGGTGGTGAGGTTGATGCACACTAGGAGGCAATGAGGACAACAAGCCACATGTGGTGTACATAAGGAGCTCCCAGTCACATTGAGAGAGAGACTCATGAGAGACCAATTCAGTCCCACAAAATACTAAAATAGTACTCTTACAAGTACTTAAGAAAAAAAGCTTTTAACCTAGTATGGATACCAGCTTCCTTCCCTGGCAGATACACATTTCTGGACAGATACAGTCGTGAGGCCTGGTTCGCATAGTTACTAGACTATGGCTGTGATATGCTTTGCTCAATTATTAAAGATGGCAAATCCAGGAAGAAGATTGTCTCATAAAGGTGTCTGATAATATCCTTTCCCTCGGCGTAGCTGTACAAACATGTTCATGATGTAAATATAACTAGTCTAAACACTTTTGGGGTTTTGGAACTGGTCCATTGTGCAACCGCAACAGGAACCCCAACAATGGCACTTTAAAGGATTAGACAAAAAGTCACACACAGGACTAATTTGACCTCTGTGTTTTTATCAGCAGACACTAGAGACATTGCTCATCACAGTTCATTTCCGCACCGAACCTTTGCATCTCCTCAGCCCTGCTCCTCATAATAAAAGCCAGATGGCTCCTCTCTCGTCATCAGAGGCTTACACATCTCCCATCCCTTTCTGTCAGCATAGTAACTGCAGAAAGTAACGGCTCTTTAATGACCCAAGAACACTGATTGCAGATCAGCGACAAGCCCAGCTGCAGCCTATAGCCACAGGATGCATTAGTACTAATGTTATGGGCTGACATTCCAGACACAGATTAAGCCTAACTGGGTCAAGCAAGGATGTCCATAGAACTTTTCCAGTCCAGAGTTTCCCAATTATAAATACAGACTGTAGTTCATCTATACTGGACTACTTTCTGTAATTATAGAACTATAAAGTGCTCCTGTATGATATGAGGAGCTGATAAAATGGACAGTGAATGAAGACACCAGGTGGTCATAATGTTATGGTTGATGGGTGTTCAATCATTTGTCAAGTTATCTAATGTGCCTATTGAAACATATTATGAACAGTCCAAACTGGTAAACAAATCATCATAAATTGGTTTTGGTTGCATTTGACATAATGACAGTGATGGCCATGCTTTGACAAACCAATATCCTCTCAAGAACCAAACTGTCCAACAGTGGAGAAGAGCACAGAGGAGTCTTTTCACTAGATACACTCTTTTCCAGCATGGTTGGCATGCCTGCTCACATAAAACACAATTCTTTGGCTTGTCAAGGTCCTCTGGTCTTCTGGTAAAAAACGTCCTTGGTCTGCTGGAAAGTCCTTGGTTCCCATCATTGTACCTGTGTCTATACAAAAAAAGGTTCCATCAAACAGTGACAGACAATTCCTCTGTGCCAAGCCAAATATTTTTTGTTTGAAATTTCAGGTTGGTCAACAGTATAAACTAAACTGAACCACAGAAGATTTTCGCATGGGGTTCCAACACATGTCCGGTGAACCCAAAGTGGCCCTTCTGTGGCGACAATCCAAAGAAGCCTTTTTCAGATCTTTTTTCAGACCACAACACTGAAATCTCCAAATTCATTCCAGTCATTGTCAGTGTTGTCAGTGTTGTGGTGACACGTCTAATGGATCCTACGTTTTTTTTAAAGCCCAAACAATCAATAACACCTTGAATAATCCAAGCTTTTCTTCGCAGTGATTCTGCGGCTTCCCCTGTCCCACGTCCTTAAAGCGGCACTTTGTCTTCATTCAATCTCTTCTAAACATAGCACTTGGGAATGGTGCAGAACAAGGAAAAATGGAAAAGAGGAAGAACACAGATTTCTAGTGAACTCAAGGGGCGGATGTGAATTCCCTCAGGGAGGGAGAGAGAGAGGGAACGGGCGGGAGAGAGACCTCTGGGAATTGTCACTCTTTATGCTGTTTGACTTTTTAACATGGGCTCCAACTAAAACCTCATGCTTCACACCACAATCTGTGCTAATCATCCACTGGTTATAATACAGCGGCATAAATGATGACTTTTTAACTGTTATGATGGTATCAGATATCAGCAGCAGTGTACATTAAAATCTACTGGGTTGCACATGTTGGGATATTTCTGGGATGTTGGATAGTTTTTGTACGGCACAGCTGATTGAGTCAATGATTGGTGAAGCAGTTACAGGGGCCTGGACCATTTAAGGTGTACAACCAGCTAAGTTAGCTTGTTTTTTTTTTTACTATTCCACCTTAAATTCTGTGTTGTTATAGTTATTCCACTTTAAATTCTACATGTTAATTGGATTCATACTGGAATGAAACTGGAACAGGAAATGAAACTCTGGCATTTATAGTCTTGAGGCCGTATATGGATGTGATGGGGATCACATTCCTCCTATATCAGTTTAAACAAGGAGATAGTTATTCTTGTATCCTTGTATCAACATTTTGCTTAGAGCCCCAGGCAAGTCCGGATCGGCTCACTCTGAGCTCGGGACTGTGTGACAATGGGTCAATCGTCAGCATTAATTACCCTGAAGTGGACAATTAGTTGGATAGACTTCATTGCACAGCGTCATGACTGACCGAAATCCAGATGTGTTAACTGAAGTCAAATTTGAATCTGTATTGATCTTTCAGTACAGATTACATTGACGATATTGATGATATGAATTGACGATATCCGACTGATAGGGTCAGCATGCTGAAAGGTTGTAAAGTTTGTGTACACTGTTTTACTGGTGGTTGTACTCCATTCTCTGTTTGTCAAAATGTATACATGGTGTTCTAAAATACAAAAATACAGTCTCCTCACTCCCAAGCCGTGGTCCAAATGAAGGCATGGTCCCATTTAGCAAACTACATATTAAATCTTTGTCGGTGGTCTGTTAAGCAGCCACTGTTGGCACTGATGGTCCCATGAGGACGCTGTCCTCTGACCCTTACATGCTAAGGGTTGAAACAGGTTTGTGCAGCATGGTATAAATATAAAGGAGCTTCATCACTTTAGATGAAGTATCCAGTTGAACTAATTCATTGATTAAGGTAAAATAGTGTAGAATTTCTTAAATTAAAATTGTTCACAACAACAACAACAACAACAACAACAACAAGAAAGCAACCAGCAAATGAGTTCATAACAACCAATCGCCTTATCAGAGTAATCATATATAAGGTTGTGTGCTTCTCTCACAACGTTCTCGATCAATCTTGTCTTTATATGAAACGATATCGGATCATTCTGATTGCTGGACTATTCTCAGTCCAGCAGTGACACTAAGGAGTTTAAACACTCTAGCAGCTCTGCTGTGCCTGATTCTCTCATACCACTGTGTCAGTGTTACTGTAGTGCTGAGAATGAACCACCAACCAAATGATAAATGATAAAATGGACAGTGAAGGTAGAATCAAGGACATAATGTTATGGCTGATCAGTATATACTGTATATAACAGTCAGGAAGAGTTATAACAGCTGATTCTGGCTGGAATAAGTCTTTATAAATATCTATGCAGATTTATATCAGTTGTCATAACAGGCTTAGGTTCATGTCAGCCAGCATTACTAGTGCTGCTTTACAGTAAATATAACCATCATTTGTCATGATGATAAAAAACCCTATTGAGATATTGTCCAAAGCTCCAGCACGCCACTTTGAGAAGCTTCTGAAATTAGAAGAGTGGGATGGTTGATGCTGGGTTACCATAGACAACACAGAGTTATGCATACTAAGCCTACAGGCCCAGACCTCCCTCTTCATTCATCAGCGTCCTGGCAGACACTGTGTGTATGTGGCCGAGGGGAAATGTGAAATAAACAGTGCTCCGCACACCTCTCCTCTCTGTCAAACAGGAAACCAGAGAGAACATCGCTAACCGCAGCATAACTGGGGGGACATTTGTTTCATGGCTGGCTGTGTTTGTCGCCCTGAGAGTGTTTTAATCTCGTCGCTCATCAGAGCGGAATGTACAGCGACTCGAGGAAAATGGCCACATGAGAAACTCTTCGCTAGACGTACGGACAATTAGTGTGAAGATGAATGGCCAAGTGAAGACGGATTTTCCAACTTTAGAGACCAAAAGACACAAGACAGACTGAAGTCGGAATGTATAGAATTATATATTGTCCATTAAGCATGGGGTGAATGATCCACCACACACACAAACCCTACTGAGAGCAGTGTATAGCCTGCTGGAGGCTTCCACAGAGGACTGGTGCTACCGCTGGTCTTAAAAACAAAAGTCTGATTTTTATGCCAGAATAAATGAAGATTAAGATATAAATGGAATTTCTCCTCAGCGAAGGTGCCACAAAAAAGAGTTTTAAATGACGCCAGGAGAAGACTTTGGGTTCACTAAAGGACTATGAACCCTATTCACCAACCACTCATATGAAGATATTTCTTCTTCTTAAAACCCTTTCTATGAAGATTCTGATTCTCACCAATATTTGCGGTTTGCTGCAAATGATGAAAGCATTTTTTGTAAACTCGAAGAGAAACAGATGGACTACAGTCTATTATTATGGAACTATACAGTCCTTTGAAGAATCAACTAGATGTCCATGTGTGAAGATCCTTCTATATGACCTATAACTATTCTCTACTGATTGATAGGTTCTCCACAGGTACGCTAACACACCCCAATGATATTCAACAGGCAAAAGTCAGTTATATTCCAGAGCTTGGTTGTCAAGCCTGGGACGTGAGTAATCATTCCCAGACGAGAGGAGCTCCTCCCTTGGGTTGCCCGGAGGAGGATGTCTCCCTCTGCAAACAGGATTCCTGATGGAAAACTAAACAAAGCCTCCTATGCCAAGATGGTCAATGCAGATTGCTGAGAGCCTTCAATCTCCATATTCAATACCCCATAGACAGAGATTATATGTTGTAAACATATCATATCTCTGAAAGATGGGAGTGAAATATGTGCCATCTGATGTTTCCAAGAGCAATTAAGGAATCTGCAGTTGGATTTAGCAGCAGCAGGTGCACTTCAGTAGGAGACCAATAGTATTTAGCAGGCATCATAAAGACCAAAAGAACTCCACTTCAAAAACCATTTCTCAAGTTCAATTCTCCTTCAAAAGTTTCTGAGAAGTTTGAACATTTGTTTCAGTGTTAAGGATAGTGTTTATGAGACTGGTGAAGGAGGGAGCTTCACAAAGTGCTGATATGCTGGCTGACTGCCTAATTACTATTCTCAGGTAAAAGTGTTGTCACTTTGAAATTGTTAACTTAAAGGTCAAAGTTACATAACAATGTAAGTAGAAATGAAAAGAAACTTCTTGTCATTTCCAGCATCAATCAGTAGTAACTAACTATTTGTAATTGTTTTAACTATTTAATTTTTTATAACAATGCTCAAAAAAATAGGGGTTTGGACAATGAAACTGAAACACCCGTCATTGTATTGTGGGAGGTTTCATGGCTAAATGGGAGCAGCCTGGTGGCCAATCTTCATTAATTGCACCAGTAAGAGCAGAGTGTAAAGGTTCAATTAGCAGGTAAGAGCACAGTTCTGCTCAAAATACTGCAATGAACACAACATTATGGGGGACATACCAGAGTTCAAAAGAGGACAAATTGTTGGTGCAAGTCTTGCTGACGCATCTGTGACCAAGACAGCAAGTCTTTGTGATGTATCAAGAGCCACGGTATCCAGGGTAACATCAGCACCACCAAGAAGGACCAACCACATCCAACAGGATTAACTGCGGACGCAAGAGGAAGCTGTCTGAAAGGAATGTTGGGGTTTTAACCCGGATTGTATCCAAGAAATGTCATTCTCAAGATGAACTGACGCTGTATTGGCCGTAAAAGGAGGCTCTAGTTCACCATACTAATCAATTATTGTGGTCTAAAACCAGGTGTTTCAGTTTCTTTTTCACATTGAACAGGCATGGTACAGGGTCATGGCTGCATGAACTCTCATGAAGAATACCTGGTATGCTCTTTTAGTAAAAATACAATAATTTCACAAGAATGCATGCCACCTAGAATTTGCATTATATTGTTGATATTGGAACTGTAATGGTTTAGGAGTATTGCTATGGTAACTGTAGTCTTGTTTGCCCCCTCCCAACCCATTGCAGAGTATGCAGAGAAAAAGATGGACTGCAGTCTGTAATTATAGAACTGCAGAGTGGTCCTGTATGGTCAGTGGAGTTTATGGAGTTTACTCCATACTATAAAATGTGTGCAAACTGTAGAAACAATGATGTGGTATTTCAATCATGTGACTTTAAAAAATGTATTCACTAGAAGTAGCATTACCTGTTCATTGTTTCCCACAATGGTGCCCCAAAGTGTATTTTAACTATTAAAACAAGAATTTAACTCTACATTATAAGTATAAAATTGCACTTTGGTTCCTTCTGCACATTGCTCACTCTGGAGAAATGGAGCAGGGCATTCATTTGGATTGGTAGATTGTTGCCTGGGGGTTGTACTGTTGTTGGAACTGAGATTATTATCAGGGAATGGGGGGATGGAGGTCTTTGATTAAGTTGCATCTGTTTTATAATATGCATAGTGACTTGCATTCTAATGAATGCATTCACCTACTTTAAGTTGCACCCTTTGCTGACACAGACGTGAAAACGCACACCCACAGCTTGTCTAGTCCATGTAGAGAAATGCTGCCAATAGAATAGGACTCCCTGGAGGAGATAAACATGAATATTTTGGCATCATAACTAATGCCTCCCGGCATTGTGCATCATTCTCTGGATATTGGGATAATTTGGCAAGGTAAGAATGAGGTAAGGGAGTGATCATCCAACATTCTGACCCCAGTGATGCTCTTGTTCCTGAATGCAATGTAATCCACACAGCTGTGTATCTAATGTCTAACAGAAAGTCATCCTTGGACTGTGATGAACACTTTTTAATTGGCTTGATTCTGGAAGACACTTTAGTCCATATAGTGCACCTGTCTACAAGCTCATACCTAATTAGATAATTGAGAAATATGCCCTGATTTCCACTAATTGAGCATAATGTGTACTCGGAATTTGGTACTATCCGCTCTTATCTGTGAGGAGAGAAGGATATTTCTGGCTGTCCAGTCAGGAAGCTCTGGAGGAAGCAGTCGCGAGCCTGATTACTCTGGCCCTGTTGACATTAGCCTGTTCTGGAGGCATATGGTAGTGAAGCTTGGGGAGCATTTGAAGGCAGGCAATGGTCAGAAGGTGTCATGTTGTGATTAGTGATTACCTCTGGTAATTCCAGTAACTTGTGTACATAAAGAGCATATCTCCTGGAAAAAGACATTTCCCATTTATGACATGACATTATGACCATCTCCTTGTTTCTATATGAACTGTCCATTTTATCAGCTCCTCATACCATACAGGAGGTCATTCTGCTTCTGTAATTACAGACTGTAGTCCATCTGTTTCCCTGTATACCTTGTTAATGGTCAGGACCCCACAGGACCACCACAGAGCAGGTATTATGTGGGTGATGGGTCATTCTGGAGTGGAACACTTTGTCACCAGTTTGGAACCAGCCTTGTGATTGGAAGGTTGCTGGTTCAAGTCCCTGAGCTGGCAAGGCATGACTGGTGTGCCCTTAAGCAAGGCACTTAACTCCCCAGCTGCTCACTGGGGGCTGTGGATAGAGCTGCCCACTGAGCACCTTTTATGTTTACCTTTACTGGCCACAGATGCCTGAAGGCTTAGATGACTGCGTCACTTAAGAGAAGAGTCCTTATTCAAGAGTGCTTCAACATTCAGCTCAGCAGAGCTGATTTATCTTATCGCAGCCTGAAAGGCACATAAAACAAGCTGTTAAATTTTAAGGGATAAAGAAAAGTTAAAATGAATGATGGCCATCTTTGGAACAAGAAAACATCAAGAATAAGTGGATGTTAAATACAAGAAAAATGTAGGATATTGGTCAGTGAAAATACTTTGCAAAACACATTGGACTGTGCTTGACCTTATTCCCCTCATTGACTTATTCACCCCTGACTGTAAAGCCGGAGTTTCATCTGGCCTGGTCTTCCAGGGCAATAGCACAGAATATTGTTTTAATGAGCCTCAAACATTATAACATTCCCCCAACCCCGAAAGCGAAACTGACCACCCAATAAACACCCCTCCACCCCCCCCACAACCTGGAATGTTACACTGAAAACCACCAAGTGACCACTAAGTTGAGTTGCATAATTAGGATACACAACAACTATTTTTAGAGATTGAAATTGAGTCTCGTTTTTGGTCAAACGTCTTTGTGTTTTATTGGTTCAGCTGCTTTACTGCAGCTTACGTTTCACACTTTGAAGCTACAGCAGTTTATTTTAGACCAAAAGAATGGAGTTCAGCAATCTTCCCCTGCTGTGCTGACAGATTTCCTGGATGGAAGTTTGACTAAAGTTGTCACAAAGCTGAAATTACCATTACTTGAGTCATTCGTTTATTTATCTGGTTAGGGTTGCCGAGGGTCCAGCACCTACCTGATATCATTGGGGCAGGAAACACAGACACCACATCAAACTCCTCACAGACATGCTCAAAGGTTCTGCACTACATTTGGTGCTTGATGGTCAGTAGAACATTACCTAGAATCAGGTCAAAAAGCTGTCAGGATGCTTCATGTGTCTGAATGGGTGGGATTAAGCCCTATATTGCATGTCAGGGTTCTTGCCCCTAATGCAGGAACACAACCCATCACTAATGAATGTGTTTCTAATAGAAGGACTATCGATAGTTTTGTGCTGGTTTTAGTAGCTAAAACAAGTGGGTTTAAATCCCTGGTTTAAGCGACTTTTATTTCTGTAGATTCACAGAGCTGCGCAAATCTGCTCTGTGATGATTTAGGTTACTATGTGACCTCTGGACATTTTAGTCCTGCGACTGTCTGTTGGGAAAGGTCATTTCACATCTTCTTCAGAAATTGCCAATTAAACCTGATTCCACTGAAGGTGAACTTTGAAATGGGATTCCAGCCAAGATAAAAAGTCTTTAAACTGTATGTAAGAGTTTAGAAAAGGAGAGAAAGCTCTCTTTCTTTATGGGTTTTCACTGTATCGCTCACAGCACATTTTGGTGTTTTTGTCTGGCTTAGTTAAGGATGCTTTGAGATGTTACACTCTTAAGAACATGCATCATTTAAAAGCTCTTTTAACAAAAAACTTTCAGACCCTGCTTCAGCATAGTATTCAGCACAGAACATAGCATTCTCTCTCGTTTGGAGAACTTAAAAGTTTTAAAAATTAAAAGTTTTAATGAAAGTTTTGCTCTGAAGCGGTTTAGGTCCTAGAGGTTTTTGTGTTAGCCTAGGTGATTTTATATCCTCCTTAACGCTTCTCATGTGTGGGGTTCCCCAAGGTTCCATTCTTGGGCCAGTTTTATTGTTTTGTATATGCTTTCCTTAGGGTTCTTTCAAATTAAAATATGCCGTTTCTTTTCATTGCTTTGCAGATGATACCCAAATTACCGGCCCTTGAAACTAAGAGACACAAACTCTTTTAAAACTCTTTTAAATTTGATTTAAAAAATGATTATTATTTTAAATTATTATATTATTTTAGTCCTCCTATAAAGTAAGACCTATAAAAAAATTTTCCCTATTTAAATGTCCAATTTTCATTGGTCAATTTTCTCAGCTACATATTTCTGTCTTGCTTTCAGTTCAAAAAATGTCTCACTTTTGAGTTTTGACCCTGTTTGACGGGTGCGCAGGATTTAATCAGTCGGTGGTTGCTGAGCAAAACCCCTGACCATCGAGTGTCCAGACCTTGCAGTTACATGGTTTGTTCGGGGTCAGGGTTGAGCACCTCACTTTACAATAAAAATGCACCAAATTCACACTTTACAGAAGAAGATTATACAGAACAATGAACACGACTCCTATTGATTATGTAATTATTATTACTGTGGTCAGTGAAGTTTCTTTGTAAAATGTGTACGAAGTGTAGAAACCAGGAAGTGGTCATAATGCTATGGCTGATCGGTGTATGTTTTCCATTTCTGCCAGAACTGGGCCGACTGAGTCTATCTGTGCAAGATGTGGTTGTTCCTTTAGAAGGACAGACTCCGACTCCGACTCTGAGAAGGTAAAAAAGGTAAAGAAGGTAAAAGTTTGGGATGCAAATCAAAGTCAAAGGAATAAAATTCCTATTCGTTTTAATGGACTGACGTTCCGATAAAATGTCTCAACAAAACTGATTGAGCAGAAAATGGAGTTATTCAGCGACATTATCACCCTTTCTGTGGGAAAGGCTTATTGTGCTTTTCACAGTTTGACTTGTCAAAATGACTTTCAACAATGAACGTCCTCCCACAACAGGATTTCATAAGCGAGTGCAAGTGAATGGCTCGCTCTGAATGTACAGCCATCATTTCAGCGCTTTCTAGGAACAGACTCGTGATTCACTCTGCAATATGTCTGCCATACCCTTCTTGCAGACGCCACTTAATACTCGTGATAGATACTGGCTCGCATCGAATCAAACCTCACATCATAAACCCCAGGCAGGTTTCAGCTTCTGACAGTTTCTAAAAATAATACGGCAGCATGTGAACAGATGAAACGAGCCTGGAAAAACAAGTGAATACCCCAGGCAGTGCTGGCCAGCAGAGCATTTCTTCATGTACACTGATGATGGGGGGTGGAAGGCAATGTCAGGTTCTTTCAAGTTCTTTCATGATTCACATGTGTATGAGTGAACATACAATAAGCCTACTGAGCACAGGAAGACCCATCATTTGTTCAAAACCATCACCAATCATTTTAATTCCAATTTCCTCAGAAGATATTTCTGAGATGATCATTCATTTACATTAGGAATAGGAAAGTCAAAGTTTCTAAGACTACATATAAAAATGAAAATTGGTCACCTTACAACCGTGCAAACCCCAGCAGACCACCAAAAACACCCCCATCAGATCAACAACACTTAGAGCTTTTGTCTTTGAGAGAGAGAGCCACTGGTGTTTCTGTCCATCCTTCTACCGTGAGAAGATGACCCAACACTGAGGGTCTGAAACACTGTGGAGATGATCTAGAAGCTCTTCCTGAGAAAAGGACAGACTTTTCCAGCTGGACAAGGAATTGCAATGGCCAAAACGTCACACACACACACACACACACACACACACACACACACACACCGTATGTACGTATATCCACCCATGCATGGTGGGAGCTAAGTGGTGAATAGACAGCATCATCGTGTTTGTTGGAGGTGCCGTGGAAGCCTGCGTCATTCCCATGCTTCATTTGGTCAGTGGCACAGTCCTAAACACCCCCAGCCTCCACAATTACGTCACCCTTCTCTCTGATTCCTCCGGTGTGTTGTGTACGTGTCTGGCATGTCCCCACTCTAGTTGCTGTTGATGCTGAGGCAGTGGGTGGGCTTTCCCCTTTCCCTTTCTCTCCCCACAAACTGTCATTACTGATTCAGCTCCAGTGAGTCACTTCCTAACATACACACAGACACACATTTCTGCACAGACCAGTAGGAGAGATATATTTTGTGAGTTCCTAAATGTGGGTGTGTAGGAAAGTGTACACCGATGGGTGGTGGGTCATTCTGAGCACAGCAGGGCTGGCAATTGTGGCATGTAAATTGGATAGGAGTGAGCACCAACGGTCAAACTGCACGTTTTGGTTAAATCAAATTGTGCATCAAACGTGATGGAATGCTCTTCGTTATGACGTTATGACATTATGACATTATGACATCCTCCTTGTCCATTTTACAGCCTGCACTCCATCTGTTTCTCTGCATACTTCACTAGCCTCCTTTCACCCTGATCGTCTGTGGTCAGGACCCCAGAAGTATCATCACAGAGCAGGTATTATTGGGGTGGTGGGTTGTTCTAAGCACTGCAGTGACACGGACATGGTGGTGGTGTGTTAGTGTGTGTTGTGCTGGTACTAGTAGATCAGCTGCAGCAGTGCTGCTGGAGTGTTTAAACCCCTCAGGGTCACTGCTGAACTGAGAACAGTCCACCAACCAGAAATATCCAGCCAACAGCCTCCTGTGAGCACTGATGAAGGACTAGAGGATGACCAACACCAGGATGAGCTTCTGCCTCTGACTTTACATCTACAAGGTGGAGCAACTAGGAAAGAGTGTCTAATAGAGTGGACAGTGAGTGGACACAATGTTTAAACACTCCAGCAGCACTGCTGGGCTCAGAGTGACCCACCACCCACATAATACCTGGTACTAATATCACGGCTGTACACTTTCCGACACACCCACATCAATGAACTCAGGAATATCTCCCATACTCTCAAGGTCCCTCTCATAACACACACCATCTACAATATGCAAACACACATGGCCACCATGATCCTCCTTGCTTGCGCACACAAATACATGCAAACTCAATTAGGCCCACAAACATTCACTCCACAAAAGCCCAGCCAGTCAGGAATCCTCCAGTCGTAACCATCTTAAACGGAAATAATGAGGTCTGCAGCAGGGAATAAAAGGCTATTAGGGGGGCACATTTGCGTCCAGAGATATGATCATTTCTCATCTCCCACTGTGTCCAAATGACACTTACTCAAGCTGCTGACGAGCTGACAGCTTGTCACGACGTCAACTCTGGCTCAGACGCCTCCACACACACTAAGTAAAACAAACACTCATGCTGGCACACACACACACACACACACACACACACATGCACACTGAGAGGTTTGATGCTAAGTTGCAGTACAGGACCGTGCTGGGTTAATGCTGATGTCCTGTAGAATAAAGAAGACTGGATAGATCAGTGTGTTGACGTGATACCTGGAACCTATTAACCAATAGATGTTGAACTATTGTTTGCTCTACTGTTTAAATGCAGTTGTGCAGTTATGTTTTTCATTACATTGTGAGCAATGCCAGTCCTTCCGGTACCCTAAGTACATAATTACAGCCCCCATGCACAGAATGATGTCATATCTTTTATAGGTGTTTATTAGAAAGTCCTATTATACATTATATAAGCGTTAAACTATTCACAGAGACAATCCAGCATAGATATAAGATTCGTCTTAACTATTAATGCATGCAGTGACAATAGATCAAAAACAATGTTGAGCTTTTCCAATTTTACCCCTAATTTGGAACGTCCATTTGGTCTCTCCCAATATTAAATATGATGCTCTGCAGTGCTAAGAATGACCCACCACTCACATGAAACCAGATGGACTACAGACTATTTATAGAATTAGAAATTTTCCTGTATGGTCAGCTGATAATATGGACAGTAAGGGTAGAACATAGAAGGTGGTCATAATTTTATGGCTAACGTATGCACATATTGACAGATGCCAATATATAATCAATGTCCGTGGTTTCAATGTTATGGCTGATCACACCTCACTGATGCACATTTGTCCATGAATTTCATTCAAAGACGAAGACTTTTACTGTTTACTGTTTGTGTTGGAAACAGATGCAGTTTTGCCTTCGCATTTAACCCATCCGTGCAGATGTGCACCCACACACACACACACACACACACACACACACACACACGTACTAGTATGTACTAATAAGACGTGTGTCTGAAGAACAAACTTAGAATAAAATTCCACTTTACAAACGAGGCCTCTGATCTCTTTCTGTCCAACACCTTCAAAACAGTTCAGTCCTGCTTTCCAGGTTTGAAACTTCATGCAGATTTTGAAAAAAAAAAATGCTTAGCTTGTAAAAATGTGCTTTGTTTGCTCTCTCTCCTCACCTCTATATGGGCTAAGCTTTGCAACAGGGCCTCCTGAGGAACGCCGCACCAGTTTGAGCCTTTAAATAAAACACTGGCCTGATTATGTTAGAGAGAAAGGAGAGAACAGAGAGGAGAGAAAGAAATCCAGGGTGGCTACACAAGGTAAAAGAGAAGAGGAGAGTTCTTCTGAAGTCTTCTCTGCACTATGATATTAAAGGTGATCAGGCTGAAAATGTAGAACGTGGATGCCACAGGCCAGTAGACAAGCTGGGAAACGGATGGTGGAAGTGCCAAGCAAAGACTGACACTCCAATTTGCAAAGCAAATGATCCGAGGACAGGGTGGGCATGCAAATGAGCCGAGATGAAACAGAAAGGAAAGTGAATGATCTTTGTGCAAGAAGACGAAGCAGGTTTAGACAATGAAGAGATGCTGGGAAATGTAGTTGGAAAGGTTTATTCCAAGAGTCCATCCTGATGTCCTTCACTTCTGCAAGTCACTCTTCAAAACTGATGGTTGTAGGAATAGCCTTTTTAATGTCTGAGTAGGTGTATGTTGAATGTCATGAAAGGTTCATGATAGCATGGCATAGCCTTATTAACTCTCCTCTGGTAAGATGTCATGTCCACAGGGGTCAAAGTGAAATCCATCAGTGTGTGGAATCGGCTTTCCATGTATCTGTGTTTTTTTATCGCTATTTAAGGGAGCGTTATGTAAGAGTTCTTGCTTTGAGCCACTGCTAAAGGACAAGATTTACACATGCATTTCTGGACAGGCCATTAGTCATTAGTCCTGCCCCCTTTTGAAGATCAGTCAGAGTCTGCATGCATGTACACATGGACAGAGCAGTTAACACACGCTGGACGGTTTTTGGCATTTAAAGTGGGATTTAATTCAGCTGGAAATGAGTGAGATTTTTAGATGGTAGATAGGGGAATTCTTGTAGGGGTAGTTTGGTATGATATGTGTATCATGTCTGTAAGTTACTCTGATATATATATGTATTTGTGGTGGGACTTTAACACGTTAATTTCGATTAATTAATTACAGGGAAAATAATGAAACAAACAATTTAACACATTTTAATCACACTTTGCACCATAGAACATTTCTCAGTGCACGAGTTCCAGGCATACACATTATATCGACGCACGATGTGATGAACATGATGGAGATGATGGAGGAGGCTACGCTGGTGGATGGGAAATTTAAGTTCAAGAAACTTCCAAATGGAAGTACAAACAAAAATGTTGTTATTTGCACTTTATGCAAGAAGGAGTTTGCTTGTCAAGGAGCACTTCAACCCTTGGTTACCACCTCAACGCAAAACATGTTGGGGCGAGTGCGCAGGACAGTAATGTTAACATAGTTGCTAAATGTGATAGCGTTCCTAGTACGGTGTCGCCAGTCAACACTCGACCACATGTTGGGGTTCACATTCAGAAACAAAAGGTCAAAGTCCACGTCAGACAAATTGCCCAATTCACTGGCGAGATGAATTGCTGCGGACTGTAGACCACTCACTGTGGTCGAAGGGTTACAGGAGACGCTGCAGATTGCGTCAGCTGATGCTAGTTACGAACTGCGGTCCACAAAGCCAATGTTGAAAAAAAAACAAACAAAAAAAACCAGGTTATTGTGAAAAGCAGTTATTGTGAAGTGTTTGCTCTGTGTTTGCTTCACTCATCCATTGGTCTGTGTAGTAGATTTTGAGGTTTAAGCTTTTGTTCATTGATTCATTCATCAACCAAACTTAAATCAATATTTCTCATGTTAAATGAGATTAAAATGTGATTAATTTGGATTAATTAATTACAAGGCTTCTAATTAATTAGATTAATCAATTAGATTAATCAAGTCCCACCCCTATATATATATATATATATATATATAGGTGTGTGTGTGTGTGTGTGTGTGTGTGTGTGTACAGTATGTATGTAAAGTACTAACTTTCACACAAAGTTGTTTACAAATGTGAAGAGAAATGTAAAATAAATTACCAATAGAATCAAAACCCATTACATCAGAAAAGACAGAATAGGGGTGTATATTTGACATCATGCTGAATTTTAGGCCCCAGTCGTGTCCAGTTTTGACACGGCTGAAATGAGGCGACTTAATAGCCTAATTTAGAAAATCCAGTTACAGTGGTGGGAAACGTACAGGCTGACAACAGCAGTTTATAAAACCCCATTCATTTTTCACCATAGAAACCACATGGACACGGCCTCATGCCGAAATATGCTACATCATCATATACAAAAGGATGACATATGTTCGCTGTGCCAAATGTACAGTCAGGCCAAATTCAAATGGTAAAGTAACTGATTGCACAGCTATTTATTTATTTATTTATTTGTTTGTTTGTTTGTTTGTTTGTTTGTCTCATATTTTGCTGGTATGTCCCATGCCCCTGAAGCCTGGAATGGCGGGGGGCCTCTGGGCTGGAGATCGGAATGGCTTCTGGTTAGGTGTAAGATGAAGCCCCCTTGCTGTAAGGTGATTATAAATGAAACAGGGAGGCTGAGGGTGTGAAGTTGTACAACGCAATGATGCAATGGGAGAGTTGAGAGTTTACATAAGCTGAGTGGACCGAGGTGTGGACCATCTCCCAAAATGACATCATAACATTTTCAGTTCTGCATCTCAGTTTGGTCAGCAGTACATTTAGGTTAAGCTTCGAATTCATTAGTAAATGAGCTGCATGTGTATTTTTTCTTTTTATCTGACTTCAACTGTTAATTCTCATCTACAGAAGAGACTGTCTTCTATCACATGACGTCCCTAGTTATTGGAGGCAGGAGCTGTAATTTTGTGCTTTCCATTAGGCATAATTTGGTGGCTGGAACCTGGATCTGGATGCTTTTTTAGTAGCTGCTTGCTTGTGTTTCAAAGTGAGCCGAGTACAGATGTGATGCGTAAACCTTGCAAAGTGTTGACCAGCCAGAGAGAATCATCACTCTGTGATGCAATGATGCAATGCAGACATCCAGCACAGACCTGTCATTTCTTAAATCTCCACACTTCAGTGGTGATCACCTCTTAAGCTGATGTACAATGGCAGCTTGTAAAGTTACACCGTGGTCTTTTAAAGAGGTACAAATGTTCCTTGGGTTGATGGGCAACAAATGAATCCTGCAAGAGTAAGATGGTACAGATCATCTGATCTGTCTGATGCATAAAGATGGACATCACAGAAGTGCCAAGAGCAACTAAAGGAGTTGAAAGGAGACTACAGAAGTGTCAGCCAAGGGTGATGCCAACCAAAAGAACTGGAAATGGTTTTATATGCCCATATATGGTTTATATAAGCCCATAGGCCTGTAAGCAATGGGAGGGTGGCAATGATGGTATTTTAAGACACCACCAGCTACATTCCAGGATGAGCTGTGGTGGTGGAAAACACACCAGGTCAGTCAATCAGTCATTATCTGAATAGGGTCATGGTTGATTCTGAGTGATCAGGTGCAGGAATGCTCCCTGGAGAGGGCACCAGTCCATCTCAGGATACTGTAGGAATAAAAGTTATAACCTAACATTAATTGAAACACAGATTTAAAAATATACATATAATTATCTGGTACGCTAGAAAAAGAGAACCTGGAGTTTAAGTTAAATGGAAAACATCTGGAATATCAAACAGATATCCTCTCAAGCTCTTCCTCCTACCCTCATTTGTTGTAAAAAGTGCTATACAAATAAACTTGATTGATTGATTGATTGATTGATTGATTGATTGATTGATTGATAGATAGATAGATAGACAGATAGATAGATAGATAGATAGATAGATAGATAGATAGATAGATAGATAGATAGATAGATAGATAGATAGATAGATAGATAAGATAGATAGATAGATAGGAACCTGGGAAGCCTTCCAAAATGTAGACCACAGCAAGGCCCATGCTGAGGATAATCTTGACTGCAAGTTGTGTCTCGTGGGAAGATTGAGGATCACAATGGAGCCTGTGTCTAGGATGACCTTGACCGCGAGGTGCCCCTTGAGGGAGTATAAGTTGTACCTCCTCCTTGCCAGGAGGAGTGTGTTACAAGCATTTAAAAAAAAGGTAGTCTTGGATTGGACACACTGATCTCCATCAATAACCAATGAACAAATTGCAGGAATATAATCATAACCAATATAGTATGTTGTTACAAAAGACCGTACAAAAGATCTGTACATTGTTTAAGATCTTCTGCCTTCAGCTTCAGCTTTCTTTGAAACCGGTGCTCGTCTGGAATTATTTCTTATTTTCTGAATTGCATGCAGTCTCTTTACTTAATATTTGGATTAGAGAAACATAACTTGATTTCCTTTAATGGAATTGAGTATAATATCGTTTTAGGCATGACAGTACCACACACACACACACTCACTCACAGCCACACTGGACAATTTTTGGGAGGTGGTAGGAAGCCAAAGTACCAGGAGAAACCTGCACAGAAGAGGGGAAAAGTCAAAACTCAACAGACAGCATTTGTAGGGGATCAGTCCAACAAACCCAGGGCCCTGGAGCTGTGTGACACATGCACTACCAGTGGTACCACCGTGCTGCCCCCAAACCAGGTACCAGGTATCGAAAAGATGTGTGTACCACCCAGTGGAAAATCCCCATTACTTTATCATTTTGTTCCACTTGATCATACTGTAGTTCTCAAGTCCATTCTTTCTTGATAAACGAGAGCTTATTAAGGACTCTTGCTTTTGCAGAAGCAACGTTTCTTCATCAAATACAGTTTCCAGTGATGGGACGAGGGCTTACACTGCAGAAATTCCATTCTACTCCGCTCAGACTGTGAATAATGGTGTTGAGCGCTGAGTTTTGCGTCAGTTAGGATATTGCCGTGTGGAAAGTTGGGCTATGTTGTTCTCGCTCAGGCTCGTGACTGATAATTACAGCTTGGACTGACACTTGAAAAATTGCCCCTCTGTCGGAAGCCGGTACAGTAATTGTGGTTTGTAATTGTGGTTAATTCTGAGACGTGGCACAAGGTTTCATTACTGCTGAGCTCTTTTCAAATAAACGGTCATCATCCAAAGTGAACAGCAAGCAAGGTCAATTTACAGGTCAAGGGACAGTCAATGGACGTTGCAGAGTTCAGGGAGGACAGAAATGGAGCTAAATGCTTTCCAGCATTTTCCCAACAATTTCACTCTGTATTCAGTCCACACTGGAGACCGCCGCTGTAGATGGTTTGTTCCAAACAGGTCAATAATGATGGTAATTGTATCAATTTAGTAATTAGTGCTCAGTCGAAACAGCATTTAACAAAGGATGGGAATTAGAGTTCTCTGGTGAACGCTGTGCCAAAACTCCAATCAGTTCTCTTTCAGTGTGTTAGGTATGTTATGAAGTGGAGACACCATTGATTGCATTTCCAGGATCACGTCCAGGATAATCTGTGGGATGATAAAATGTTCAGATTAAGATCTGGGAAATTTGGAGGCCATGGCAACATCTCAAACTCTTGTTATTGTTCCTGAAATCATTCCTGCTGAAAGACACAAATGCCATCAAGGGACACCATTGCCTCACATCAGGCTTTAGATAGATGGCACCTGTCAGATTGGCATCTACAATGCCAGGATATCATGGTTCCCCATCAGAACTTTGCCCAGAGACTCACTGTGCCCACCATTGGCTTGTCTTCTTCCCACAGCGCTTCCTTCCCAGGCAAACAGCCATCCAGGTGATGTAGGAGAGAAGACAACTCCTCCGTCCAGGTGAGTCTAGGAAGTAGCATAAACAGTATATTAAATATTCATAACTGTCGTGTTTTGGTTTTTCATAATGTTTTTGAAACATATATCAATTGATTTTAGTGATTTGGACATGCGCCAATCAACCATATCATTATGACCACCTCCTTGTTTCTACTCTCACTGTCCATGTTATCAGCTCCTCTTATCATACAGGAGCACTTTGTAGTTCCATAATTTCAGACTGTAGTTCATCTGTTTCTCTGCAAACTGTGTTTCACCCTGATCTTCAATGGTCAGGATCCCATATGGTTGGTGGGTCATTCTCAGCACTGCAGTGACACTGTCACGGTGGTGGTGTGTTAGTGTGTGTTGTGCTGGTACGAGTGGATCAGACACAGCAGTGCTGCTTGGAGTGATTAAACACTGTGTCCACTCACTGTGCACTCTATTAGACACTCCCACCTAGTTGGTCCACCTTGTAAAGCCAGAGACAGAAGCTCATCTGTTTCTGCACAGAATATACAGTGGAAACAAGCACGTAGAACCCACATTTTAAATGGGTTCTGTTTACAATACAGAATTGAATTACTGTACACCAATCACAACATGTTCTACGGCAATTTCTATCTCATATTAAATTTATAGGCTTCAGAAAGAGTAGGTCCAATGAGTGTTCCCTCACTGCACCATGTTACATGTCTTTCATGGGATATTAAAGAAACCCCATCTAAATTCCATTCATTTATAAATAATAGCTGACAGTGTGTGTGTGTGCGTGTGTGTGTGTGTGTGCGTGTGTGTGTGTGTGTGTGTTCCTGCAGGTGTCTCTGATAGACCCTTGACTCTAGCAGAGGCAGCTGTTAATGACAGATAGCAAGAAGAGCAGAAAGGCAACATACAGAGCTTTAAAAGGGTCTCGATCTATGTACAAGGTTAACTGGGTGGTGAAGGCTCCAAACTGTGCGTTCACACCAAATGTTTCACCTCCGTAACCATCCGTCCAACCTTCATACTCCACTTCCCCTGAAGCGCACCACACCATTAAACATTTAGGAACTTTCCTTCCCCCACCGTTCTTCAGGTTCGACCACAATATGAGTGAGAGGGGGAACTGCCACGCTGAATGGAGCACTTGGACGTACACCGAGAGTGTCGCCTTTCAGCTTTATCATATTGTCGTATTGTGTTTTTCTCAGATGAACAGAAATGAGCCGACTGCGTCACACTGCATCAGGTTTCCCTGTTATTTTCGAGGGGGAAACATTGCAGCGCACAAGCCTGACGACCAAAAAGTGGATGAAAACTGACTCCCTCAATTAGCTTGTGGGCAATATAAGAGATAAATGTGGGGCTTTATACCCATTTACACCAGTCCAGCCAGCTTCAGTTACTAAAATGGATCAGCTGGATCAAAGTAAGAGGTTTAATTGGAGGAATCAAGCTATGAATCGAATCAATGAAGTTGTTCTGTACATTGCAGAGAGGTGAAAATAGAGAAGAAGGCCTTGCTCTAAACAGATGACCTAATCGGCCATAAGCTACATGATTACCAGAATAAAAAGAATCCATCTAGCATGAAGGTGTTACCAGTTACTGCGACAGTAATGTGTGGGAGTGTGTTTTGCAATCTTTGTACACTGCTGGAAAAAAAAGGAAATTCAATGTTGGTCTAAGATGGTTTACTGGTCTAGTACTGGTGTGATGCTGGTTAAACAGCTTACCCATTTAAAAACACAACAAAGGCATGTTTCTTCTTTCTCATTCTTGACAAAAAATCAACCTGTCCATCTTAAGCTGTACAGCAGTATAACATGTTTTATTTGAGTTTGCTTGTTAACTGGTTTGCAATTACAATCACCATTATCAAGCTAAACAACCAGTATGGCAAAGCTTAACCAAGCTGGTCGACCCACTTGACCACCATGATCACGGTAGACAACCAACATGACCAAATGCAGGACACCCTTTATGGGTCAAGAGCCGTATATGGATGAATAGTTTTCAACCAACTTGACCATCAAAGACCAGCTTAGACCATCTGAAACCAGCTACCAGCAATAACTGGTCTTGAGCAGGTTTTGTCTGCAGGGTTATAGTGGAAGGTAGAAGAAGCCATTAGAAGAAGTGTTCACTTTTTAATTTTAACAATGATATTTTTTTGGTCTTGTAATAACAGAAAGAGCAGAAAGAGTCAGTAAAATCTTTTTACTAAAGTACTGGGAAAACACGTCGCTGTGTGCAGCAGATGTGGCACACAAACTCCTGGACTGTACCAATAATGTCTTCATGAAACTACTTTTTCTGTCTGTTCCAGATTTCAGGGCAAAGTTTTCAGACTCTTACTTCTCTCTGTCTGTTTCTCTCTCCTCATAGAGCGTCTACATCATGCTCCCCCCTGCTGTTCATTCTGATTTTTAGTTTTGGTCATGAGGCCAGAAACTGCCGCAGTGCTTTAGCTGGGAACATAACTGACCTTGCAGGGGTTTTGCAGCTGTCCACTGCAACCCACACACACACACACACACACACAAACACAAACACACACACACACACACACACACACACACACACACACACACACACACACACCCTGTCAATCTCCTCTTCAACAATAACTGCATTTTGGTGCATTAAGGTGCATTAAGGCTGCATAGGAACTGGCTGCATTCCTTTGTGTCCCAAAGGAATAGGTAATGGCTAATGGCCAATAGTGGGTGTAACGTGTCTAATAACAAATGAAAGCTGTTTGAGGACCAGTTATTCGGATCTCATTTTCAAGCAGACCAGTACCTGTGTTTTTTATTCATAATTAAAACAGTTTAGGATGGAGCAGACCAGATAAAAACGTTTATTCTTAAAATCATTCGGGCTGTTATGTTGTTCTCTTCTAAGTACTAAAGATGCCTGTGAAGGGCTTTAATAATTCTGAGACTGCTGTCGTCAATAAACGTGGCATTCTGTGTTGAAACCACTTGTTACATAAGGTGTTTTGAGCTTTATTTATTTATTTATTTATTTATTTATTTATGTGGGGGTCGTGTGTATGGTTTTATGTGCTCTTGATCTTTTTTGGATTATGGAGAAAACAATCAGTTGTTAAAAGCTCTCTACAGATTTATTCACTTGTGATTGGCTGATTGCTTCCTAACAGGTTCCTAACAAACGTCTAACAGACCTACGTTACCGTTTGTGCATTTTTTTTAACAGGGAATATTTCCGCGCAGCATGTAAAAGAAATCTAAGTTACCTGCTACCGATCTGCTAATAATACAAACACACTTCAACTTTTTAAGGCTTAGAAGCCAAGATCTGCTGTTTGCGGGCAGTTACATGCCATGTTTTAGGCTCCATAACTCAGGATCAAGGTAACCTACAGACGTGATACACATATCTGAACAAACCACAATACTTCCGCTATATAACCGTCACGTCTTATGTGTATGAGCAATCCAACCTTTCTTCAAATTGAAGTCCCAATTCAAAGGCTCATTTCACAACACTGTACAGTTTAAGATGATCTCAGCTGATCATCTGGTGCATCAGAAGGAACCGAACCAGACGGTCACTTTCTAGCAAAGGCCGCAGACAGCAGTGATAACTGCGTTTTATACTGATCTGCTTGGTCCAGGATAGAACAGGACAAACATAAGAACAGTTAAAGGAGCAATAACATTCAGAAGATGAATGGTTTTAATAAGGCTGCACAGACTTCGATGTGTTATCCTCTTTGTCCACCTCTGACAGTAATCGTCTTCATTAAACAGAACTAGCACAATCAGTAGCTGGTGAACAGTGTGCCCTTGGCATAATCATTCAGCTGCCCGTGTTTGTTCTCTTGGTCAGTCAGCCAGCTTTTGTGCACAAGCTGCCATTGCAGTACACAGTGGTTGGAGGCTGTGTAATCACTACAGTCCCTAGTGAATCTGAAGGCCGGCAGTAATTGTTTGCTGGAAAATGTGTTACAGCAATTATAATGCAGTATTCAACATCAAAGTGATTTTATTTTTGTTCTTCCTGAACTCTGAAGGTTCAAAAGATTATTATGATCCAGTTTTTTAAACAATGCAGATGTTACATTTTTAACAGGGAGGAACTGTAAGGAACTCCGTGTTGCTGCATTACTTTGTACATACATGCCCTGGCCAATTCATCAGGGTTCAATTTGAGGGGTGGTGGTGGGGGTGGGGTGGTTGGTGATGGTATCTCCACAAACATTCCCCTTATAGAAGAATCCTCCTTTCCATTCCCTTCAGGTCAGACACTCAAATTATCTCAAAACATCTGTGTTATGGATGCTTTCATTCCATTCTCATGGGTCACGGTGAGATTTACATGCAGACCTGCAGAAGACATGTTGGAGATTCTGGAGCTTTCAGATTTATTTGGTTACCCTGTGCAGTGTTTTTGGGGCAGCCCCTGCACCCGTCATCTGATTGCTGGGATCACTGTTTACTGGTCAAACTGGTCTAGTTTGAATGCTGTCATGGGAGAAAAAAGCCTTCCACCCAGAAGTGTTCAGCCAACAGCATCCCGTGAGCACTGATGAAGGACTAAGAGCAGCCACTCCTCCAGAACCCCAAGAACGTGGAGAAAGGAGCCAGTCCTAAAAGGCTGGTGGTGTTTTGTTTTTTTATATTTTAGGGAAGATCACTTGTTTCGTTTCAAATCAAAAGTGCTCACAGCTTGTAAGTGCTTTGTGTAGCCAGAATCTTTCAGTGTGGTTGGAGGATTTTCACCTTGCAAAAGACTTCTGTGGGATTCTTAAGACACTGAGTCACTGAACACACTGCTCTTCCTACAGTTTTCACCTGTAGCTCAGAGGACTCAGTAGGTGGCTGGGTATCAAAAGTCGAGGAGCAATAGATTTTTTTTCCTCTCTCTCACTTGTATCCCTCTTTCTTTTCTCAGATAAAATAATTTTTTTTCTCTCTTCTCCTCTCAGAGTCTCTCCATCATTCGCCTGAGGAACCTTTCTCTCTCTCTCTACTCCAGCAATCCTCCTACAGACTTTTTCATCCTTGTGGAAAGCAGATAGAGAAGGAAAGAAAGAAGTGAGGGAGGGTTCGAAGGAGTAGGCGAAATCCTGATACCCTTACGATATCAAGATCATCGTGAGCCGGGTCTCATACACGAGGGGAAAGAAATTCAGAGTTTGTAAAGCTTATGGATGATTTAAATGAAGTGTGTAACAAGTCATGGACTATAAAAAAATAGATGTTTCAATATAAACCTCCAGAAAATACTGTAGACAGATCAACCATAACATTATGACACTATTAGCTTCCTTTCACCATGATCTTCAATGGTCGGGACCCCACAGGACCACCACAGAGCAGGTATCATGTGGGTGGTGGGTCATTCTCAGCACTGCAGTGACATTGATGTGGTGGTGGTGTGTCTGTGTTGCGCTGGTATGGGCGGATCAGACTCAGCAGTGCTGCTGGAGTGTTTAAACCCCTAAATGTCACTGCTGGACTGATAATAGTCCAGCAACCAGAACTATCCAGCCGACCACGTCCTGTGAGCACTGATGAAGGACTAGAGGATGACCAACTGCTCCGGAGCTTCTGTCTCTGACTTTACATCTACAAACTAGAGCGACTAGGTAGGAGTGTCTAATAGAGTGGACAGTGAATGGACAGTGAGTGTTTAAACACTCCAGCAGCACTGCTGTATCTGATCCACTCGTACCAGCCAACACACATGAACAGACCACCACCACGTCAGTCTTACTGTAGGGCTGAGCTTGACCCACCACCCATAAGGGGTCCTGAACACTGAAGATCAGATTGAACGGAGGATAAAAAAGTATGCAGAGAGTAGGAACAAGGTAGTCATAATGTTATGGTTGCTCGGTGTATAACTTCACTGTCACTGGCATAGAAACCAATGTCACTGAAAGGAGAAGTCAGAGTGGTCTCAGACACAGCCGTCAACGATATTACAAAATCTGTGATGAAAGGTCAAACAGGACTTGCTCTCATGGGTTATTTAAACAAGCCAATTATCAAGCAGGCCTCGTAGGAAACGACACCCACTGCCCTTGCTGTCTCGGGTGGGAGGTAGGAAGTAGGTCTCATTACGGTGATGACAAGGGCTGAATCCATTTCACATATAGAGTGCAGAAACTTCACTCATAGTGCACCATATTTACTGATCCGCCATAAAATTAAAACTCCTGACAGGTGACGTAAATAACATTGATTATCTTGCTACAATGGTACCTGTCATGAGGTGGGATCTACACATTAGGCATTGCAGTGACTCTGACACACCTCCTGCTTGAATCACCACCTTATCGTGGAGGGCTTTGCATGCCTGAGTGACCGTCGGATCTAGGTCTCCCAGGGCAAATTGGTCCTAAGTGACCCATGGGGCTTGGCTGGGCTCAGCCCGAAGGAATAACAAGGGTCCCCCTTCTCACCACCCATAGGAGGGGTTGTAATGGGGGTCCGATGCAATTTGGATTGGGTAGTGGCCAAAGGTGTGGGCCTTGGTGCTATGGTCCTCTACTACTGAAACTGGTTCTTGGGACATGGAATATTACCTCTCTGTTTGGAAAGGAGCCCAAACTGGTGCACGAGGCTGAGCGGTACCAACTACATATACACCTTGACACACAGTGTGGGCAGCAAATGGTCATTGGTCATTGGTGCCTGTTGTGGTGGCCATCCCCAAACTTGATGGCGGACACCCTGATTAAAGGAGGTTGTCAAGCTGAAGAAAGAGTCCTATTTGGCCTGGTGAGCTTGTGGGACTCTGGACGTATCTGAAAGGTATCAAAGGGCAGAGCTGACTGTGACGTCACTTGTTACACAGTGTTTAAACTCTCCAGCAGCAATGCTGTGTCTGATCCACGCACACCAGGCTAACACACACCACCACCCCCACCACCATGTCAGGGTCACTGCAGTACTGAGAATGACCCAACACCCACATAATACCTGCTCTGTGGTGGTCCTGTGGGGTGCTGACCCCTGAAGAACAGGGTGAACGGAGGATAAAAAAATGTATGCAGAGAAAAAGATGGATTATGGTCTGTAATATGGTACAGTCTTATGTTAAGAGGAGCTGACCAAGTGGACAGTAAATGCAGAAACAAGGAGGTGCTCTGTAAAGAATTAGTGCCGGTAGTGCTGTGAGGATGAGGAGCGATGTTCCAATAACCTCTTTGCAACTCTCTTGTGAAGGACAAATGATCTAATCACAGTTTCATTTTCAACACACTTGAGGAAAGCAGTTTAGTCCAACAACCAGGACCTCTGCTCTACTCATGAAGCACAGAGAGGAAGGAGACACAACAGTAGTGGAAGAAGTCCCAAACCTGATTGCCACCAAAAGATAGATGTTGTAGAAAGCAGAGTCTGCTCATCCCTTTCTTGTACACAGCCTCAGTGATGGCCCTCCTGTATAATTTGCTGTCAAGCAGGACATGATGGTACTCACCCATGATGGTAACAGGTGTACTTGTGGTCTTCTTCTTTCTGAAGCCCATCACCAACTCCATGGTCTTGGAAACATTAAGGAACAGGTATTTTTTCTGGTCCATCCCTGAAGGTCAGACTGGCTGGTTTCCATCTGCACAAACTAGGGCATACGAGACAGGTAGTCCAGGACCCAGACTATCATGCATCCACATGCATTTCATCTCTCTTCTCCCCAAACATGAGGGGTTGGACAGTATTGCAATAACCATTTTATGCCTCTCATTTAATAATAATATTCAAAATACTTGACAGTTCAAATAAAATAAAACCAACCTGAACATTCTTCATGATGTGCATCAGTATTATTCTCTCTCAGACTTTTATTCTGAAAGTTGAACACTGTGTGAGCACAAAAACAGAGCAAGCTGCCTTTCACCGTTTCCCATTTTTCTGTATAACCCAATAACGGGCTCAGTAACATCATCAGCCCCACCCCTCTCGCTGATCAGTCAGAGTCTGTGTGCAGGTTGAGCATGTTCATGTGGACAGAGCAGTTAACCTGCACTGGAAGCTCGTTTGGCATTTAAACAGGGATTTTTATCTGTTTATCTGAGCGGAGCTGGATTATAATTATATTATTATATACAATTATAATAATAAAAAAATATATAGAGAGAATATTTAATATATAGAATATATGATACGTCCTGTAGGAGAGGCATTGCCCATGACACAATGCCACCAGTGCTGAGAGGCTGAAGGCTGGAATGTGCTTGAATTACGAGAAGCCAGTCAAGCTTGTCTTTTTGAACTGCTGAAAGCGCCACATTATTGGACAACTGATCATGCGTGGAGGACATTCACTGCCAGTTCTTTTACAGCAGCCAACTGATGCCTGCATTGACTAATATCACTTACAGTGATGAGGTGGATGGATGGCCATCCCAGAGAGAACAAGATCAATTTTGCTCCTGGCCATGGAAGGCGATGGCATCGTCGTCAATCTGTGAAAGAGCCAAAAGCACTCGGGGACCCCATTTAGTTCATTTGGTGAAAATATTCTCCAGGAAACTCTCCAGGAAACAAAATTCGTGGAATATCAGTGTGTAAATTGGTTGTGAAGTGGTGTTCCCTCAGAGATGGCTTGCGAACGCCCACACCTATATAAGTTGTGATGTGTTGTCTTGTGAGTGAGGCTGAGCACTGGCCAGGCTGCCAGTTAAAGAAGTGAATTAAATGAAGGAATAAATAAAAACCTCACTCACAAAATAACACTATAACTCACGCAGATGTGAGCGTTCCCAAGCCATTCCCTGGATAGAGTGAGAGATTCCTCCACAGTGTAGTGCCATCACTGGCTGTGTGCCACCAGGTCAATGCGGAGCTCTCCCTCCTTCTGCTCTTCATCACCACGCTCTGCTTTTGTTTTATGACCAACTGCTGAATCAGAGCAGCTTCATTCATCCAGATGCATTAGTCGAGGGAACTGGGAGAAGATCCAAGCTGGATTCTGCCTTTTGTAGTACAGCTTGAACCTCCTGGAATGTTACACTGCAATGCAGTAATGTCACCTCGTGTTTAGGAGGCGACTTCGCTGATGGACTGTATGACTCGAGTACAGTCAATACTGCTCAGTCCACCGAATGTCCACCAAAGACAACTTCAAAGATCCCCGGCCCCTAAAGGAAGGCCACGTCATCTCTGTGTCTCTCCATGTTAACCATCTTCCTCCTCCTCCTTTTCCTGGGTGATATTTGAGAGGTGTGTCATAGGCTATTTATAATTCACTTAACCCACCACCATACATCCCCCTCTGATGACATCTTCACCACCACCACCATCATCATCATCATCATCCCACTCTGCAATCTCAGCTGTGGGTTCCTTCTCAAACACCAGACAGAAAGAGAAAGAGAGAGAGAGAGAGAGAGAGAGAGAGAGAGAGAGAGAGAGATGGTCAGAATGAGTGAGGAGGACAGAGAGAGTGAAGGAGGGGTAGGCTGACTGAGTCAGAAGTGTGGGGGCTGCTCAAGTGCAAGAGTGCACTGAATCACCAGCATCTTCATGCAATATTTCTCGCTCCGATTTTATTATCACTCCAAAATATCATCAGCAGCGGCAACAGCGGTGGTGATGATGTCCCCGTCCCCTCCGCATTATCACCAACACCATTCATTCTCCATGAGGAGGTAGAGGGAAGAGAGGAGAAAGAGAAAGAGAGTAAAAACTCAACCTACTGAATGAATCCAAGAAAGACAAAAATATTACATTGTTATTTTGAAGGCTTTGCAGAACTCAGACGTTTAAGAAATTCCCTAGAAGCACCAAATCTGAATAAATTACAGCGAAATAAATACATTTTCAAAATCAAAATTCATATTTTGATGCATTATGTCAAATTAAGCAGGAACAACTCCTTCTTTCACTGTTGCCCTTAATCACATTAAACCTTAGAACTCTTCAGCTTTCATAGCTTAACATACTTTTATTCACCAAACAATTATAAATGTATTTGTATAAATGTATTTATAGGAGAAAGTCACACATGCTAGATATTATTTTCAGCAGATCCTAGGCTGCTCAAATTTGTCTTCATCTGAGACATAAATATTAACAGAATTTCAAAATTGCATGAATTTCACCACGTTGTGATCAAAGAAACATTGATCATACATTGTGTCTGTGTGGACCATTGTGTTTTGAGTGGTGTGTTTGGACCACTCTGTGTTGGGTGGTGCTTTTGGACCATTGCTTTTACAATGCAAACATCAACAGTCGCACAGCAGTTGTATTCTAGAGTCGTGCTCATATCCTTTAAGCAGTCTGTCATTTCTTGTTTTCCCATGACCTTCATTTTAGTGACTTCCTCTAAAATGTCTTTATATTTCTTGGATGACTTTACAGAAGAGAAGGACCAATCAGTGAGTGAGTTAAACAATAGATCCGATTTTGTCCGTATTCCGATCAGTGACAATCTGACAGTGAAGATGGAGAAAGTTGTTTAGTCCGAGCTGGGCATAAAGGTCACGTTGGCTTTGCACAGTGTAGTGTTTCTTTGCTTTAACACACACCCTGCAAACTAGGAAAGGGCCCGTTAAGGAGCTGAGGAGTTGCATCAAGTTGGGAGCAGGGAAAGCACTAAAATGTGCAGGGCAAGGGGTCTTTAGGGCCACTAACACTGGAATAGTAAAATGCAACAGATGGTTTAAATGGTTTACCTTGTAGGAGGGCAGAAAGACACTGATCCTGAAAATAATTATTTGCACTGTGTTTCAGGTATTGGTAAAGAGGGTGGAATTTTTGTTTGCCTAGTCTAAACACACACATCAGTCACAGGTGAGGAGAAACTTGGAAGGAAGGCGAAGCTGCTGGTGTAGAACATCTGTGAGATGTTGTAAGGCTTTTCTTTAAACATTACCAGCAGCTATGAAATGAATGTAAAATTCATTATGCAATTTAACAGTCAAACTACAGCAAGTGAGGACAGACAGGAAGCACAATATTTGAGTGTTTATAAGTTTAGGGCCAACAAACACTGGTCAACCATAACATTGTGATCACCCCCGTGGTTCTACATTCACTGTCCATTTTATCTGCTCTTCTTACCTACAGGAGCACTTTGTAGTTCTACAATTAAAGACACTACAGTGTAAAGTCCATTTATTTCTCTGCATACTTTGTCGTCCTGTTACCCTGATCTTCGGTGGTCAGAACCCCACAGGACCATCATAAAGCAGGTATTGTGTGGGTGGTGGGTCATTCTCAACACTGCAGTGGTGGTGGTGTGTTAGTGTGTGTTGCACTGGTACAAGTGGATCAGACACAGCAGTGCTGCTGACGTTTTTTTCAACCCTTCAGTGTCATTGCTGGACTGAGAACAGTCCACCAACCAGAAACATCCAGCCAACAGCGTCCTGGGGGCAGCATCCTGTGAGCAATGATGGAAGAGTAGAAGATGACCAATAAAAACTGTTCAGAAACAGATGAGCTTTCAGTCAATGTATGGAAATATGAGACCACAAAACACCACCCTGCTCACTAAGCACCGTTTCTGCAGACAGAAACACCTTGTTGATGGGGTCAACAGTGTGGCTCACCTGGCTGGATTGGTCAGAAAGTCTTCAGTATCTCGTATAATAAAAAATTGGTCAGTTGAATTTCGACCGAGGCACACAGACTGGGTCAGAATTTTGCACCAACCATGAATCCATGGACACAACCTGCCAATAGCCCAGACTGGTAGAGATGGTGGTAGGTTGTGGAAAGTCATTTCTGGACACCTTTGGGGTCATTAATACCAATCACTTGAATGTCACAGTCTGTATCACGGACTATCATTGTAATGGCCAATGTTACAAAGCAAAACTATTCCATTCATGATCAATAAGGAGTGCTTCTGCTCAGGCTGCTTCTTAAATGGGCACAATGCAGAGCAAAGGTCAGTTACATATATCTATCTTAAAAATACAGGAACAAATTGATAAGATTCTATTACCAAAAATATTATAAATGGACATAAAGAGAGAAAATACCCCGAAAAATTGTATCCAAAATAGGATACAGACATGAGGCTGATTTTCAGACCCTTTCTTTTGATTTTTAAAAACAAATACTGCTTTGGATTTTAGTAAATCACCATATCCTTGTAGAAATGCAGTTTAAGTTCATTAGAGAAACTGGACATAAACAATCCCTGATAGCAAAAGAACAGCAAACCACTACTGGCCCACAGATAGCAGTCCACTGGCATTGTGCTCATTTTCTGGGTGGTCCACCGGGGGTTAAATGGAGTATGAAACAAAATGCCACTATATCCCTCATTTACCACTCAGAGTCCAATTTATTCTATCACCTTTACTTCGTTATCGGTTGTAAATTAGTTTAGTAAATAATTTTCTACAACAATGTGCAAAAATATTTTTTTTTTGTAAAAAAAAACACAAACTATTTTCTAAAATAAAAGTCTCAGGATATAAACAAGTATCCTTTACACAGGAGCATAATCTGGGTGGTCTGAGGGTGGACCACCAGTGGCAAACAGTCGGCGGGGTGCCAGACTTATCAAGCCAGTGGATGGATATATGCTCGCTATCTGGGAAGGCATACACGAAAAGAGACAAATCTACTTGAAAGCTGGAGTGAATAAACAAGCCTGGGTTGCTTTTTCCTCTTTACGGTTGAATACACAAATAAATCCAAACCCTCAGAGCATAAAAAACATGCAGCTACTTTGTTGCTTGTTTTTGGCTGGTTAAGAAGAAGCATTTCAAATCGCTGTGCAGTTTTCCTTCCATTCAGCCCAACACGTCCTTCCAGTTGAGACACATCTACTCAGGGAAGTTTGTTAGAGCATCATAACAGCATTTTATTTAAAAACCAATTACAGATAAACTCATCTTTTTCATCAAGTGTCATGGCATACAAAATCAAGTGTCAACCAAAAACAATATATTAAATAATTTGGATATTTATTTAGGGGAGAGCACTGATATGAAAGATTTTTTTTTCCCTATATGTGCAATTATTATAATTATTATTCACAGCTATATACATTCAATCCATGTCAATTTCAAATGAAACTTCAACCAAAGTAATGGATTTTGAGCAGGAAAAAGGGAAAATATGACATTCAAGAAAATAAAAAGATCGAATCAAGCCACACAATTCTCTTTAAAAAATATAACTGCTGAGAAATTCTCTTACAAGCATATAATGGTTAAATTAAGATTGCTTCATTTCGAACATAGGCACGTAACTTATTAATATCTGAGGCTTTGAGAGACAGGGATTCCATCTGGCAGCTGTCTTGAAACTGGAGTTTCAGGCACAGAAAGTGGCTAAAGCCTCCACGAACAGCATTTGTGTAAACAAAATCACTGAAGACTAAAGGGTCTGTCAAATCCTAATGCCAACCTTCTGTCATTTGTAGTCCGTCTGCAAAAATAAAAAAAATCAAAACAACCTTGTCATCTAAAACAAAACCTTACATCTGCAAACAGAAATAAAACAGAAATAAAAATAAACATCGCTGTACAGTGAGCATGGCATTTTCTAATTATGTCAACAAACATAAATGGAGATGCAAGGATTTGTTCTGACAGTGATTAATGTTAAGAAGAAAATTCAGGTCCAGCAAATAAAAATAAAACCCAAGTTTTTGTTCCAACTGCTGAGGATGTTCTTGAGTGGATTTGAACTTTCTGGAGCTGATTTTTTTTTTACCTCTACCTGAACAAGGAGCAAGAAATATCTAACCACCTTCTAGAACAGGGATATGCATGTCCAGTCCTGGAGTTCCAGATTCCTGCAGTTTTGTGCTCATCCTGCTCAAGCACATCTCACTCAGCTCACCGGTAATTACCAGGTTTAGTAGGTTGGAGCAGGGAAATCAGCAAACTGTGCTGAACTCCAGCCCCGGTTCCCACCACCCCTGTTCTAGAACCGTGACTTTCTTGAAGACAGAAGATCTGAATTGCAGTCTGTCGGATGTTTTTCATTTCAGGGAAGTTTCTTTGGCATTGTTAACCATCTCTGCTAGTCTACACCCACTAAAGTAAAATAAAAACCAAACATAAATGTTGATGATTAAGGTGCACTAAGAAAAGATCTATTGGTTTCAGTTTGGAGGGGGGGGTTATACTATAAATAGGATAGGATAGAACTTTATTGATCCCTTGGGAGGGTTCCCTCAGGGAAATTAAGGATAAATAAAGCTAATCCCACCACCAAGACAGACCACACACAATTAAAACCCATTCTTCTATAATCAGAAGCTCCTCTAACTGTCCAAATCATAAAGTTAGGTTAGCATCGTGACTATTTTTTCATTCACTGGTTGCAAACATTACCATTCCTTCCAAAGCAGGTGGATTCGGACTGACGATCAATTCGAGGGAAGAAAAACACCAAACTGTCACGTGAAACTCTCCCAGGTCAGTGCGCTCAATATACAACTCATATGCGACAGTGAGAGAGTGAGAGCTAATTCTACTCCAATGCAAAGTGTTGAAGGTCACGGACACGATGGAGTGGTATTTGTGTGCAAATGTACATAATGCATACATTACACCACCAAGAGTGCGACACCAAGAGTGGAGGCAGAATAGTGTCCAGGTGTAACTATTTTAAGACCCTCTTTCAATTTAGGTGACATCACTATTATAATGGTGAGCACATAAGACCTATTTTAGTGTCCATGTCAGTGACGCTAATCTACAGAAATCCTGTTAAAGGGTCGAAGTCATGGCGCCTTGAGCTCTGATACGTCCTTAGATCCGTCCTGACACACGCGAGACCAGTTTAGAGATGACGTTAAGGCTGAAGGGAGCATGGGTTGTTTGCATGGCACGTCAAACCAGCCGTTACATCGAAGTGTTGGCCGAGGCTAACTGAGAAGAACGTGATTTTTCAAGTGTAGCTACTAGTTTACAGTATACAGACGGAGTGAACATTCAAATTCATTTCAAAGAAAAATAATACACTCCTTTACATTCACTCCTCTACAGGTAGCGAAGGAATACAAAGATCTTGCATTTCAAGCTGTTTCGCTGAGGGGAGAAGTTAATCTTCACAGAGGCTATCTGCAGCTTCGTTCCCGGAATTTCGTCCGAGCTGAAGTCTCGGGCCAAGCTGACGGATGAGACTGCACGGACCGCTTGTATTTTTAGGCGGTGTGTGTCCGCAGAGAGACTGTGTGAAGCAGGGGAAAGGTGACCTGCTTTCACTATGATCGATTGTCTCACCCAAGGTGCATTTCATGTTCTTTTTTTTTTCCCTTCTGATGATGAAAAAGACGAGCAAAAATAAAGAGAGAGAGGAACAGCGGCGAATTTGGCACACCGTGCTGACCTGTTTAGTTTTAAGTACTGGAGCTGCTTCAAGTAAAACAGATAAATTAAAGAGTGTACAAAAAGATAAAGAAAAAAAACCAAAAAGCAAAACAAACGCTGCCCGACTTTCTTCCCTCCTGTCTTCAAAAGACTGCACAGACTGGGAAATCCATGGTCTCGTCTAAGGCAAAAAGTCAGGGTTACTAGAGCCTTTCCAGAGGAACGAAATGATTCCAATGTAATCCCCTGAAATCACCAACCGTTACCAATAAAAAATGATTGGGAGATAACTCTGCTCTGATCGTTTTCTAAAGCAGGGGAGTGGCTCCGGTTTATGACCGATGGTTCTGGAAGACTTTCTGAGGGGCTCTCCCAGTGCACCCATTACCTGCCCGCCTAATGTGGCTGTGAGAAGACACTGCACTGGCAGCCCAGCTCGCTTTCGCTCAGGGGGAAAAGTTCAGCAGCATGGTGGATTTATTTGGGTAATTGATGGCCAGACTGATGGCAGCGATGTTCTTCAGGGCCTGCACAATGAGAGAGAGAGAGAGAGAGAGAGAGAGAGAGAGAGAGAAAAAAGACAGATAGATATATATGAGAGAGAGAGAGCGAGAGAGAGAGAGCGAGAGAGAGAGAGAGAGAGAGAGAGAGAGAGAGAGAGAGAGATAGATAAATAATGTGTGGTATAAAGATTGGCAACAAATGAACAGAATTCTTTTCTCAGGAGTGTCGAGCAATACAATGCTGCTGATTAAGCTCAACACTGCTTAACATTTATTTTAATGAATTGACCACCGTTTTTGAATGCTCTGCAGCACCTGGTCTCACTCTGCACGACTCAGAAATCAAATTCCTGCTGTAGGCAGATGACCTGGGCCTGCTGTCCCCCCACAGAGCAGGGGCTGCAGCAGAACCTGGACCTGCTGGAAGAGTACTGTCAGACCTAAGCACTGGCAGTAAACCTGAAAAAGACTATAATTTTTCAAAAATGCAGATCTCAGGGAAGCACCTATCGCTTTTCTCTTTCTTTTTTTATACATTAAATTGTTTGAATCAATTATAGCACCAATTCTATAGTAGTGAAGTGTGGGGGGGGGCACTCTCAAATTACAATTTTGACTAATGCGAGAAATGTCACACAGAAATTATCCACCACAACAAATTCAGTAAAAATATCCTGCAAGAGCATCAAACAAAAACAAACGATGATGGTAGAGCAGGATTTAGGACGATACCCATTATTACACCTAAAAAACAGTGACCCCCTCCCCTATCACCATAAAGCCCTGCAATGCCAAGATCTGAACAAAGAAAACAGTCCCCTCACACAGCTGGTCCTGACACTGACTTCACAAACACACACTAACACTGTTACATGTCAGAACCAGTCTGCAGTACAGTCAATCAGCCCAAACCAATTCTAACTGGGGAGGTGAGAACGATCCAGAGGGAGATAAAAATCTATCAGGGAGGTTAAGGACAATTATAGGAGGAAGCTGGAGTGGAATAAGGACCATCAGTGGCTTCAGGTCCAGTAACAACAGAGAGGTAGTGGGCAGTGTGGACAGGACCAATGAACATAATGTGTTCTTTAATAGATTTGACACTGCAGGCTCTGTCCTCCTGCATCCTGACTTCTCTGCTGCTGGCCCTCAGCAGTTCACTTAATTCACCCTCCCTCTCCCTCCCAGTAGCCTGCCACCCTTCTGCGACAGCCCACCTCACACCTGTCACCACTACAGTAAGTCTCACCGCTGACCAGGGGAGAAGTCAACTGAAGAGACTCCACACAAACAAGGCTGTATGCCCTGATGGGATCTGATGACTACCTGACTGGCAGACCACAGCATGTACACCTGCAGCACTCTGTGTCAGACACAGTGGTTACCAACACTGGAGCCCCACAGGGAACTGTCCTCTCTCTACTGCACAGAGATTAGCAAAAGTTTTCTGATGACTCTGCAATAGTTGGATGCATCAGCAGGGGTGATGATGAGTACAGGGAGACGTTGAAGGAGTTTTTAACATGGTGCAACCATCTGGAGCTCAATGTTACAAAGACAAAGAAACTAGTGGTGGATCTGAGGAGGAGCCTCACTGGTGACAAGGCCTACAAGTATCTGGGAGTAAATACTGAGAATAAACTGGAGTCGGCTCTATTTTCTGATGCACCAGAGGTCCTTCAATATGATCCACAGGGCCAGTGATATTATGGGAGTGCAGTTTGACTATCTGATGACAGTGACAGAGACGATGATGTTGTCTAAACTCCAGGCCATTATGAACAATGAACTCCCACCCACTCCACCAAACAGTGAGCAGGAACAGTGCAACACTCATCCCACTACAGAGCGCCACAGGTCATTCCTACCTGTGGCCAAACAAACTCTATAACTCCTCCCTTAATGGGTGACCACTATGAACCACTATGGTTCGTTTGTGCAATTTGTTAATTTTACTTATCTGTGCAAAAGCTCTGAGGTGCAATAATACTTTCAAACAACATAACACAGAATGTTCATATTTATTTATCATCATAAACAGTACCTTTTTATAAGTATTTTAACATGTGGATATTTCCAAAGTGTTTATTCTGCTTATTCTTTATATTACTCTGTTTATTATTTTTATTATTATTCTGTTATATAGATGGTTGCAGCTGGAATAATTAGCAATTTCCCTTTGGGATTAATAATGTAAGTTCCTGAGTTTCAGAATTAGAATCAGAATTACATCATCCATTGGAGCACATGAGCACAAGGCAGAATACAGCGGCCCAACAACACAGTGACACTGAACCGTGCTGACAAAGTACAGACACACAGCCTGTGCACGCAGAACAGCCGCCAAACACAGTCCTGCCTAAAAAGAAGAGAATGTGCCAGCAGTGCCACAGCAACACTGCAGACACAGAGGTGCACGTCCTCGCACAGTGTGAAAATTTTAAAAATACCCCCGATTCAGCGACAGTCTCACGACTATAAACTGCCCGTCCTGTTAGGAGAGGCAGCTGCGCTCTGGCAGCACGATATATCTCAGCCTACCACAATATGAGGGACAATGAGTGACCCATCCAAACACAGTACACACACAATTTTATTGACCTATTTAACACATTTGTTCATTTATTTATTCTTTTACACACAGGAAGAGGAAAACGACAGGAGAAGAAGGGGTAAACGGGGGAACAAAACTGAGCGAATGCAGGAGGAGGAGACTGAGAGTGAGTGCAAGAGAGAGGAGAGCAAAAGAAAACATGAGCATGATCGAGAGCAAGGGAGAAGAGAGAGAGGAGGGGGAAGAAAGAGAATTATGCAAAGTATTGTAGACAATTCATCAAACTTTTCTACACACCTGTGGTCCTCATCTCCCAGGAAAAACACCCACACAGTAATGAGACACACACACTTGAATTATTGTTTTGCAGTAATACCCACTAGAATGTTTTCAGGGGAGGAATAAACAGGAAAAACAATCACCTAACAAATGAGTCAGACAGCCCACGTCCAATAAAAGAGCCTCCCTGTTTCAGTCCCAGCCTGCTCTGACCGCTGTCTGACCGCTCGTAGTGACAGAGAGACAGACTTCACTGCAGTTACTGCAATCCTACACACCCCTCACACCTCCACTGATCAGCTGGACCTCACAGGCGAATAGGAGTCCATTACTAAACACAACTGAGCAAACTACAGTACACACACACACTCCGATTCCAATTCACAAGGTCCCGATTCAATTTCATTCCCAATTTGCTTCGATATCAATTCATTTAGGCATATTTCACTTACAATCACAGGTTTTTTTTAACTTCAGCAGCACAAACTGAATCACTGAAACATGTTGCTGCACTAGGTTTTAGGAGAACAGTCTCTAAAATGATCAGTTTAAATCAGTAGTATCCAGCTGCAGACCCGCAGCACAGCACTCTCAGCCCCTCTCTGTCAGATCCACGCCATCATTCCCACAGAAGTACGCCTAAAGTAGTTCACTGCAGAATTGCAGCCACACTTTCCTGCCCTAATGAGAGAACTTTAACATTTGGGGCGCGATGGGTTTGTACAAGGAACATGCAGCTTGCATTCATGCATTTTTTTATGACAAAACGAAAGAGAAAGAGATTTGTGAAATAGCTGTTGCACTTCATTAGCTTGATATTATATATTTGTTCTATTTACAATATAATACAATAGTTCACCATTTAAACAAAATCAGATATGTTTTCAGATATGTTGTCATTAAATTACGAGAATAATGACTGAAAAAGAAAAAAAACTTTATATATATATATATATATATATATATATATATATATATATATATATATATATATATATATATATTGGATAAATTCTCATTTGTTTGACCAAAGTTCTTTCTATTGTTTTTTTTTTTTTAATACAGTTTGGTTAGTTCATAATCATCTAGTTTAAGGGTTTAAGAAACATTACACTGAATGTGCTACTACTAGTAATAATGTCTATTTGATTGTTCTTGAAGTACTATTAGTGTTAACATAAGGAAAATAATATCATACCATCATAGGATAGTTATCATTTTCCAAATAGGATTTTTTTCTCAGACACTTCTAGCAAATTCAGTAAAAACTGACTGAACAGATTGATTCTATTCAGATTTTACTGAATAATGGAAAATTATGTCTCATTGTTTATGATCAGCTGTAAAATGCTGCATAAAACAATGTCACAAATGCTTAATCAAGATAGTGTCAAAATCAATATTTAAATATTTACGACGTTCTTCAAAGAAAGCTAGAAAACAGGAGCTGCATTTATGAATATTCTTATGTTTCTTATTCAGTTGTTCATCGTTGCCCCTGCTTTATTTTAGGTGAACGTCATCATGCAGTACAGAAAAAGAAACGCAGGAAACAGACAGTTCAGTTCCACTTGTAAACCCTTTTTAAGAAGGACTGTTATTAAGACTGAACTGGGAAGATGAGCTGCCACGCTGCACTGAATAAATACTGTTTCGCATGATGGCACCAATGAGAAAACAAAGCACGGATTGAGGGCAGAACATGGCTGGCTGAAGAATCATGGTCTAATTAAGTTTATGATGATGATGTTTCAGTGGAAAATTCACAACAATGCAGTGTTTGGTGTCTTACCACCATAACATGGAGTAACTGCAGCAGAGGGTGAGGGGTGGGGGACTGCTAGGTAAGTAAACATTCAATGTTTCCGATATTTGATATATTTGATTAATGCTTCAATAGGCCTCTAACTCAGTTGAGTTTGGATTAGCCTGCTGCATGCAGCGTCAAATTCAATTCCAAATATTAACAGCACAAATTAGACTAACCAGACGTCTACATTTGATATCTATACCAAATCATCAGGGATATGAATGTAATGGCAACATTGAGCTCTCAGTGATTTCTCTCAACTGTTCTTTTCCTGAGGACTTCCTGTGGACAGGGAAGCCTGGGCTTCTGTGTCCAGCCTACTGCCAGTGCAAACCACAAACTGGATTAAGCAGAAAGAAGAATGACTGATCAACAATAACATTGTGACCACTTCCTTATTCCTTATTTCTACTCTCATTTTATCTCTATTTTATCAGCTCCTCTCGTCATACTCTCTGCATACTTTATTAGCCTCCTTTCATCCTGTTCTTCAATGGTCAGGACCCTGCAGGACCACCACAGAGCAGGTTTTGTGTGCCATTCTCAGCACTGTGTGTATTGCGCTCATACAAGTGGATTAGACACAGCAGTGCTGGTTGAGTGTTTAATCTCTTTAGTGTCTGGACTGAGAACAGTCCACCAACCAGAAATATCCAGCCAACAGAGTCCTGTGGGCAGTGTGAAAACAGATGAAGGACTGAAGCACTAAGGCTCTACTCCTCTCCTCTCGACCACTGCCCTAACGCGCTCCGACTCTGGTCGCTATGATGACGTTTATACATCCCTTTAAGACACCGATACGCCACAAAATCTAATATAAAGAACATTCATTTTCATGAAAATTTCAACGATAACAAATCAATGGGAGCCCTGAGGTTGATTCTCTGCAGCGAGACGGTCCCATCTGGGAGTGATGGGAGACAGTGACCCCCGAAGTGTGTTGCTTAAGCCCAGCCTACTCCGTCATTTGGTTTTGGTTGCGGTCACTACAGAAAAGCCCACTTCACGCAGACAGAATGTTGGAAATGGCAGCAGGGTTTTCAGTGCTGTGGTGGCGATCTCAGGGTATTCTGCCATGACTTTAATCCAGAACACTGGCAGAGCTGCTGAGTCTCAAACACACTTTTAAGGCCGCTGTCATTTGCAATCTCCAGCAGCTGATCATCATCTTGCACAGACATGCTGGGTTCACCTGCTTTGTTGACAGATGGGTCACGGACTCATCCCCTGCCAGGTGGTGGGTCTTTTGTGGTTGGGAAGCAGCTTGAACTCCTTTAAAAGCATCATTAGCGAGCCGGTCGTGAGAATCACCTACCGCAGGATAAATCCATATTTCCAGCAGGACTCCTGGTATTATTAAAAGCTTTCTTTTTCTTGAAGTGGGATCTTCTCCTGTCTCTTCACTGGGCCTTTTTCCCTTCACAGAGAAACTTTCCAAAGACATCTGTTTCTTACTCATTTTGCTTGGTAGTGGGTCCAATGTTGGCGCGCAAGACATAACCGAGAGAATCTGGTCATTTCTCAAAATAAAACGTTTTTTTCAAAATAAAATATGGTTTAGAGTCATATAATACATAAAACGAAAACATTTAATTATTTATTGTGTGGCCTGGTACCAATTGATCCACGGACCAGTACAGGTTTGTGGCCCGGGGGTTGGGGACCACTGGTATAAACTATACCAACAATTTTAATAGTGTGGGTTTGGCAGGTTAGTACTAAAAGGAAGTGGTGATGCGTCGCTATGCCAGCATGTCACTGTACGTTCTCCTGACTATGCCACAGCTGCACTGGCATCATTATCCATTGTTTACTCAAATTGTGATGTGGAGCTCCTCCCGTTCCATTTCAGAAGGCATTGTGGGAGAAAAGTGTCCTAGATATCTAAGTGTACTAATGTTGACCATTTTATCAATGTTACAAACTCTGTACTATCTAGTATTAGTAAATGGGACACAGCCAGACTGTCCTTGATGTGGACTCAATGTAGGCTAGAAAAGAGGACGTAAGACCTCTTACATAGGCCTTACCTGAGCTGTGCGCACAATCAGTTGCTCATTGGTGGTTAGAGCAAGCAGATACTCCTGAAGAATGTCCTGCTCCTGTGGAACAAACAAAGCAACAATGTAAGTTGTGAATACAAATGAGGAGAGAAGTGTTTGACTGAACAGTGTAGATCCTGGTACAATAAATCTTTCCTCACTAATAAAGTAAGTTTTCCAACCAAGTAAATGTTACATCCCTATCAGACAGCTATTAAACATCCCAACAAAAACACCCCATCAATCACGTGAGGTCACCTGGATGGCATCTGCTTAGTGATTTTAGTGGTTTATGTAAATGACATCAGCACAAGTGTCTCCACTCTCTTCTGGCACCCAGAGCTTCAGACTGCAGAGCAATAAACTGATTTTCCGAAGTTCTGAAATGGAAGACTAGCTCCGGGCAAGATAAGAACCGCTGATGCTTGCAAGCGTACGCCGTTTACACAGAGAGACTAAAAGCAAGATCAGGACAGAAAAATGTCCTGCAGGAGACATCGTCCTGATTCAAGCCAGACTCCTCTCTTCATCTCCAAGTTCTTTGTTTAAACTAGCACTTCTTAGCAGAACCTCGCTGGCCTTAATGCCATCTACAGAAAAAAGGTTCACAGTTTGCCGAAACCTTTTGATGAAAGTGGAATGCCTCCAAATGATTCATGATGTGTTCTTTGTCAGCAGTTACACGGAGCAGGCCCTCATTACTGGTGGTTTTAATGCAGGAATGGTTGCCAAAACAAACTGTATGTCAACTTTTCTTGGTCAGAGCTCAAAAATAAAATCAAAAGTGCAAGAAAGTGTATAATTGGGGATACTGTTCAGCATTCAAAAGTTCACAAAAGAAATAAAATAAGAAATTAATAAAGAAAGCTGTGAAAATCGTGTTTAATATTTTAATGTTAGCAATGCCTTTTGCCAAAATTATTGATTCCATGTCTTTTAGGGATAAAAATGCTTTATACGATGCTATCCTCCGCTCAAGGTTTTGAGCATAAGTTTGGCATTACTGACAAGTTTTTGACACGTAACATTTTTAACTTTTCATAGAGATATAGAGCCATTCAAGAACCATTCAACTATCCATCTGAAAGGACAGATCTTCGTAATAAATGGATAAAAGCAGTTTTACATTGCTTTAAAGCAGCATTAAGCAAGAATTTCTATTTTTTTGTTCCTGGGCTCCCTCTACAGGGAGCGAGCGGCATTTGTTTTTACACCACTGCGACAACCAGAATCCGAAGGGAAAGAAGCATATGGACGAAGGAGGGACAGTAATCCAACTGGATTTTACACAAATAGCTCTGGGGTGAGCAGTGCTACGCAGTTCTCATGAGCAGTTCTCATGCAGCTCCATTAAAAGTAGTTACAGCAGTGTTCCAGCCCTGAGTGGCAATGACAAAAACACTACTCACTATGACAGTCAGTGGAGTTATTTTATTTTAAGGTATAATTGCTACATGATGCTGCTTTCAGTGCTTTTCCTCTTCTTAGTGCAACTGCAAGTTTCTGTAACTTTTTTATTGTACAGTTTAGCTGCTTAAGGTGAACAGAAAAAAGGTCAATATTCAAAAACTTATTGGGTGAATATATAGCGTATTCAGTGTGTCAGCTTCTCCATTGAGCAAACATTTAGCTGTCCATAAAGAAGACAAAAGATCTCCATTTTAAACTCACTCACCCTCAAACACACACAGCACACATAGAGAATATTGTTTACTTATCTATTTACTCTTCGATATACAGAAATATCTGTGTGTTAACATACAAACCTTAGAAACATCTGCTTTATACTACATGCTGTTAAAATGTGCTACTGCCCTCTATTGGCAAAACATTCTCATTTTCTCTCTTGCACACACACACACACACACACACACACACACACACACACACACACACACACACACACACACACACACACAGAGATCAAGTCGCATGTGAACAGGTGGACATTATAAACACACCCTGGCAATCAATCGGCTCCCCTTGACAAGCAAGCTTAAGGACCTTAGTCACTTTGACAAGAACCATATTCTGATGTCTTGTCTAGATAGCATGACATCAGTGCTTCAGCATCTCAACAGACCCACAGAGCAGACCCCACAGAACCTAACCTTAATGTTAGTGTTCAGTGTAAATCCATGTACATTAAATTTGCTGACATGGTGGTGGTGTGTTAGTGTGTGTTGTGCTGGTACGAGTGGATCAGACACAGCAGACCTGCTGGAGTTTTTAAATCACTCAGCATCCTGTGAGCAATGATAAAGGGATAGAGGATTACCAACTCAAACTGTGCAGAATCAGACGAGAAGACTGTTTACTATATAAATACTTATTTCATGCAATAAAATGCAAATTAATTATTTGAAAACCATACAATGTGATGTTCTGAAGTCTGTCTCTCACAGTTGAAGTTTACCTATGATAGAAATAACAGACCCCTCGATTCTTGGTGTGTATCAGTGTATCAAATACTTATTTGACGTAATAATCTGTAAAATAATATAGTTGAACACGTGGTTGTTATGGAATGCCAGGAATATTCCACTTTTCTTACTCGCTTGTTTAAAATGTCTGAAAAACCTTGCAGTACCTTGGGAAGGTTCTTTACCTTTACTTCTATCAGGACTCCTTTATTCATTTTTAAGATTGTAGTGTAATTTGAATATCAGCAAAAATCTTGTATCTCCATTTGCCTTTTTACACTTTTGAAATGTGAATCTTAGCTTTTCTTCACACTTCCTGATGATCAGACCAGGAGAATGTCTCCAAAATAAAAGTATTTATAATAATATCATTCGTAATAAAACTTGAAAGTTAAGATGTCCTTTCTTTCTCCTGTAAAGATGTCCATTTGGAGATTCCCGAGGCTTCCCATATTAGTTGATGTCTAGTCTTTATAGAATGGTTGATGTGTTATGGTTAATTATTTGGAGGATGATGTCTCACCATAGCCTTTGCCTCAGCAATGAAGAAGAGTTCAGTGAGGGCACGATGGAGGGGCAGGAGGACATTGATGCTGGTGGGGTCCTGGCTGACACCACTCTCCATGGTGGTGAAGAGTTGCCACAGAGGCCTCAGCAGGGTTAAATCACAGCCCCTAGAACACAAACACAAAGATTCATAGGCTGCTAATGAAACACAACAAAGCACATGCATGACAAGGTATATGCTCAACTTGCTTTAAATAGGCTCCGGTGACCCCAAAATTCAGTGCCCTGTGGCATCATTTTCAGACAAAGGTGGGCAAGTGGCACTACATTAGAATGGCCTTTTCCACCACAGCCTTTACCATACGACACCACAGACCATAATGTCCTCATTTTAGATCACACACACAAATACAGTCTCACACAGGCTGTGGAGCTAATTGTGTCGTGGAGTCCAGACACCATGGAAAACATGCAAATATTCTCACTGGCATGTGACCTCGTTGTCATGGCAACAATCAAGAGAGGAAGCATGGGGCCAGTGTTTTATGCAAAACCTGTGTAGATCTAAGGCACAAATTTCAACACACATACACACACACCAAGTTAACCAAGTATGCTACAAATACACCTACAAATTTGGTAATGAGGGTGACCAGTGGCTGTACCCTATTATACAAGCTGGTTGAGTCAGAAACCACTACACACACACACACACTCTCAAGCCACTGTGGTCAAAACACAAACTACTGAGACCTGCTGCAGATGCACTGATGACCTAAAAACACAGTACAAAACCAAATTAGCCAAAATGCTCAGGTTACAGTAAAATTCCTTGACTATAAAAGCAACTAATCTAACTTACAGTGTGGCCTTTTAAGGGTTCTCCTAAGGGTGAACAGGATTCCAGCCAAAGTTGTGTAAAACCTTCCAATCACACAACGTGCGAGTCATTTGTAGGGGCAGGTTTAAAACAGATTTTTCTATTCCGTCAGCAAGCAAAAAATACTGTCCAAGAAACATATTAAAACACCCTCAGAACTTTCCAAGCCTATACAATAACAATAGTATAACAGACAAAATCTGTTTAGATTGATGTGAGAGAAGCACGAGGTTTTATGACCCACCCAAATTCAGCTGTTCATTTGATAACTGGGTGGTCCGGCAGTATTAAAACGACAAATTAAAATGACCATTTTACTCCTTAAAGAGTCATTTTCACACTGAGTTCAGAGCTGGAAGATGCACTGCAATGATTCTCAGCTGGAGCTTATTTAATAATGACACCTCCTTACAGCACAACAGCGCCTCCTAGAGAAACCCGGCAGAACAGCTTTATGTAATGAATAGTGTAAAATATGCCTCAATGAATTTATACTGATTAATCTGGAGTCTAATCGAATCATTGGCAATACCCAGCCCTTGTCATCTGTATGGTATTCTGACTCATCCCAAAGGTACAATCCCACTACATGATTGTGCCCAGTTGTGGAGTCTTGAGGCCTCTAGATGGCGCACTAATCATTAAATCGTCCAAAACCAAGCCATTAAAATAAAAAATACACCTTGGATTGGGACATTACTAAATTATAGTTATCATTCATCACCTGGTTTGGTAAATCAGTGCTTACTGATGTTAAATAAGGTGCACTGATGATGGAATCGAATACATCCATGTGCTTGCTGGGGGCGTTCAGGAGAAATATGACATGAAGCTTTGCTCTTCAAACTAGCTCACAAGATCTCAACTACCGGTACTTTCTCCACAATGAGAAATTCTTCCTCTCTACTCTATTTGTGTTTACCTACATCTGTTCTAATGTGCTGTGATGTGCTTATAATGGGGCACTGCAGAGTCTCAATGTGAAGAACATCTGTCAGACAGTTATGCGCAATGTTGTATCCAAACCAATGTGTCGGAGGAACTCAGGTGTATAGAGCTTCACTCATTCACCCAGCCTTAATAAACATTTATCACGCTTTGTTTGGTTAAGCAAATGGTTAAGGCTGACAGCCCTTCACAGAGTTTTTCACAGCATTAAAAACAGTTTTAAAAGTTTACTGCTGAGCAGTGTTGATTTTGGAGTTGACTTTACACCCAGTGTGTAAATAAAACACAGAGCTCAGGGTTTTATGGATGTGTATGAGCACTACACTGCTGCAAACTCTTCACTCAACACAAACATTCTGTGGTTGCTTGCATGAAAGCCCTTCAGTATTTATCTCAAATTACAATCTTACAGCTGTACATTTACTAGTGCACCTCTGAAACATTCATACTTTAATTCAAAAAGGTAAACATCCATATTTATTATCCATCACATGGACACATATTTCAAACCATTTTTGTTTTATAGGTCCTAAAAATCAGACTTCCAGCACGTAAAATGATCAGAATATTTCATTTTGAATTTTGAGTAAATACTGTGTCTAGAACAGCATGTGCAAACCCAATCATGGTGAAGACCTGCCAGTTCATCCCCTTGGTGATATAACGATATCATATCGATTTTGGGATATAAGCAGAGCAGATCAAATCATGATCAAATCAATTCAAAATGATGCTTTTCAGCATCACCAGTTTTCTCAGCAGCACTGCTGTGTCTGATCCACTCATACACCTCTAAAGGTGCTTCAAGGAACCTTCAATACAAAGATAATAGTTTCTTAAAGGTTCATTGAAACACCTTAAAAGGTTCCTCCAGGAACTGGCATTGTTTTCACAATGTACTACTGCTACTACTAAGAATAATTAAAAATACAAACATTTGCTGTATTAGTTATGCATTTTATGTTGATAGAAAATGTTATCTAATTAGTAATTCATTAATAATTAGTTCAATTTATGATGAAATGTGTGTATACTGTGGGCTCTGTGTTTTGTATAATGTCTTTATCTTACATTCTAGTAAGACAGTGATCTTCCATTTCAGAGATTATTACAATCTTAACTAGTGTATTCAGTTTCAGTGCAGAGAACCGAGAACAGTAACAGTGATTATTAACAGCAATGAAGTGAAATATGTACCTCCAGCGCAGTACGAACGCCAGTGCTGTGAATAGTAGCAAAGTGGAATGTGACGCAGTTGAGCACAGACAGGTTTTTATGCTGAATTGATCTCATGTGTGTTGAGGTAGTAATACAGTGACGAGTGCAGAATTCTTATTCTCATATTGTTTGTTTAAGACTTTTCAAATTTGCTCGGTAACCATGTCTTATGACATAACACAGCCTTTATGTTCACTGTCCAAGAAAAGCTTCAACAGAGCTGAGACACTGAGCAAGAAGAAAGAAAATGCGTGCATAAATATTTGACTGCCTTTTATGAATCTTTTGACATTTTCTGCTTTGACATATAACCTTGTGAATTATGCTTATAAAAACTGACTTGTGTGTGTGAGAGAAAGAACTAATACATACCACTGAGAAGGACACTGCAGTATCCTTAGCAGCAGGTGGATAGCCTTCAGTCGCTGGCTCCCTGTTTGACGACAGGCCACACCCACCTGCCATTCCCAGATGTCCGTCAACGGGAGATGAGCAAGAGCTTGGTCATCAGCCAACATCTGTTTCAGGATCTCAAAGCCTGGGTTTAGAAAATTGCAGTGGAAAGGAAACCCAGATTCAGTTGGTCAAGCGATTGAGTGCCATTTTTTGTGGGCACAGAGAAGCTACTAACTGTAACCAATTATGACCACAAACAGGAAGATGAGCGGACTTGAGCTGGGCTAGTTTAAGTAACTTTCAGAACTACTGACCCGGTGCTTATTTCAAAGACCCATAAATCTGAAATATTTGCACCAAATTCTTGTATGTTTTATTCAGCTCCACTGACCATACAGAGGAGCACTCTGTAGGTCTAGAATTACAGACTGTAGTCTGTAAATAGTTACACACCACCACCATGTGTCACTGCAATGCTGAAAATGACACATCGGCCACCTAATACCTGCTGTGTGGTCAATGTAGAAACAAGGAGGTGGTCATAATTGTATGGCTGATTAGTCTATATCAACAATACAGTCACACATGCAAAGTTTCATTTCATTACAAGTTGTCCTTCTGCTCCTTCTTGATGGTTTTATTTGGTCAATGAATGTGTTATGTGCTGTTATACAATCACTCTGGACCACAACTTTGCTCCCTTTGTTTGCTCCCAGTGTGTTAAAAGGAATCTAGACAGAGTTTTATTTACAAACATAAAAATGGCATTGCAGAAGTGAATCCGAAATCTCAAAAGCCACAGAAAGCCACAGTTGCCCATTTTACGTTAATTCAACTCCAGTTGAAGACAAATGGCTTCACAGGTCCTTCCACAAAGCACTCAATTTAAGGGTCGGAAATTTTGCTTGATATTCCTGAACAGAAGCACACTTTCATCTACAGGGCAGAAAGGTGCAGTGTACAATTTATTTGGTAATTAACAGTGGCAGAAGCACCCGTGAGGAGCGCCCACCTGCTCCTGCTCTGCTACAGACTAGAGTAATCAATCACATGCTCACTGGGCATGCGTCCCACCTCTCTCTCTCCCTCTCTGTTACACTCACTCACATCTGTGACAGCAGGGAAATGTGAAATACTCTGCAAATGTAGAGGTCAGGTTATTCTAACAGAAACAGAGAGGGTGTGGATATCTACTACACACAGAATGTAAATCAGAGAGACTTTAACAAAGATGCAACATTTAATTCATAAAAAGATGAGCCGCTAACCAGTCTGGAACCGTCCACGATGTCCCCCAGTCACAGTGAACTTGTAGCCCCACTCTGTGTTACTCATATCTGATATGAACCTGTAGTATAGAGTGTCCCCTACAAGAGAAGGAGAGAAACAATTAAAACCAGCCAAGAAACAGCAGCCAAACACAGCTTTTTGCAGACAGAACAAATTGTATTATCTTGGAAGCCCTTGACAGACGCTTCTGCAACATCCAGAAAGAGTATCAAACAAAATTACAGCCTTATTCAAATACAACAGCTATTTTCACTGACTCATTGACTTCTACTGAGCATTAAGAACGTTGAAAATGAATATGCATAACATTATCTTATCTGATCTTGTACGGTACACAGAGCCAAAACATCATGAAAAGACGTGTGTTAGAAGGAAACTGGACAGTATGTTCTTAACATGAACATGTTGAGAGCAGGAAAGAAAAGTTTTTAATTAAAGACGCACTGAATAGGGTTAGGCACTGAAATTGGTACTTTTAAGGGCAGCAACCAAGTCATGTTGGCACTACAGACTACTGATTTATGCCAAAGCAACTGGTCCATTATACAGAGTGGGCAGTGGTGAGCTGAAGGTAGTCTCGAGTGCAGAAACACTCTCTGCAGTATCTGTAATGTCCCTGCTGTTAACATTAGTAACATGCAGCTCTTGCCGATGCAGCACGCAGATGAACCAGAGATTAGGCAGTAACATCTAAACATAACAGTACAGTGAGGATCAGAACTCTAATTTGATCCACACTGAAAGAGCATCACTCTGTCTGGTACTGGTACCGGTATTGCTTCAAATGTGAGCAGTACTCAACCGCAGCCCAGAATATCTTACTGAAACTCCTGCAGCCACTTACCTGGTATCTCCACATCAGCCCATTTCTGAAAGGAACCACTGAAGGTGTGCAGGTCCTGTTGGAAGTCTGCGCTGCTGGCCAGCTGAAGCTCGTCACAGCCCTCTTCAGTGTGGCAGCGTGAATCGAACTTCACTGACAGATAAAAAGCCCCAGGGATGTGCACCTTGTCCTGAAACAGTGAAGGCCAAGGAGGATTTCAGAGCTGACACTACTGCTGTGTGGAACAAATCTACTGACAGTGGAAAGTTAGAATAGAACCTGAACTTCAGTGCAGCTTAACACTGATCTGACTTGCAGTGTGAGAAACGAGAGAGAGTAAGGGGTTCATTGTGCACTAGGGTTACTCAATATAGACAAACAGCACGTTGTGAAGATATTGAAACATTGTGAGAGTGAGGTTAAAATGACATTATGGCATACTAAAATGGCTACAAACAAGAATAAATACTTACTGCGACAACTGAGTATGTAAAGGTTGCGTAATGTGTAAACAAAACATAACACTATGTCCAAAAGTTTGCTGACAAATATGCAAATGCACAAACAGCTTGTCCAGTCTCTGTACAGAAGTAGAATAGAACTTTTTGGAGCACACAAACATGAACCTATGAACACCATGCTGCCAACACCCTGAACTCACTAATGCTCGTTGTGGAATGCAACCAAATTCTCACAGCAAAAAAACAAAAACTGAGTCAGGTGTGCTTGAGCAGGGAAGGCCCAACACTGTGCAGGAATCTGTCACTCCTGGACCAGAATTCTCCACCCTTGTTATAAGTAAACACCAGAGAACAAAAGTTAAATATAGGATATGGGCCCTTTAAAGATGACTGATTGATCTGTCCTGGTGTGATTGGTACACTTACACTGTTTGGTTAATGCTCTTTTCCAGGTAGGACAATGTAGCTTTATGAGTCTCTCCCAAGCACTCTTATTGGTGTAGTGTGGTTAGCCTGTACGACTAAGGAATCAAACCTACCACTGGGAGGGCAGTAGTGTTTCACTACTCCACACAAACTACAGGTGCCAGATTGCTTATTTTAGTGGAACCCATATGCTGTCAATATGTGCTTCATACCTCAAAGTTGGTGTTGTTCTCATACGGGTGCTTGGACTCGCGGACCTGCACAGCCATTCCAGGCTCCTCCATAAACTGACATGCTGTAAGGGACAGACTACCCAGCATGCTTTGGCTGCAGCCCTTCAACACTTTCTGCAGAATCTGAAGAAGAGGATTAAAAAGGACAGGCATTATTCCTTTTGTTGGGGCCAGCAACCAATTATGCAAAGACCAAAACAAATCATACAAACAACCACACTCCCCTCACTCACCTTCTCCCACAAAGCCTTCTCCTCCAACTGCATCAGCATGTCTAGGATGTAAGCCATGTGAGAGGCTCCACTCAGCTCCAGGTCCTCCTCCCTGATAGGAGAGCCAGAGGGCCAGTCGGCCAGCAGGGAAGCCAGCACGTGTCGCGCATACAGGATGGCGATGGCCTCGTTCACCTTGAACAGGTACTGGCGGACAGACTTGTTGCTGCGCGCATCCAGCTCTTTATGAAGGAGGGCTGAACTCTTAGTGCGCCGCTGTTTGGCATAACTGAGCTGCAGGTCACTCTCTGTAATAGTGATTAGCTTCTGTGTCACCACATTGGTCTCCTCTGTGGCCTTCTCACAACGGCTGGGTTTAGACTGAGACAGAGCAACATCATTAGAAATGGAAAGGAAGCACGACTACAGAACTGGTACAAACTAAACCAGTCTAACGGGTCAATGCAGCTCAGATCTACGCTGAAACAGTGCCTTGGCACCAAGTCCTTAAAGCATCACTATGTAGCATTGTTACCTTAAAATAGCACCTTCAAAGATGCTAGGGACAGTAGCATCTGTATCATTGCTACACTGGGTCCAGGTTGCTGCTATCAGCATAACATAACAGAATAACCAGAGGCACATTTGTGGAAAATGTTGTACTATTACTCTGCTGCCTCAGTCCACATGCTTCTTTCACTTTCAGTGGCAGTACTGTATCTGTCAGCCTGTCCAGAACTACATGCGTAAAGCAATAAACAATTATTTTAATTCAGCTTAACTAACAGTAGTGTTGGGTAAAGGTTTGTGAATTCTCAGTGACATACCACGCAAGGGACGATAATCATGTCCGTGTCCACAGCTTTGGCGATTCGCTCCTCTGATCGTGGGCGTTTTGTTGGCTGCCATTTCTGAGCCAGTGTCCGGATTGTCTCATCTGTCTTTATTACATCTCCATCAAACCTAGTCAAAAAACACAGCTTGGTTAAACTATTTTATTTCTATAGATGTTTTATAGACTCTACAGAAGGTAGAAATTCTCCAGCTTCATCAAGATGAAAGTCTAGAACATAATAACCACCTCCTTTTTTTCTACACTCATTGTCCATTTTATCAGCTCCTCTCACGATACAGGAGCACTTTCTTTACACATCAGTTCTATAAATACAGACTGTAGTCCATCTGTTTCTCAGTACAGTTTGTTACCGTCCTTTCACAGTGTTCTTCAATGGTCAGGACCCCACAGGACCACCACAGACCAGATATTATGTGGGTGGTGGGTCATTCTCAGCACTGCAGTAATGATGACATGGTGGTGGGGTGTGTGTTGTGCTGGTATGAGTGGATCAGACAGCAGTGCTGCTGGAGCTTTTAAACCCCTCAGTGTCACTGCTGGGCTGAGAATAGTCCATCACCCACATAATACCTGCTCTGTGGTGGTCCTGTGGGGTCCTGATCATTCATGATCAGGGGGATATGAGGATAAAGTATGCAGAGAAACAGACGGACTACAGATTGTAATTATAGAACTGATTGCTCCAGTATGGTCAGAGGAGCTGATGGAATGGACAGTGAATGTAGAAATAAGGAGGTTGTCATAGGTTTAAACAAAACAAAATGAACCAATGTCTGATGTCAATCTTTACATGTAAACTCTTAATAAAAAAATAAATACTGTGTTTTTGAAAATCAATACCGTACCAGATTAAAATGGTGATATTCTGACATATTTTTACACCACTAATAAATTTCAACAATAAATTAGATGATTCCTCACCTTTTCTGCACCTCTAGGAAGAAGGAATCAGTCCTTTTCATTTGGAGCTCATACATGGCCCTCAAGATGTGCAGAGGGGCATTTAGGGCATCGTGAGTAAGCTGTAAGCACATAAACAGTTCAGAATCATGAAAAATAAGGCAGAAGTAAAAAGGTAGAGGTCAGCATTCCTGTCACTAACAGAGTGAATTACATGCATGATCCTAGTTTTATTGGTGTAACTCTCTCTGCTTTCCAGGGAAGACTTTCTACTAGATTGTGGAGCACTGCTGTGCAGATTTGATTGTATTCACTGTCATGAGTGAGGTGAGAATGTTGGACGATCAGCCCCCCACTTCATCAAAACTCCATAATTCTTCCCAAAAGTATTGTATGGACCACCATCATTGCAGTGTGTGCATTTGAACATCTATAGGTGCACTTACGGCGGCTGAATGATTTCCACATGATGTCCACAAACATTTGGACATATGATGTATCAATACCTAATCAATGCTTTTTAGAACCACAAAGAGCAAGCAATTATGAGCAACTGCATTAGACTTCAGTTGTCAATGATTGTTGCTTTATTCTAAGAGACAGTAACTGACCCTGTTGTTTTCTAGGTGGGATGAGTAACCTTTCATTTCCATTCCTCTTTTGATCAGTGTAATAGTAGCTTGTGAGGGTCACATAACAGAATTAGGCAGTTAGCCTCACCATCCAGTAGGGGGCACTAAGGTAAGCAGGAAGCACGAATTGACAATTATATACATTTTCTAACCTGGAAGCAGGCTTTTGTCTCTTCATCCAGGCCCTCCAGTGGGTCAGGCCGGCTGGGATCGGCATCATCAGTGCAGCAGCTGGAGTGGTCAGAGTCATGCTCCTTCTCCCTCTCCCGGTCCTCCTCACGCTCTCCGCTGTCACTGTCCTCTGCCATGGAGTGAATCTCTCGCTTAGAGGAGTACAGCATAATAGAGAGGATCTCCAAGTCACGCAGGAGCCACATTTTGCTGAAGCCGGTGCCTTTGCTACATTTGCGGACCAGCAGCTGGGTCAGGCCAGCACGTTGGATGGCTTCCTGGGCTTGCTCGCCACAGTGTTGCTGTTGAGGAATGGAGTTATGCAGTCAGTATCTCATATCTGCTTGTTAAGAGCATACCTGTTCCAATATACATTTCTAAACACACTGTAGTATTTGTTTATTCTAATGAACATGTAATGTAGGTGCTTAATGCAAGAATTATAGATCAATTTGAAACAGGTGCTCAGATGTGGTTTTACACTTACAACATTGTTACTTTGTCTTAGAATGAAATGTGCTGAATCTTCTTTGGTACAAAAGGAAAAGGGTATTTTGTGTGTTTTATGTGGATCCTGCCATGTCAGGGAAAAATCTGTGTGACTGGAAGGTTTGATTCCCTGAACTGGCAGGACATGACTGAAGTGCCAATGAGTAAGGCGCTGTGGATAGGGCTGCCAAACGTGTGCTCAATACCTCCTAGTGTGTGAAATCACTAGCCCAGCATCCAGATTCTCTCAAAGCAACCTTTGCGTATAGTAGAGCTGGGCGTAATAAATATAATAATAGAAAAACATAATAAAAACTGGACACTCCAGGAAATTCTGTATTTTTACTACATTTTAACAAACTGATCTTAACACACAAGTCATTGTTATGCATCCCTTATGCACCCTCCGTAGTGTGTGTAAGATTGTGAGTGGGGGGGGGACAGAGGGAAGCAGAATGCATGAGCAGGTTCAGGGAGCAAACAAAAGGTTTTCTGCAAGATTGAAACAGTGTGTTATTAAAAAAAAAACAAAAAAAAAAACAAATCACTTCAGCCAATATCGCCCTCTGTTTATATCCAGCTATCAATATAAATATTGATACATCACCCTTGGTGTATAGCCACAGAAGACATGTCATCTGTGTGAGCTGACATTTCTTGGAACATACCCAGATGAAGTCTGAACACTACTCATATCATCTGTGTGGTCATAATGTCTTGGCTCATTGTTCAAGTGTACAAGCATATTCCCATGTGATGATCACCTTGAGTGTGTTGTAGAGACCTTTCAGAGCAAGTGAGAGAACCCAGGTGGCCTCCACTGCATCAGGTGCACTGCTCTCCACTCCTGTCTGCAGCAGTTGGCTCACTATAGTGATGAAGTTCTTCAGGTAGCGGTTGGGATGGGCTGTGCTGTTGGATGACAGTGCTGACCTCTCCAGACTGCTGTCCCTCTCTCCAGCCTGCACCAGCTGGTAGTCCTTCACTGTGGAGGGGTTCAGTACAACTTAAACACAGCCTGAAACTCACAGCCTAATAAAGGTCTGTTGAGTGGCTTGGTGTGTAATTACTTCTGGGGTAATGTTTTCACGTATTTTCATAAGCTGCCAGATATAATGATAGTTTTCTGATTAAGGGAAATAGTGGGCTGAGTAAATATAAAAGCATGTAGCAGGCACTTAACGTGTCAGATTAATAAGGAGACAGCGTACATTAGTTATTACAACAGTAATGACACACAAGCTAAAGACATGGCAGACTGTGAGTTACAGAGTGTCATGCGGGGTTTGGCGGGCTTACCCGTCCTCCTTTTCCGAGTCTTCACGTCCACTACAGCAGCACGGTTCTTCTCAGTGAAATGTTTAAGCAGAATGACGCTGTGATGTTCATTGGCATTGTCTATGAACACAGACTGTGTACCCATGCACAGCACCTACAACCAAATCCAACAGATAACCGTGTTTAGCATACCTCACCCGTATACAGATCACTGGATATTTGGTCCAGACTGATTTTTTTAATGGTGACTGGAGCTATTGTTTCAGGATAATAAGAAAACAAACATATCACAGCAAGACGAGGCAAATGTCTCACACCTAAGAAATGAGACGTGTAATGTACCTGTTATCTATTGGTCACTACCACATAATAACGTGAAGCAAGGACGATGCAGACAACTGATCCATATTTTCATATAATCTTCCCAAGTGATCTCTCAATATTGAGAGATGGAGATAATATAACTAATAAAATATAACAAATAAAACCATAGAAATTGCTTTTAAACAACAATTTGTAAAGTTTAATTAACAGAAATACAATTTGTAAATTGAATCAGATGGAGCACATCAGCTGCTCAAACCTCAGACATTAGTTTGGTTTGAGAGTGGTATCATCTCGGACAGATCCAAAGAGAATTTTGTAGATGCTCATACATAAATGAGTCTGGGAAGAGATTTAAAAAGAGCTCAAAACATCTATGAATCAGCCATTCCAGTGTGCACACAATCATTTACAAGTAGAGAACATAAGGCAACATATAATTTTTAAATGCTACTAGACTCTACACAAATGCTACTAGACTGTACATGCATTTGGGTACGTGTTTCCATACCTCAGGGAAGACAACCAGTACAAGCAGTGTGAAGACGTTGGTTCGTTTGAGTTGCTGTGGTAACTGCTGAATGCAGTGGTCGGTAAAGGCTGCAATAACGCTAGACCACTGAGGACAGGCCTTTAGGTTCCTCAAGATGTCTGCCACTGAGCAGGCCCAGTCCAGACCAATACGACTGCAACAACATAAAAACACAGGTTGGAATATGTTTCAATTTACATTTGTTTTTACAGAAATATCTGTAAATAAGACATCTGAGCTTATTATTTAATAATTAAACAAATTATTCCATATCTACTATTATCTAATGCTTGGAATCCAGTCTGGATAAGTCAGTATCTTTTGGTCTTTTCGTCTAGAATGAAAGTCATGTCTAATATGGGTCATTTGGTTTTTGGTGCTAAGTCAATGAAATACCACAAAGATTGTAATTGTTTTGTGCTCGTTATTAAAAGTTAGATATTTAGTAGTTACATATGCATCATGCTGTGCTCTTGTAGACAACCAGCTGCATTATAAACATAACTGTTCACATTCAGGGGTTGGACAATGAAACTGAAACCTGGTTTTAGACCACAGTAATTGATTAGTATGGTGAACTAGAGCCTCCTTTTGCGGCCAATGCAGCGTCAATTCATCTTGAGAATGACATTTCTTGGATACAATCTGGGTTAGCACCTGAACATCCCTTTCAGACAGCTTCCTCTTGCGTCCACAGTTAATCCTGTTGGATGTGGTTGGTCCTTCTTGGTGGTGCTGACATTACCCTGGATACCGTGGCTCTTGATACATCACAAAGACTTGCTGTCTTGGTCACAGATGCGCCAGCAAAACGTGCACCAACAATTTCTTTTGAACTCTTGTATGTCACCCATAATGTTGTGTTCATTGCAATATTTTGAGCAGAACTGTGCTCTTACCTGCTAATTGAACCTTCACACTCTGCTCTTACTGGTGCAATGAGCAATTAATGAAGATTGGCCACCAGGCTGCTCCAATGAAACCTCCCACACTAAAATGACAGGTGTTTCAGTTTCATTGTCCAACCCCTGTACTTGTCTTATTGAAGGCTTACACTAGAAGGCAGACCAGTCAACACGAACCAGGTCTCAAATCAACTTCAAAAATAATACTGATCCCTCATCAGTGGTTAAGACAGGCATATTTGTCACTGTGCAGAGGCAAGAACACATACAGATGAGGGTAGTTACTAACTCAGTCACATACATTTTTTAAAACATTCTAGCATTTGGTAGATGCTCCCAGGATGTGAGAGTTATCATCAACAATGAGAGCCAACAATGAAAAACAATGACCTTTGTAACACAGAACACATCCTAGTAAGCATCATTTTCCACTGCATGATAAAAAGTACTAAAAGGAATTTTGGAAAAATTACAGCCGTAATTACAGCACATCAAGAACATCCTGGTGAAATAAATGCATGGCTCACCTGTCTAAGCACACAGCGCCAAGGCTAAAGAGAAGCTGGGTGGTCTTCCAGCCCTGTGTTTCAGTAGCAGCTCCATCAGCCAGAGCCAACAACTCATATTTATCAGCTACAGCCTCACTCACAGCTGTGTCTGACTCCTCAGGCGAGATGCGGAGCAGAAGTTGGCCCAGAAGTCCGAGCGTCAGGTGGTACGCTTCATTCAGACAGCCTGCATTGGAGATGACCACACGGAATAGCAGAGGCAGGATAGGGCTCAGGCTGGACAGGGAAATTGTGCTGCCCTGCAAGAGATCAAGTGGTTGCAGGTCAAGTATGTGGCCACTGCATTTACATTTAGTGTGAATCAATGCAACAGTCCCAAACACCTCCCCCTTACTACCTAGAGCACTTTATGAGTCATAAAACTATGAATTCTACACAAAGGTAATGCACTCCTTGTTCAGTAGGCATACAGTGGGCACATACTGATTCTAAAATAGCCCTTTGTTAGACATATAATGGTCTTATCATATGTCTTAACAAAATTCATCACAACTACTAAATCTAGATAACAGTTTTTGAGCAAAATTAGGCAACATTAAAACGTTTGTATTAATAAGATCCTTACTGTCTTGCATGAACTGCTTTTATTTAGGTCTTTCTATAACATTTGGGTCAAGTTCTGGAATTTATTCCAGATGTTTTCTCCCGTTTTAACCATTTATTTGTAGACCTGACTGTGAGTTTATTAATGTCATTGTCTTGTTGCATGAACTACTTATGGTAAGGCTTTAGTTTACAGAAAAATACCCTGATAAAGTTCTGTAGGATTTGCTTGTGGAATCCAAAACCCAACGGTTAAAGCAAACCATCCGGAACAAGAGACATCAAAGCAAACCTAAACCGTGATCCTGGACCTGGAAAAAGGTTCCTGTGCTTGGCTTTTGTCATACATAGGACTTTACATTTGTACCAAAACGTGAAATGAGATGGGATGCTGTTTTTGATGAATTTGTATATTTGTATTTTACTTTATGACATTGTGAATTTGTGTATATGAGTATTAATCCTGTAAAATATGACACCAAATCTTGGAACATTAAAAAATAAATAAATAAATAAAAATGAAAAAATTTAACATTACCGGTTTAGCTGGAGGCAACATGGCTGCTAGCAATCCCAGAATCCTCTCCCTGGAGCACTCAGCAAACACATGTTCCTGCAGGGGTACTTTTGCAGTCCTCTCTTCATTATCTTTATTCACATCCAGGTTTTCAGAGTTGTCGCCATTCAGTTCAACAGCTGAAGAAAAGAAAGCAACAAGGTCAAGAACTCAGCCATGCATTTCTTTTTCTAAAACCTAAATGATGTGGAATATTCTGTCCACTCTCACCTTTGAGCCCTGGAGAAAGTGTGTCCTCACTAGACAAAGACAATGTCTGACTCAGACTGGGAGACTCCAGCGTATCCTGGGAAACCAGCTTTCCTCGCCCCTCTCTCTCCTCAGTAACCAGTGCGGCTTTAGGAAGAGGGGATGCATCAGGCATCTTCTTCTGCAGGACAAGACAATGCAAAATGTTGAAAAAGGAGAACCAAATCCAACCTAAAATGTACACAATTTGTATTATGATGTTAAATTAATCAAATTAATTATTTAACTAAGTAAATAATTTAATTACTTAATTATGAATTATTGCAAATGAAATGTGAAGAAGTGTGATGTCTGTTAACAATGTGAACATGCAGTGCATCTGGAAAGTATTCACAGCGCTTCACTTTTTCCACATTATGAATTACAGCCTTATTCCCAAATGGATTCAATTCCTTGTCCCTCAAAATTACACACACAACAGCCCACAATGACAAAGTGAAAAAAGGTTTAGGGCTGTATGGTAGAGTGGCAGACAGAAACCACTCTTCAGTAAAAGGCACATGACAGCCCATCTGGAGTTTGCCAAAAGGCACCTAAAGGACTCTCAGACCATGAGAAACAAAAAGATTGAACTTTCTGGACTGAATGCCAAACATCATGTCTAGAGGAAACCATTGCTACAGTGAAGCATGGCAGTGGCAGCATCAAAGTGGGGATATTTTTCTGCTGCAGGAACTGGGAGTGTAGTCAGGGCCGAGGGGAAGACGACTGCAGCGATGTACAGAGACATCCCTTGATGATAAGAGAGCTCTGGACCTCAGACTGGAACGAAAGTTTATCTTCCAACAGGACGAATGATCCCAAACAACAGCCAAGATAACCAACGAGTGGCTTTGGTACAACTCCGTGAATGTCTTTGATTGGCCCTGCCAGAGCCCAAGACTGAATGTGATTACACATCTCTGGAGATATCTAAAGAAGGAATCTGACGGAGCTGCAAAGAAGAATGAGAGAAGCTTCCCAAAAACAGGTGCCAAGCTTGTAGCATCAAACTCAAAAAGACTTGAGGCTGTAATTGCTGCCAAAGTTGCTTCGACAACGTTTTGAGCAAAGGCTGTGAATATTTATGTACGTTTGTGTTTTATTTTTAGAATTTTGAAGGGAAAAATGAAATGAATCCATTTGGGAATCCAAAAGGCAGTAACATAAAATGTGCAAAAAGTGCTGTAAATATTTTCTGATGCACTGTAGGTGCACAAAAACATGTAATTTGACAAACGGTGTCACAATGTTTTTATATGACTGTACTTATCAAGTACCAAAATTAATTTTTGAAGAAAATGTGACTGACTTTAGAGGTTGGTGGAGAGCAGATAGCAGCAGTGCTGCCAGGTAGGGACGATGTGTCTGTGGTGCTGATCTCCTGACTGGACTCTGGCGAGGTGGGACACAGCTCACTCTCTGTAGCGGACTCATTAGACGAGAGTAAGGATAAAAGGGCTGAAGCCCGCAGACCTAGAGACAGCAGGAGGGAAAGAAGGAGACAGACAAAGAAACCAAACAATTAAGAGGTCACCTTTGTGATGTTCAAAACTCAAGACACACTAATAAGCCGCATGATACATGAGACTGAAGCCACAGCAATAGCTTGGGTGTCCAGTGAAAAATGCATCCGTTACCTTTCCCCGTCTGCCCCTTCATCAGACACTCTGTGATGAGCTCAGAGCAACGGGTCTGAAGGGCAGTGGCGTAACTCAGGGCAACGGCATCCAGCGGCTCGCCCTCTAGTTCCCGTTCACTGATCAGCTCAGAGGTGAACAGGGCCAGGCCAGCAAACAGGAGCCAGGAGTAGTTGTGGATGTATGGCTGGATCAGCCTGTGACGGTCACTGATACGGATGGTCACCATTGGGTAGACTGTGATCCGGTGGGTGGGCAGATGACTGGGGTGAAAAGCAAGGGGTGGGATTGATGAATCTAATTCAGGAGCATTCAAAAGTTGGTCAATATTAAAAGCAGGTTGAAGCTTACAGGGTTTGAGTTACCTGTCAGGGTATTTCTTGGCATTGTAGCAGCCAAAGCACAGGTCAAAGTCCTCACAGACATTACAGTTGATTCTGCTGCCCACAATAAGGCCTTGGCAGTGGTCACAGGCATACTCCATATTAACCATCTCATGATCGTCCTCGTGCCCTTCTGGTTTGGCCCCACCTGTGGAGAGCAACAGAAAACTCTGGCCATTAAGACAAGCACCCATTGCTGACACAGATGTGCAGATGTAGACACAGATTGTCTAGTCCCTGTAGAGAAGTACTGCCAATTGAAGAGCACCCTCTGGAGCAGATAAACAAGTATGACCCTATTGGAACCATGCTTGATGTCTGGCATGGGCTAGAAGGGTATTAAACCCCCAGTGCTGAGCTGTGGAGCAGTGGAACTGTGTTTTCTGGAATGTACAGAACAAGGAATCCAACAAATTTCATCAAATCTACTCAAAATGAAGCAGTTTTTCTTGACTGGTTTTCTCCAGAATGAGGCGCTGTTGTGCTGTGTGACTCAGAACTGTAAATAAACAGTGCTGGCTTGGTGTTTTATTCTGAAGTTCCCAAGACACTGCAGAACATTACACAGTGGTATACACACACACAGACACACACACACACACACACACACACACATATATAATTAGAGGGATTCAGGACTACCATAACATCCTCTCAGAAAGACAAATACTTCATCAACCGTTTGCTGCGACATCTACATCCTCAAAAATAGTTTTGGAAACAGATCATTAGTTAAGGAATTCTGTGGCTCACTCAGGAAGCATGTCTTGCACAGGTCCATGTCCATGCACTGCAGGCAGCGGTAGCGGTGCCCCGGCGCGATCCTCTCACAGCCATCACATGAGATCTCCACATTCAGGAGGTCACAATATCTTGCAATGAACATGTGCATCTACAGAGAGAACAGGCCGTAAGATCACATAGTCAGAGTCACTTGCATCATGACTGGTTATTAGCCAGTAGTACACCAGTGAAACCAGTACTGCCAGTAAGATTGCTCAGATACAGGGAAACTTGTCTGCAGCTTCATGGTATGTAGATCATCTTAAAATATAGTACGAGTTTTTTTCTTGCCCCATCTCCTGCCTCCTCAACTGTTCCACCAACCATCTCCATGTTCACCTTCACTACATCCATAAACCTTCTCTGAGGTCTTCCTCTTCTCCTTCTGCCCTGCAGCTCCATCTCTAACATTCTTTGTCCAATATATCAACTATTCCTCCTCAGCACATGTCCAAACCATCTCAACCTGGCCTCTCTAGTTTTAATGCCTAAACATGTCTAAACTGTATTAACGTGTTCATTCGGAATATTAGAGTTGAAAGAATTACATCTATAAATTAAATTAAATTTGAACGATTATTTTGATGCCAAAGGATACTGGAGGGTCTCATGATGAAAAAGTATAACAACCCCTGCCTATAAGCTTAGCACAAGCTGATTAATGTCTGGAATGAATATTAAAACATAAATAAAAAAGAAATTTGGGACAGAATTGTGGCGTGTACCAAATTCGCACAGCACTGTGGTGTGCACTAATGGACTGAATTCGTACTGGACTGTGGCGCGTACCAAATTAGGACAGAACTGTAGCGTGTATTGAAATCGTACAGAACCATGGTGTGTACCAAATATGTACAGAACCATGGTGAGCCATGAGGTTTTTGCATCATTACTCCTCTAGTACTCAATTAATAATTGAAGCTAAAGAAAGGCATATCTACTTAAATAGAACTAACATTTAACAGTGGTGTGCTGATTCAGAAAAGGAGAGTTCCACAGCAAGGTTTACAGAGAGCTAAAAGGCAAGTTTGCAGTTTAGGTTGATTTCATCTCAAATATTTACTGAGAGCTTATGCTGCCAGGCTCATGCTGTGGAATTACAACAGGCTCTGATATTTTCTCTCTGTTTACCAAGTCAAGACAAAGACACTGCCTGTTTGAAGAAGCACACAGGGACACGCTTCATGAACAGTCTGGCAGTGTTTTTGAGATGACACTGGAAGATGTGCAATAGAAACTAATTATAAAAAAAAAAACCCCTGAAAAAAACACAGCGAATCTGATGAAGCTTATCTGAACTACAAAAATAAAGTGTATAGAACAAAAACATCTGCACAGATTGTTGCACAGATTTGAGTGTGCAGATGTTTTCATATACCAGACACCAATTAATGATTCTGATGTCCTCAAATTGAAGTTGTAATGCATGGAATTTACCACGAATAACTTTCATTAATGTTTGCTCACACTGAAAAATGAAGGCTAAACGAACCTCTAGGACAAGAATTAAATAAGTATTTAACAGTAGTCTAACCTTTAACGTTGTGTCGCTGTCATGCAAAAACATTGTAACTCCAAAATGGCAAAGAATGAAAAGAACAAAACTATTCAGACAGGGTTAGTTTAACCTTAGTGTTATCAGTCCTGTTCGAATCCACCATGTCAGTTATTATTCCAGACTACGCGCTCCCGTCACAATAACCTGTTCTGGACTATTTTAACTCCTGCAAAATGGGCCATAACAATAACCTCAGATTATTTATTTACTGGTGCGAAACAACATGTGGGTAACCTCATATCCTCTGAAAAAGAGGGTTTAGTGGGTCCTGTGTCATACAAACATCTGTAACTATAGTTCATACCTACTGTAAATGCTGCCAGAATTGTGACTAAAACAGCTGTGTGCGACTAATATAAGTGGGTTATACGATTGGTTATCGTCCTTTAATACTAAATAAGGCTAAATAACACTTTTTCTGCACATTATCTGAAGCCACTCTCATCTCAGTGATTTATGGTGAGATTTCTAATATATTTCACAGACATCCTGTAGTAAAAGGACATTAAAGTTAATCCTGTCTGAATAGGACGTTCTAATGGACGTCAGTGCAAAATGTCATTTTGGATCATTAGTATTGACCATTAATTGACCCTCCCAAATGAACAACAAAACAGTGTCCAGTTCATAATGTAATTTGTTGCTTTTATTGATAACGACAATGAGTGTGCCAGTTTGATACCCTGAACTGACAGGACATGACTGAAGCACGGCAGTTAACTCCTCAGTAATTCCCCGGGGTAATGTGAAGAACAACAACAGGCTGCACCGTTGTCTTAAAGGAACATGATTTCACTTACTGTGTACTCACATCTGCTTCAATGCCTTTTTAAATATTTAAGTGTCTTTCTTTAAGTGTGTGTGTTCACCTTTCTCTTGTCCTCTGGTGAGGCCTGAGCGATCTTATCGAACCATTTCTCAAACATGCCGTCCATACACTCATCCATCCACTCAGAGTTCCTCTCATAGTCAGCAATCTCATCTTCCTCTGTCCACTGGCTACAGCAGGTGTGGTAGAAAAGTAAATGTATTCAAAGAGAGGATGGTCTTAAGCTACAAAACAATCTGATTAGAGTAAAATCAATCATAAAAAAACATGTTCATTTCAAATAATACATACAGAGAGGAACAAAAGTATTGGGCTTCTCTCACAGCAAAATAAATATATATTTTCATATATATTTGAAAAGGCATTCGTGCTTTCGGAAGGTATGTTAATTTTTTGGAACAAAACTAGTTGAGTACACAGGGTATGGACACTATCACTTAAAACAGATCAAAAGGGGCTGCTTTGGTTCATCACATACCTGATGGCAATGTCGTGCACACTGATGTTCTCCTGAGACATGGTCAGCAGCAGGTCAGGGAGCTTGATTTCCAGAAAGAGGGGCAGATCTTGCACCTCCCAGCTCATATCAAGCAGGTGCAGAAGGCATGTCTGTGCACAAGACAGGGCAGGCAACAGCAGCCTGGAGTAACAACAAGAAGGGCGTGAAGCAAATTATAACGTTTTTAAAAATAATCTAGTAGAAATCCACACACTGACTTTTATGGAGGATAAAGAACTAACACACATGCAACACATAAGTCACTACCAGTTATCTATGACTATAAAACAATACTCATGATGAGACTGGACTCACTTGTCACTGAGGTCAGTGAAGCCTTGCACTGCATCTACCAGCATAAGAATCAGCTGATGATAAGAACGTCTGATCTGCTCTTTCAGCTCTGGCCCACAGCCTGACAACTGGGAGAAATAACTGACAGAGACAGAGAGAGTAAGAGAGGAAATCGTTATTATAACTGACCCATTTGAGGCCGTATCATCATAGGCCCCAAAATAGAACCCTGTGGGACTCCACAATATATGCTAAAACACTTAGAAATAATAGCTGAATCTAATCTTAGGCCTCAAGGACGATATCATTTAGAAATTTGTAAATTAAAACTGCCAAAATGAATATGTCGTACTTGGTGAAATCTTTCTGGCAGGCCAACAGCTCCTGGAGGAACAATATACATGGTGCTTGGAAGAGATGTGGTTTTCCTAGGGACAGTAAACACTGCTGCACCATCTCTAGAACTTCACACACACTCACAGCCTGGGACTTCTTCAAAGCAAGGGTCTGGAGAACACTGCAAACACACATATATTCAGTTATCCTTTACAAAATCATAAGTGACAAAAATGATGCACCAAACTGGAACCCATATCAATGACTAGTTCCAGAGGAATCACATAAATATTGCTCTTAACGAAGGTTTATTCATTTGTTCCTTGTAAGACATATTATAAACTAACAGCTATGAATTAGTGACCACTCCTTTCCTTAAAATGAAACAGGCTAGTTTTGGTTAAATTCTTAAATTCCACTAGGAATGGGTGGTGCTGAAGAACCAGCTCAATATAAACGCATTGACAACTTGAACAATTCATTTAAAAAGGCCTGGTTTTAGGGCTTAAATGTCTGTATATGGGCCTTATAATCGGTAGCTAAAAATGCAATCCTTTAACAATGTTGACAAATGATAAACAGTGCCTTGCGAAAGTATTCACCCCCCTGGAATTAAAAAGGATTTTTTGATGGGTTGCATAATTTCATTTACAGACACCCTTCTAAAGTCAGTACTTTGAGGAGTGAGTACAGCCACAAGTCGCTTTGGATAATAACTATTTATGGGCTTCATAGCAAAGGGGGGTGATTATACATACACACAGTATCATACACTCACGTGTTTGTTTTTGCGAGCGGTAGTGATGTGCATTGTTGTTGAGGACGTGTCTGAATTCATCTGAGATTCTATTACTTAGTAAACTAGTCTACCCTATATCCCACAATACTAATGAGGGAATCAGAGTTTTCACACTTGAACAAAAGAACTATTATTTTCCATCATGTGAGCCCTTCATGTCACACTGAAAACAACACATTAACATGTCAACACTCTCACCTGGTCTCACTAATCACCATGTCCTTCATAAAGTTGAGGATGTGTTTGAGGATAGGGAATCTCTCTTTAACGGAAGGTAAAGCGCGGGTCTCCTCCACAGATCGGAAGGACAGTAGCCTCAGCCGGCCACGGCTGAAGGCTGTTTTTCGGGAGAAGGCTAACGGGGACGCAGGCTCTCCAGACTGTGAATGAAGGCTCTCAGTAGAGCCTCTAGAACCCTGGGCACTGGTGCTGGCACTGCTGGAGGCTCCAGGGTCTGAAGCAGAGGAGATCTGGGTCTGTACACGAAAATTGTGGCTTGCCCCATTGAAGGTGGCAGCTTCAGCCCCTGTGAGGGTCTGAGAGGTGGAGGGAGATGGACAGGGCTGGAAATCTTCTTCAGATATGGAGACTGAGCGCGAGAGACGTGCAGCGCTAGCGCCCTCTGTTGGTTTAGAGGAGTCTGGGTCCAGAGGAGGTATGGAAGCACTACCAGCAGGGCTGAACCTGAATAACAGCAAGCTCTTACTGATGCAGATTTCAGCTGGAGAGAGAACAGAGTGCCAAATAAAAAAAAAATAACACAATAGAATGAGTTTAAGACCACCCATAAACAGCTACACAGACCACTTATAAACACTGACAAAGACCACAGTTTTTACAGACCACTTAAAAAATTTATTCTAGCCATGATTAGTGGCTACAGATCAAACACATTTCAAGCTGCCATTTAGGTAAAAGCATAAAATACAAAATGAGACTTTACACAGAGCCATAAAGAGTTACGATTCTCTGCCAGACTCATGAATATATATGACATTTATTGGCTATCTGACAGGAACTGATATGGTATCAAGAGGGAAAAAAGCTTCTAAAAGACTCAGAGCAGAGAGCTTTTGGCTGAATACGTATATGTACATGCCCAAATATTAGTGGACACCCCTTCTAATGAATGCATTCAGTTACTTTTTTAATTACAGAAACAATGAATGAGCAGGTGTCTCATTACAATGTCCACAGTAATGAACCATATGACATGGCATATAAACAGAAGTGTGTAGCTCAGGAAAAATGGAGAAATACTGGGCCACATTCAAAATACTCAACCATCAGTTCATTATAAACCCTTGCTTTTTTGGACACTTACCTAAAGATTCCATTGTGACTTCACCATGGCCATCCTCCTTCTCCCCTGGAATACTAATTTTGCTAACCAGGGAACGTTGTTTCATTTCCAGCTAAAACACAAAAGACGTGACCAAGTGAAATGACAGTCATTTCTAGTGATCACACAAACAAATAAAGCTCAAGCTTACCATCCATGTTCTAATACCATCAGCAAGTGCATAGACCTGCATAAGCTCCTCATTGACACACGTCTGTCCATGTTTATCCACTGTAGAAGAAAGGGAGATAGTTAGATGTGGTCATACAAACCAAAAAAGACCACTGTGCATGGTAGGGCTGGGCGATATATTGATATCTATATTGGAATATAAACAAAGCAGAATATGGGCTAGGTCGATACTGTTTATATAGAGTTTTATTTCAAGTTCTGGTTCAATCTTACAGAAACCTTTTTTTTCTGCTCCACCTCCTGCTCTCACCTTCTCCTCTACTCTGCACCCCATTCGTGATCTCATACATACTGAAAATGAAAATCAAATTTTAATCTGTTTACATATTAAAAAAGGATGGTGTCCCCTAATCGCCTATCCCTAGTGGACAGATTTCATTTAAATACAGACATGAATGCTGACCACAGAGATTACAGTTCATTTCAAAGGGGTAAGTACCACGAACAGATGGGCTTTCATTAGTTTTTTATCAGTGAAACTTACCAAAGCTCCTCAGTGAACTCTGAAGGGCTGGGGTATGGTACACCATGGCTGCCCAGATGGCATTCACTGCCTGATCCACCTTAGAGCCTGCAGCAAACTCATTTCTGATTAGATATTTCTTGCACGTCACCATGAGGTTTCTCAAAAGATCCCCCCTTGCATCACCAGAGTCCTTAGAAGAATCCCAACGAGCAAATGCCAGAAGGAACTCCACAAACTCGTCTTCAGAGGAGGTTGTTTTTTGCTGCAGGACATAATTTTATTCAACAGGACAAAAGTGTCACTGGATATAATATTCAAATTAGACAATTATACAATATTAAACAAATAAAAATACAAATCAACCATAAGATTATGACCACTTCCTTGTTTCGACATTCACCGTTTCTTTTTTTCAGCTCCTCTTACCATACAGGACTGCGGTGCAGTTCCATAATTTCAGACTGTAGTTCATCTGTTTCTCTGCATATGTTGTTACCCTCCTTTCACCCTCATCGCCAGTGATCAGGACCCCACAGGACCACCACAGAGCAGGTATTATGTGGGTGGCTTGTCATTCTAATCCACCCATACCAGTCAAAAAACACCAACACACCACAACCATGGTGAGTGATGGCAACCCATTCTGTCCTCATCAGTCCTTGGAGTTGAGATGTTGAGACTCTAAAATGTAGTACCTTTTGTGATAAGGTCATTTTCATGACACACTGCCACCATAAAAACTGAAGCAGCAAACTTTGTGAGAACTAAAATTTGTGCCATTCTCAAAACTTTTGGCCACGAGTCTGTAATTACAAGGAGGTGGTCATAATGTTATGGTTAATTTCAATAAAACATCCGATATCCGTAACATCTTAGTGAAGCATTTACCACCCCAATAAGGTACGAGACAAAATAAAACTGGGTAATTAATTTGGTCAAAATATAATAAAACCTAATAATACAATACAAGGTCTTCACAGTTAATGCAATACCATTTTACCAATAATCTGATATCTTAAATGGAACACATTTTAAGGTAAAACCATCATCTTTGAGGTTTATTACAGTTCTGTAAAATGTGATGTAATGAACTATGTGCAGTATTGCCTGTACCTCTGGTGTGACACTGTTAAAGGGTTCAGGCTCTCTGCTCCTGGCTGGACCACTCACACCATGCCTGAAGATGGGCTTCCACAGAGGAGAGGCTAGCACATGGGTCATCAGGGCAGCAGGAATTTCCTTCATACGGCCAACCTCTGAGGAACCACATAACACAGCATTGTGCAATTCTATCTATGGTTCGGATTTGTCTACTTTTATTGTTTTTTCATTTTCAAATTCAAACAAACTAATGTCAAACTAATGTATTGTATAATAATGTAAGTTTTTATTTTTATAATATATTTAATGTTTTATATTACTACAATAACCACTATAAATTGGAGAAAATATGAAAAGTATGGCATATTGTGGGCTGATCAGCTCATGTTTGGGCAGGACAGTATGGGAAAAATGGAGTAAGTATGGAATTCATCAAGCATTTTTCTGGGCTGATCACTTCACTTCTAGGTGGGCTTTAAAGTAGACTGGCAAACGTGAACAAAGTCTCTAAGGTCTGGAAGTAATAACATTTCACAGAGAAAGGGACAATTGCCAACTAAAAAAAAAATGGAATTAGCATATCTTCACATATTGCTTCAAATGAAGTCACAGAGTAAGCAGGTAACAAATGACCCAGAGCAATATAGCTGAAAGAGAATTAGCCCCACTCACCCACACAAACATAGATAATATCATAACGGATGAAAAAGCATACCATGAGTAGATTTAAGGGCCATTGTTCGGGACGCCAGGCGGCCCATCAGCCGTGAAACAAGGAGTTGCAGATCAGAAATCCAGGAGACGTTAATATCTGGCAACCCGTATGCCGTCACTGTGAACTTGTAACCCCACTCTGTGTTACTGCTGTCTGAGTGGAAGAGAAACTGCAGCTGGTGACCAGCCTTGAAGGTGACTTTCTGCAAAACAGCAAGAACAACTTACTGAAACATAGATTTACATATATACTGTAGTGATGTATATATTAGAATTTTATGATTTTAAAAGCAGCTAATCGTTTTAAGTGAACCATTCACAAAATTCACCACACCTTTGGCCACTTCTCAGTGCCAACTTTCATGTCGTATCGCACTTTGCCTCCTCTGGAATCAGTAAACTCCAAATAGTCATATCTGTCAAAACACAACCTAGTTAAGAGACAACAGTGTGACATTTCTTTACTTTTTTTTACAGTCAAAAGTTTAAAGGTAAGAAATCAATGATTTTAGTCTCTAAAGCCACCACAAGAGGGCAGTATAGAGTATCAAGAACACAGCTCTGTACCTCTTCTCTGTCTCACAGCGTTCATCAAACTCCACCTCAAAATATGTGGCCCCAGGACAGAGGAACACTGTGTTTTCATGTTTGCTGTCCTCATAGTCATGAAGAGATTCCATGGCCCAAGTCTTTAATACCACTGGTTGCTGGGGATTCTGACAGCTCTCCATATCAGCCTACAAAAAAGAAGACCATTTGTTGAAGCACACCTACTAAACCTGGCAGATTCTGTGTGAAATGAATCAAATGTATTTAAGTACAAAAATGAACAAAAATGCACTCCACTCTGGTCCTTTCAGTACCGGAAATGAAGTACTTACTTACAGTGCATCTGGAAAGTATTCACAGTGCTTCATTTTGTTATGTTAGAGCCTTATTCCAAAATTAAATAAATTTACATTTTTAGATATCTCCAGAGATGTTCAAGTCTGGCCTCCTGTTGAAAAATAAATCTTTATCCCACTCTGACCAGTCTGGAGTAGGTTATTATCAAGGATGTCTCTATACATCGCTGCAGTCATCTTTCACTAGACCTGACTAAGTTCCTGCTGCAAGAAAAACATCCCCACAGACCTTTGAAGCATCCTCTGTACTCCTGGAGAGCTCCTTGAGCAGTTCCAGCAAAGTGAAAAAGCTCCTAAGCAGTACACAGTGAGGGATGTCCAAGGCACTCAGCTCCAGCAGGAATATCGCCTAGACAACACAGACATCACAGCCAGCATTAAAATGATTTTATATTTGAAGCAAGACACTCTTTCAGCTGCTGCTTGTGGGACTCACAAGTCTGATTGACAAAGACAAGCAATTCACAATTTGTTGGACACAGATGGAATTTGGCCTCAAACACACCAATGTGTTCATACGAGTACATGTGTGGCACAGGGGAGCAGAGTAGGTTAAGTGGGTTAAGACTGGCAGGCCCAGGTATCAAATTCACAATCCTGCATGGGCAGGATAATGCCAACCTGTGCAATACACACAGACACACACAAACCCTGTGGAGCCCCCATGCCATCCCCAGATTGTTGTGTGGGACAAAATGATCAAATCTGCTTGCCTGAGTGACAGGATAGTGTGATAGTGTATCTGTTTCGAATGTGTGTTTAGACTTCGGATTCCCCTCTGATATTATCCTGAAACTCAAGATGGATGAAGTGACCAGGTATAAATGGGGTTAATAATTTTGTACAGTGTACTTCTGTCCTGTTATCACCTATATGGGCTGTCTTACCCTATTTGTAGAGGGGCATTTGTCTGAGATCACAGGGTTGTCAGTAAGGCAGTGAGATCACTGAACATCCAGATTTGTTTGGTTGCCACTTAACTGGTGCAAAATTATTAGACGTGCACATTTTGAAAGTTATGTTTGTGTGTGTGTTTTTTATTATTTGCCCTTTCATTTGTTAAACAGACCAATCTCCTCCTCTCCTCGTGTGTTACTGTGGCTCACTTTAATTTTTTCAGGCTTTTTTCTATCGTTGTTGAATGGCTGATTACTTCACACTAGCTATTCTGGTTGGACTAAACTGAACAGCTCACACCAACCAAAGGCAGGTGTAAAAACACCTGGTAAGAAATGAGCCAATCCAATGCTGTAAACGGCATGATCAGCTAACGTTTGCTACTTCAGTAACATATTTCACTGCTGCAGTTTCTGGAACTGCAGTAAAAAAACTGTTACTTTAAGTGAAATATACCAAAATGAATCAATATTGAATCTAATTAGAACCAGATGTGAATTGGAATCAAATTAAATTGGGAGATCCATGCCAATATCCTGCCCTAATAGCTCGAGGAAAAAAGCCCATGCTGGCATCATGTATACCATACTGGCCATACTGGCGCTGACAACCTACAATAATGTCCAGAAAACACCAGAAGAAATTTCAAGCCCTAGTGCACATATAAGTACCAGTTGTCGGGTTGCCATGGAGAGGATTGAGCTTCCCAGTTTGGCAGTGATGTCAGCTCCGGAGTAGCTCTCTAGCAGAGTGCTCAGGGTGGCGCGGGTGCTCGCCAGGAACTGATCCACATCTGTTCAACAACAAGCACAACAGTACTTCTCCTCAGTTACATCGAACACCAGAGCAAAGACAATAAACTGATCACTCACTGTAATGCAATGGGTTCCAATTTATATATCAGATTAGGTTTCAGACACCAGTTACAATCTCAGGTAACAATGAGGTCTTTCATCTTCTGGCCAAAACGGTCAGCTGTGTCCTTCCACTGTCCTTATTTACTGCTCACATCAGGGAGCCAGGTTAGACATGAATGCAAATAAAATACCAACAACCGTATTCAAAACACGCCTGGCTGTTTATATACCTTTCAAATGACCAAAGGATGAAGCAGCCAATTTGAATAAGTCATTTAAATGATTCAAACCAGCTGGGAAAAGTGGAGGAACTGAAGGAAAATCTTACAGATTCTAAATGGTGTTTAATTAAAAGTTTATTTGAGGAAGGTTTTGTTTAATTACAGCAAGCAACATAAATATTGGCACCCCTGCACTTCTGACAGAGACACTGTTTACTGACGCTGGGTTCTGGATTGCTCTTTAAAATTCTTTGGAAGTCTTCAGGTTTCATAATGTCATGCACACAGTCAGTGCCAGAAGCAGCTAAACAGCTCCAGGGGCTGTTCTTTTCTTAAAAGGCTGCATTTAATTTTCTGTAAATGGTGCAATTATGTGCTTCATCAAAAAAGCTCTATTTTGGTCTCACCAGTCAACAGAATGTTCTCCCAGACAGACTCGTAAGGTAAGATTAGGATGCTTTGTGTCTCTACATCAACAGCTGGGTCACCCTGGGCCTTGAGCAAACATTTCATTTCAGTCAGATGTTGATGAAAAATGTGAGAAGACACTTTTGTATCTTGTGTCTGCAGGTCTGCTTGAATTTGGTTGGAAGTTCTTGTGTATTGTTCCAATGAAAACCAAAGAAATAATAATAATAATACCAAAAACAATATGAACTGCTGCTGTTGTTCATTGTTTGAAACTGCAGGGGAGCTAATATTTTTGACCATCGCTGTGTTTAGATTGTATGAGGCTTACATCTGATCAGGATGTCTCTAGCCAGCTCAGTGGCTGTGGACGCTCCTCCTTTGACCTGAAGGAAGCACCAAGAAAGCAGACTGCCCTGAAGAGCCCAGAAGAGAGACAGCAGGTCCTTTCGACTGGGTCTTCCACTGCAGTCCACCATCATCACTTCACACTAACAAACACATAAAACAAACACACAGGTCAAGAGATTAATACTGTGACTAACCTATAATAAACATGTCCATACTAGAATGTATAACACAGTGATTACCAACGATTCGATAATTGATCAAATTGAATCAATCAATTAAAAGAGTTTTGTTGGGGTTTCATCAAAACAATCTTCGTTCAAATGATCCTATAACAAGTCATATAAAACTGAGACTGATATTTAGCCCTGAAATTTTGCCAAAACACTTAATACTGAGAGTTCTTGTGTTGGAAGTATAATAAACACACCCTTAGAAACACTCTGCTTCTTAAGAATGTAAACGGAATGTATTTAGATTGCTGTGAGAGAAGAACAAGTAACAAAAGCTCTGTCAGTCACACCGCAAGCTTTGATGACCCTCCCAAATTCAGCTGTTCATATGATAACAGCATGGTCCGGCAGCTCTTACTGAACGACTACGAGTAAACAGGTTCGAATGGCCGAGAAACCTGGCAAAGCAGTAAAGCTTCATTTTGAGTTAATTTGATACTAAAGACGTGAACGGCGTGATTAGATAATATGTTAATTAGTTCAGTAGCATATTTCAGCACTGCAATTTGTGGAGCTGAAGTTAAAAGCCTGTTACTGTAATTTAAATATGCCTAAATGAATCAATATGGTACCCAATCGGAACCGGATGTGAAACAGAATCAAACTGAATCAGGAAATCAGTGACAATACCCGAAAAGCTTGAGGAAAATAAAAGAATGAACATGTCTGATCACTAGATGCAGCTGATGAGTCAACACACTTGATGTTTCACATGTGCTTCTTCAGTTTTGAATGGTAAATGTTTGACTAACATGACTCAGACTGTCATCAATCTCATTTATGTAAACACACACCCAAAAACACCTCTCAAAACACGAAACAGCACACATCAGATACCTAACAGGTTTTGACTGATCTACTGTACTGGGATAAACGATTAATCATGCTTATTAGAACAGAGACTTTAAAGAAAAGACGTTGGCCTCAACATCAAAGGATGTTACCATTCACAATTTAGTGGGTTCCCTGCTTTATCACACACGGCCTTCAACTGTGAAAGGGACTGTTAATGACTTGGTTAACTGAATCAGGTGTGCTGGGATTAGGGAAAACACTGTAACATGCAGGGCAGGGAGGGGGTTTACGAAACTTAAAGGACTTAAAGGAACAAACCTCTTTAGTGGCCACATGGAGTAAAGTATCCATGACAGTGAGGATAGGCGAGATGTCAAAGTCAGCAGGAGCTCCTTTGGGAGGTAACAGTAGCAGACCGCTTGGGTCTTTATCGCTGCACAGAGACAAAGCAATCAGCTCATTTAGTTCGTCAGTAAACATAATTATATATTTTGTGATACAATTCATATCTAATGTATGAAACACGTCTGAGACCAAAACCAATACTGAAATACTGAGTAGAAACTCGTGTGATTTTTTTTTGCACAGTAATTTTCCGCAACATCTCTACCAAAGACAGAATATATATTTCCAAAATCAATTATTTTACTCCAATCTTGTTATTGTGACGTGTTGGTTTGACTTCTGAAATCTGGTGAAAATTCCAAGATTTTTTAAGATCAATATATATATACTGATCAGCCAGATATACTTTACATCAGCTCCTCTGACCATATAGGAGCACTCTGTAGTTCCATAATTATAGACTGTTGTCCATCTGTTTCTCTGTATACTTTGTTATCCTCCTTTCACCCTGATCTTCAGTGGTCAGAGCAGGTATTATGTGGGTGATGGGTCATTTTAAAATGAGCATATAAACGTAGGTCATCATACTCGACACTGTACTAACCCTAGCAACAGCTCGTGTGTTCGTGTGTGTAGTCCATGTTAGTGTGTACTTCAGTTTAGCTGTGTTGCTTTGGAGTGTGTTTGCTTGTATTTGTTACCTGAAATAATTGCAGAGTGACTCAAACGTCAGTTTAACTGACTCAGGCTGTTCATCCTCAGTGATGTTCTTCTGAAACATACAGAAACACAACATTAAACACACAATGCTCATTTTCTCATGCCAGATTTTGCTCGTCCCCTCCTCATTTCTCACAAGCTCACCCACACTCACCATCATGTCAAAGAGCTTGTCTCGTCGGCTCTGTTTGTCCGGGTAGAAGATGGCTGCACCGCTAAGGATGGCTTTCACTGCTTCCTTCCTCAGAGCCTTCTCCTCAGCAGACTCTCCTTCAGGCCCGTCCACCACTGCAATAAAAGCAATATGGACAACAAAATTAATATATCAACATCTCAATTACAAACATACGATTCTTCCAGTTTTTCCATGAGTTACATTTAAATGCTTTAGACAATCCAACTAATTTTAACATAACTGAACTCACAATGTATCTCTGAACAGGTTACTGCATGTCTGGAAGATAAAACTTATTTAAAACCTTTATAAACCTTGGGGGGGAAAACGTAAATGGCCTCACAAAGCAAACCCCTGCCACACCTTTAAAGACTGACCTCATGCTGAAGAGCATTACAGCAGACATATGGTGGTCCACAGTCCCTTAATCAACAATATATGAGTAATTTAACCAGAGGTGGATGGGTCCCCCTCATGAGCCTGGTTCCTCCCAAGGTTTCTTCATTTTTGCACTTTGGCTTGCTCATCATTTGCTCATCCTCCATGTTTCATGTCTTGCCCAATTTATTTCTAATTTCTATAAAGCTGCTTTGTGACATCAGTTGTAAAATGCAGGTCTCACCTTCCACGGTTAAGATCGATGTACAGAACTGTTCATTGAGAAAGACACTGGGCAAAAATGGCATACATGGGAAAGGTGGAATGTGCAAAGCACTTCTGACCACACAGAACATTAAAAACAAAGATGACCTGCAATACTATTGGGATAATATTCCATTGACTGGGGCTGCTTTGCTTCTACAGGACCAGAACGACTTATCATAATTGAGGAAACCATGAACACTGCTCTCAGAAAATCATGGAAAGGGAATATTTGTCCACCAGTTTGTGACCTAAAGCTAAAGCACAGCTGAGCTTTGCTGCAGGACAGTAATGTGAAGCACACAAGCAAGTCAAGAACCAAAATTATGGCTTTGGAGGGGCAGTTCTGTATTTCTCGAGGCATCCAAAAATCACTGTAAGCAAATCAAACATCCTGAAGGGGGAGCCCAGGAGCAGCAAATACCTATTCACACATACTACTACTTTAATCAGGGGGTTCATCTTCAAAACCCTTCAACAGAAGCAAAATAGACTAAATTAGCTTTTGCACATCGGTGAGGTTGTCTTTTCTTTATAATTAAATTAGCTGGATGATCAGAAACATTTCAATGTGACACATTGAGCACTGCAGCACTGCTGTCTCTGATCTACTCATACCAGTGCAGCACCAACACACCACCACCATGTCTGTCACTGCAGTGCTGAGAATGACCCACCATCCACATAATAGCTGCTCTGTGGAGGACCTGTGGGGTCCTGACCATTGAAGATCAGAGTGAAAGGAGGATAAAGTATGCAGAGAAACAGATGAACTACAGTCTTTACCCTGACAAAGGTGACTGTAGAGCTCCCCTACAGCTTCAGCAGGGTCCACATCTGTGCTGACGGACACTGTAGGAGCTTCAGCTGATGATGACGATAATGCGGTGTTGTCCACTGGGCGTCGGGAGTCCGGTAAGGCGGGAAGAGCAGGGAAACAGTTCTGTAGGAGCTGCAGCAGGACAACCCGGGTCTTTACCGCCTCCTCACTATCTCTGGGTAAACAGAGCATGATATGGGCCGAGGCGATATTGTTTATACTGAGTGTTAAAGTTTTTAAATACCATTCTGTTTCAATCTTGTAGAAAACCTTTATCCACTCCCATCATAGAGGGACTCTGTAATGTTCTGTAATGTTTCTCAAGATTAAAGGAATTTTACTTTTTAAAACATTTAAAACTGTGAGCCCATGAGTTCCTATACTCTCAAAAGGGTTTACAACATTTGGTTAATGGTGTTAAAAAAACAACAACTTTGCTCTGCTTTCTAATCAAGGAATGGAGAACATTTCTATACTGGCTTTGATGGATTTCTGCAGTCATACACAAGATCTAACAGTTGAATGATGAACTGAATGATCACGGTGTCCTGTGACCTCGATATGAATCATATTTGTATGCAACTATATATCCAAATGTTTGTGAACCCCCTTTCTAATAAATGCATTCAGCTACTCTCTTGAGGAGATAAACATAAATCTACTGCCACCATGCCTAATGCCAGGCATGGGCTAGAGGGGTATGAAGTCCCCCAGCAATTGAAAATTAACTGATGAGCCGAATCATCAAAATGTGTGCAGGGCAGGAACTGATGACCCCTGCTGTAGATGCTGGTGTCTATGCATGGTGTTTACTTACATTAACCTGAGTTTTCTGTAGAAGTCCCAGAAAAGTGGTAAGTTCAGTCCACTGAAGTCCAACAGGGTTTTCTGCTTGTGCAGTGTCATGTCCTAAAACAAGAGGTCCACACATTACTATACAGGTGCATATGGAGCTGTAGCATGCCACTTTCAAAAAAAAAAAAGAATTTTATCCCAGCCTGCCGATGGCAAGTTGCATGAGATTTGGACCTGCAATGCTCGGATCACAATGCTAGTGCATTAGACCGATAAGCCACTCTGGTGAATTAAAAATATGAACTTTAAAATGATATCAGGGAATATTAATATACAACTATTACCTATTGTTATATTTTGCTGATTTATCCACCTGAGATCATCACTTCTCAAAGCACTGTTGGACCTAATTTCAACCTTTTCAATGTGTTTCTATGTGAACGTGTGTTACCATGTCTCGAGTGAGCTGCTGAATGAAGTAGAGGGTTTTCTTGACCAGCATGAGGTTCGAGACCAGGCCAGAGTCAGCCCCCTCTGGCTGCATGTTCAGTTCTTCGCCCATCTCCAGTCTCTCAGTGTCTGGGCATGTGTAGCCACTGAACGCCACTTGCTGGACTCCAAGCCGCTCTGCTGAATCCTGCCTTGTGCACAGGAACTTCACCATCAGGAACTGAGGAATGAGATACAGTCAGTGGAGAATGTTGCACCTAACTATCTAAAGTAACTGGCATTGCTGGACAGATATTCTGTTCTTTTTCACAGTGGGAATGAACAGTAATGGGGGGGTATCATACATTGGACACGCGGCACAGCTGCAGTTTGATCTCTGCATCATTCCAGTCGTCCTCCAGTTCAAACCATCCAACGGGATCCTCCTCTGTCATTTCTGCTGCTGTCGTGCTGGAATGCCTGTGTGAGAATGAGAACATACACAGATAATCAGTCAGCAAATTTACTACATTTACAAATCACACACACGCACGCACATACACAAAGAGCCAAACAAGACCAGGCTATTACACCATGGATTCATGTCAGGGGTTCTCGAACCAGAATAACCAGAAAGCATCACAAGGAAACAAACTCAAATTTTTATGCTCAAGTTATGTTTGCCTTTTATTTCTCAAAATAAAATGTGAGAACTGGGGCTGAACCATAACAAAGCAATATGCCTTCATGAAAACATCTGTCCTGAATGTGCCTCACAAAAACAAGCAGTAGAGATGTGCTGATAATGTCACATGGTACATCTAGTTACAAAATGTGCACTTCTTAAATTCTGTCTAAAAGCTGTCTCAATAGGTCTGCCTCTATGTGAACAATCTGTCTGCTTATGTCATCACACCATATCTGGGTTGTATTTGTGGATGATTTTGCATTTACTGAAGAACAGTGTCACAATTCTCCTTCAACCTCTACATCTGGTTTGCCAACTAAATGCATCAGACACCCGAAGTTGCAATAAAACTGTTAATATTTAATTTGCCTTGTGTTATTTCCATGAAAAGCTATTATTTATGCATTTCTGACAACTTTTTACTTCTATTCAATAAATTTTTACAGACTTTTACTATATAAATTGCCTTGCACTATGGTGCACTTTATCTAAGTGCTTCACTCTAGTTCCACTGGCGGTCCCCAACCCACAGGTTGAGAAACCCTGTCCGATGTCATACTTTTAAAGTCTATATGTGTATAAGTATGTATGTGTAACTGTAATTAACTTACAAAAATGGGCAGAAGAACCAAAAACACTGCTTTACGCATTTTCATATCATCAACAACTGAAGAAAGACATTTACATTTCAAAGTTTATTTTTGTTTGTCTTACTTGTCTTGAATAAACTCTTTGTAGTCCTTAAAGTCCCAGGAGTCATACTTCTTGAACCTCTTAAAGTGCTTGTCTGCATCAAATGGTTCTGTGTCATTATAAGAAAACACTAGGCCACATTTAGCCCCTATGGCTCCTTTTCGCACCTGTTTAGAAGAAGAATTAACATCACTTAATAAATTATCAATATTTGAGAAGAGGAATTAGAACAAGTCAACATTAGGACACTATTCTGTCTTTTTTACCATATGTAAACATAAAGAAATTGGACTTCAAAACTCAATATAAAGAATATTGCCTCAACCCATACCTTGCTCTGTTTCTATCCTGATATTGATAAAAAAATAATTTATCGTCCAGTCCTAGTATCAGGCCACAACTCATATATTGCTCCACCGTTTGAACAGCAAGATCTCTATATATTAGCATAGAGGATATATTACCCAGCTGTACTGATACAGTGACCTACAGAACAGTTTCTCGATAATTCAGCAGTAAAGCAGTGATGAAGCACAAAGTCTGACTCACTTTGATTCTGAGCTGTGTGACTTGGAAGCATGTCTGGTCTTCAGTAGACAGAATCACACTGGCTCTCCTCTTTCCACTCTCCGTTAGAAAACCTTCACATGTCAAAGGACATATGTATAAAAGGTCATCACCACTCCTAACAGTCCTGTACAAGCACTAGATACAAGCCATGACTTCAGGCACTGTCTAAAGTTCTTAATCCAGCTCAAAATCTTAGCCAATTTCCATTGTGTAGTCCTACTTTAAACATTTATAAGAGTGAATTCTGAAACCACTCAAGACAGTTCCAATGACTAACAGTGATAACACTTCCAATAAAGCCATAAATCCACATTACAAGTGGAAAACACACAGGAAAAGCAGAAAACACACACTATGCACATAAATTATTCAACTAATCCATAATAAGAGTGCTGAGAGTACCATCTCCTGTGGTGGGCTCCGTCAGCATGTTTTCTGGACCACACTTGTCATCACGACTCTTCACGTCACATGCCTGTAGATGCAGCTGTAGAGGTTTTCCTACACCAGACAAAACATCATGCAACACATACTGATTAAATACTACACCACCATCAACCTGATGCCGTTATTATAAAAAGGAAACAGGTACATTTGATTTATATATGCAGACACAGACTAACCATTTCATTAAAACCACCTCCTTGTTTATTCACGGCCCATTTTATCAGCTCCACTAAACATACAGGAGCACTTTGTAGTTCTAAATTGCATGACTGTGTCACTACAATGCTGAGAGTGATCCGCCCACATAACAGCTGCTCTGTGGTGGTCCTGTGGGGTCCCGAGAAACATATGAACTACAGTCTTTAATTATAGAACTACAAAGTTCTCCTGTATGGTAAGAGGAGCTGATAAAACGAGCAGAGAATGTAGAAACAAGGAGGTGTCTTTAATAAACTGGACGTAAAAAATGTTTCCACAGTTTATAATAAGAAGCTGGAAAATTTCTATATTTTTGATTCTAGTTAACGAGATAAAGGACTCCATGGGGCATCCTATTTTTTTCACATTGTATTTGTCACATCATACATGCATCTTAAAAAAATTGATGATTCAATTGAAAAATTAAACTGTCATATTTAATATTCATCACATTTAAAGTTATTTCAAGCTTTTTATCTGTAAAGATGATACTGTGATTAGAAATCTATTCACATTTGAATGAACATTTTCAATTATTTTGAGAGTCTGGATTTCTGGTCTTCATGAGCTGATGAACAGTAAAACAAAAAAGGCTGGAAATGTCACTCTATAGATATCACAGTTTACCTTCTTAAATGAAATTGTGATCACGAATGAGATGCACTAGTATACCGTATATCACCATTCAGATGAAATATGGGATTTTTTTGTGTATTTCACACATCCGTAATAAGCACCAGTATCATTCTCATCTGTCTAGTCTAATCAGATGAATGGAGGTGTGTTACCATTACGGTAAAGCAGCCGGAGGCGTACTGAGGCCATGGAGGCCAGTAGAGAGGCAGCATGGTACTCCGAGTCCACACATTCACAGATTCCAGACAGAGAGAGCAGCACTTTAGCCACACTACCCCGAGCCAGGGCAAATGCCAAAAGAGTCAGCTCAGCATCTGGAGTCACGCAGCAACTACAGCAACAGGGAGGAAGACAAGAGCAAAAGTGAGAGAGAGAGAAAAGTTAATGACAATAATAAGCAACTGTAAACACAGTTATTATTAAGGCCTTGATTAACAACAGCTCACTACAGGGTACAATTATGCACTGATTACTGCTGCCTGTAATTTCAGATTCATAATGAAAGTAAACAAAGCTGGAAGGTTCAATAAATATTGAGAGAACAGAAAAAGTGGTCCTCGACTATCATCACCCTGCTTTAAACTAAGCCTATCAGACCGTGCCAAAGAGCCTGTGTGTGCCAGCATTTGATTGACTGCGCAAATCAGAGCAAGACAGCAATGCTTAAATCTGCCTGCATGCACAGTAAAGGAGAGTGGCCTTACTCTGCAATTCTGAGGAGAAAGGCATCCACTTCTTCCAGTATATTCGGAGAGAAGAACTTGGGGAACTCAGTGGAGGATGATGTTAAGGACAAGGGAGGCATGTGTTGCAAGGCTTTTCTAAAAGATTAGAGCAGAGCAATTATTTAAAATGATACCACACACAAGAATAACACTGCATCTCAGTTAAAATCCACATCTCATTCTAGTAATTCCCTGCTTGGCTACATACGTTCATCGTTAACATTAGGAAGAGGACTTGAAGACGAAACATTTTCCAATAAAGAGATTAGCTAGAAGTCAAATGAGATTCCACATAATCAAGAAACAGTACACACTCAGAAACCCTGATCTAGCACACAAAATCCTCAAGCAACAAATCAATGAGGTAAAACTCCCTTTTAAGCAAATCTGCCAGGGTGATTTTGCTGACTCACTGTGTGCTCTGTAGGACGGTCTGAGCGAGGACAGGGTTGGTCTCCATGGATGCTGTAACCAAGGAAGTGAGGAGAGAGAGGTACCAAATAGCTGAGGCATCCGATACGGACACCTCTTTGCTCTTAGTGACCTGGTAGCCCAAAGTCTTCAGGCCGTGGATGCGTGTGTCACAGCCATCACTTAAGCAGCGCTTGATGTTGATCTGAACATCTGCACAAGCAGAGAGCGAGATTCATTGACACGCGATTTAGAACTACAATGTGCTCCTGTAAAGTGGAGCTGACAAAATGTCAAAAATACAAGGATTGTGCGTGACGGGGGTGTAAAGCCTATACAAATGCCCAGTCCTTCCAATTAATCCAAAAAACAATAAACAATATTTTTAGATATGAATTTCACAGTGAGAGTAACGATGCTGAAGTGAAGCTCACATGGCTGACTAATGTTGGCATTGTCCAGCAGGGCCACATAGCCCGTCACGTTGCTGGGGATGCGCACGTCTCTGATTTCCTGCAGTGACCGTCGGGTCTTTCCCACAGATACGGATACCAGCTGAGGCATATAGCTGTGGTCATTTGAGGCTACAGCAATAGCCAGCCGCCTCAACACCACATCTGGCTTCATCTTTAACCTGCAGAAGCAACACAGAGGACATATCTGTTAAGGACTCGGCTACAAAAGACAGAGATTTACTGGGCTGATCATCAGTTATCACTGGGAGTAAATCACAAACATGGTACCACACACCCTTCAAGGCACCATTGATCATTTGTAAGGGTGCAAGTGTTGAGACTTTTTTTTTTTAAGTGAACATCATTTAAGATCCTCTAGACGTGGGCTGTGCGGTGTTCCAATATCAATATAAACATTGGTATATAGCCCAGCTCTAACAGAACTGTAGAGTTACAGTGGGCAAAGGGAGCCAGAGTCCAGTACTGCTGTTCCTGCTCAAACAGACCTACTAAACCTAGCGATTAACAGGCGAGTTAAAGCAGGTGTGCTTGAGCAGAAAAGAATCACTCACACCTGCTTTAAACAGACTTCTCCATCATTCTAAAGTATGAAGGCTTATTTGCCTAATTTAACATAAACATGTAAAAAAAAATATCTGCAGAAAGCAAACAAAATGTGCCTTGTGAAGAGGGGTGTTCTGACGTTTGCATAAAAATGTAGATTTGTTTTGATGCTAGACTGAAGAAGATCCATGCCTGATCCAGTGCGAGCGAGCACTGCCATCCGACTGCCAGAAAGATGCCGTTTCGCCATTGGTCATCTTGTGGACGTCAGCAACATTGGATGAGGCCTCAATGGAGCTGTAACACTGAGAGATAACTTTGACTCGATCCACCTCCTGGTCCTGGTTCAATTCTGCTCGGTACTGAATGTCCAGGTCTATTAAGGTAAAGAAACAAACTCTTGAAAGGACACATCAAGGCGAGAATGGGGTTAATAATAATAATGATATTATTATGCTTTCATCAGGTAGAAACTGCTGTTTTAAAGTTTCCCTATAAAACCAGTTCTCTCTACCACTGAGGGGTAATGAACACAAATCTGGGGCCAGACTCACCAAAGTGTCTTAAGAAAAAAAAACATCTTCATTGGCCAGGACCCCACAGGACCACCACAGAGCAGGCATTATGTAAGTGATGGATCATTCTCACTCCCTGGTACGAGTGAATCTGACATAGCTGTGCTGCTGGAGTGTTTAAACACGGTGTCAACACACTGTCCACACTATTAGACTTTCCCATCTAGTTGCTCCACCATGTAGACTTAAAGTCAGAGACAGAAGCTCATCTGTTTCTGCACAGTTTGTGTTGCTCATCCTGTGTCCTCACAGGACACTGTTGGCTGGATAGTTCTGGTTAGTGGACTGTTCTCAGTCCAGTGGTGTCACTGGGGGGTTTAAACACTCCAGAAGCACTGCTGCATCTGATCCACTCGTACCAGCGCAACACACACCACCACACACCACCATGTCAGTCTCACTGCAGAATGACCCACCTCCCACATAATACCTGCTCTGTGGTGAACCTTTCTCATTTTCACCCCCCCCCCCCCTTTTCCATTCTGTATGAATGTTTAGGTGTTTGTTTTCTTGTTAATATTCATTTCCTTAATAGAATCTTGCATATATGCATCATTGCAGAAATCATAGAGCCCTATACTTGGTCAAAAGTCCTGTAGTCCTCACAATAAACATCGTAGAAACAAAAAACATGTCAGCAATGTCAGCATTTTCCAATATCGTGCCCTACTGTGTGGAACATGCTACTGCAGTCGCTCCCTTTGTGGCAATAACATTCAACAGCTACCTTTCTCCTTCTGCAGAAGGTAATCCAGGAAGTCTTGCAGTACAGAAGACCTCATGGTGCAGATGCTGTTGTAGCCCTCCAGTGCAGGGAAGGGAATGGCACCGCTGGGGATGCGGTTCCTGTGCAGAAACTTTAGGATCTTTGAAGCATGTGCTCCTAGTCTGTCCTTAGATTTGGAGAAGATATCCACGAAGCCTGGAAACGAACAATAAAGAAAAAAGTTGAATAAATGCGTCTGAATGGCTACTGCTCTACAACACAAGCTCCACCTAATTTATCTAAATGTCCTAGTTTATCTAGTGTTACCTGGAGTCAGTGAGCAGGCCTGCAGTTGTCTGATCACATGACTGAGCTCTCCCTGTAGATTGGCTCCATTGCTGTTCTTCAGAGCCATGAGCATGCTCTCGACATCAACAACTCCATCACCTTCAGCGTCAAACTGAGCAAAGGCCTACGCAAACACAAGGTGGAGACATCCATTACACAGTATTTCTATTACAGTCTGCTGTTTGCATCAGAAATGATTCATTCAGCTCAACGGTCTTTAAAGACCATCTCTACGTTACGGCAGTCAGGCGATAATAATAATAATAAAAGTATTATTATTAGAATTATATTTGAATCATTTTACACAGCTAGTAAAAGGGCCAATCAGCTTTCTGTTTACTGACAAATTCCAAAGTGATTTCCATAAGCAATGAATTTTAAATGTTGAACATGTGCACTTCACTCAAATTAAATACACTTTCTTTTAAATAAAATATTTTTGATTCAAGATCATAAAGAACTCCAGGGTAAAATCTAAAGATCCACAGGCCTCACTTGCAGGTTAGCCCCTCTTAGTGTTCAAGAAACCACTGTAAAGTAAATATGCAGGTAGATTAACTTTAAGACGTGAATGAAATATGTACTGTATGTCACTAAACAGATGGTGCAAAATAAAAGTCACAAATACAAACAAAGCAGTAACACGACACTGACTAACTGAAAGCTAAAATGACTAATCTCACATTTACCCCCTCATATCCTTTTGCTGATCTGAAAAATGATGCAATCGGTGACTCAAAACCGTGAGCTGATCCAACCTGTGAGTTTGTGATCATACGAGAAAGTTCGGCACTGGTGAGCTTTAGCATTTCTAGAGGGAGAAATCAGAAAAATCAACACGTGTTCGTCTCGCCTTCGATCTGAAGATGCTTGCAAAGAAGCTAATGCTTGCAAGAGAGCAGGTACAGCAGGTACAGCAACAAGCCAGCAGCCTCCCTCATCTTCCCTCAGGAATGGAAAGACCAAATCCGTTATGAGGAAAATGATGAAAGTTCTGAAGTTGAGGTTTCAGACACCTAAGCACCCAAAGCGTAAGACACGCAATTTGTCTGAGGGGTCAAAATTGGAAATGGCAGGTCAAATTTTAAGAATCGGAATCAGAATCAGAATCAGACATGAAATTCGCAATGCATCTCTAATTACAATGACGCCGGTTATCATAATTCTGTATTACATTCCTTCTTCTAATTTTATACGATCCGAGCTCACTACTTCTGCGTTGCTGGACTGAAGCTACCCCAATCTCGACTACACAAAGAGACAAAAGGGCAAAGAGAAGGACACAAAAGGCAGAAGAAAGGAAACAAAAGACACACGTTTCCATAGCTGGACTAAATGGGGCCCTCCCGAAACCAGCCAGTTAAAAGAACTTGTGCAACGAAGCAAAGTTCTCTGCTTCTAATCAGTCTGACCACTTGTGAGAAGATAAGTGACCGTTTAAATGATACTGTGTCATTGTCAAAAGGGGCGGTCGATCAATAAATGTAATGTAGGTGAACAATGTGATGTGACAGAGTAGATTTTGTAGCAGTTCACTCCGGTATGCCTGTTGGCAGCAGAACTGAATAACACACATTACTTCACTTTCGGTATAAAATAATCAACCCAAATGTCAAATGAGTCACTTTTCTGGTGCTAAATGTGTACTTTTTCGAATCTGGCTGTGTTATTTAAAGACAACAGCAGATCCTCTTGCTCCAACTAGTTGGTTTCAAAGTGAGTGGCAAAGGTCAGACAGAAAGGAAGATAGCAGGGGAAGATAATCCTAGGTTCTGCCCTCACAGCACTTTTTCAAACCATGGCAGTGTGTATGCTTTCACAGCTTCAGTTCACACATTCTGGACTTTCAGACACTATACAAGTGTTTGCCACAACTGAGATCCTCAAAATCTAAATGGATGCCTATAAACAGTCCATGGAGAACGGTTTTACCCCAGGATAACTGGACTTCTACTTAACTTTTTCAAAAAAACTGCACTTCGCTTTAGCTACACTATATGGACAAAAGTATTGGGACACCTGCTCACATGGTGAAGAAGTTGTGTGTGAACAATCCCTCTTTGCCTGAAGAAACTCCGCAGCGAGAGTTCCGTCGTACTCTCGGAAATCAGCCACATCATCCCAATTCTTCAGGAGCTCTACTGGCTACCTGTCCCAGTCTGTCCCACTGTGTTCAATCTGAAATTCTCCTTCTGATGTACACATCTCTACATGATCTGGCACCAGTCTGTCTTTCGGAGCTCCTGCAGCCCTACTGTCCAGCAAGATCACTTAAGTATTCAGACAGCGGTCCGCTGCCAGTGCCTAGATTCAGATTAGTTTCAGTTGGTGGTAGATCATTCAGTATGACAGCTCCCAAGCTATGGACCTCTTTACCACGAAGCCTTCGCTCTGCTCTTCTTTTTCCTGTTTTAAAACTCTGTTAAATACCTCTCCTTTCTCAGTACACACTTCCTCCTCCTCTGCTCTCAGTATGTTGGGTTTGGTTTTCTGTTTTTTGCCCCTGTATTTAAAGCGACCTTGGGCATCAGAGCGCTCTGTATAAGCTCAAATGATTATTACTATATTATTATAAGAGCTGGTGAGAAACCACATCATGCCACCGGTGTGTTGACCTGTACGGCTCTGCACCTTCACACAGGGTGTGTCGTTGAATGGCCAACCTGTGAGTGCACCACTGAAACTCTATCTATTAATATACAAGTAATGGACAAATTTACTGTGGACAAAAGCAAAGCAGAGACCCCTTCCTTCGTGCGGACCAGCTCGGAGAGCAGGTGCACATTAATCACGACCGGTTTGCAGCCAATCAAAGTGTTTTAAAACTGAAATCAAACCCAAGAAGTAAGACACATGACCTTTTTCATTCGATTGTGTAAATAATCACTACATGAACTAATAAATAGTAAAGTACAGAGTATAGTGTGTTGTTTACGTCAGCTAAAACTCGTAAGTGTAACCATGAACATTCATTCAGATCCACTGAGCTGCCCTCCTAAAGAGCACTTCAGTCATGTCCTGCCAGTTAAGGGGATCAAACCGGCGACCTTCCGATCACAGGGCTGCTTTCCAACTAGCAGGCGCCTGCTGCCCCAAACCAACAGTAAACTAACACTGTACTCATTTCTAGACATTCTACTATGTTCAGATGTCAGTCCATCCTGGGCAGTGATAGTAAACACAGTGTAAGTAAATACAGTGTGTAATGGCAGTGTGTGTAAACACAGTGTGTGTGTAAACAGTGTGGGTAAACATGGTGTAAAGGCAGTGTGTGTAAAGGCAGTGTGTGTAAAGACAGTGTAAACACAGTGTGCAGAAACACAGTGTATAAAACTGAATAAAAACTGTGTAAACAGTGTAAACAGAGCGTAAACACAGAGTGTAAAAAGTGTAAACAGAGTTGTGTAGTGTGTAAAGAGTGTACACAGAGTGTGTAAAGAGTGTAAACAGAGTGTGTAAAGAGTGTAGACAGAGTGTGTAAAAGTGTGTAAAGAGTGTAAGCAGAGTGTGTAAAGAGTGTAAGCAGAGTGTGTAAAGAGTGTGTGGGATCTCGCGTGTGTGTGTGTGTGTCACGGCAGTTTGAGGAGAAGCTGTCTGACCTCCTCACATTCGTCCCTTGGCGCGTCTCTGCTCTCCAGCAGCTCGCAGAACTGCTCCAAACTGACGGCCTCCTCCCCGCGGCCGAGCCGCTCCTCCAGCCAGCGGAGCAGCGCGCTCTCGTTCCGCGCCAGAGCGGACTCGGACACGGCGGCCGCCGCCTCCCCCGCGCGGCCCGCCGCCTCCCTCAGCTTTAGCTGCTCCAGGAGCGCCTCGGGCGGCGGCAGTCCGGTGCTGGGCACGGCCGGGCCGCCCGCTCCTCCCCTCGCGGACACGCCGGTGCCCGGTCCGCCCGGTCCCCCCGGTCCGCCGGGCCCCGAGGCCGGACTGCCGCCGCCGCCGCCGTCCGCGAAGCCCGGGCTCTCCGCCTCCACGTCCTCCTCGTCTCCACTGCCACCGCCGGCAGCCCCGCCGCAGCCGCCGCTCTCCGCGTTCCCCATACCGCCACCTCCACCACCTCCTCCTCCTCCACCGCACCGAGCGCCGCTGCAGGCCGGTGACGTCACACTGCTCGCCAACTTCGGCTCTTCCGTGAGACTCAGTTCGCCAACGCTCCCCCTAGCGGTCACCTCCGGTATCAGTGGGTGTTTGATTCATGTCAACCAACTGAATCTCCACTTTATGACCTCCTTCTCCTCCTTCTCCTGCTCCTTCTTCTCCTCCTCCTCCTCCTCCTCCTCCTTCTCCTCCTCCTTTCAGGAGCACTCAGTTCTATAATCACAGACTGTAGTTCATCTGTTTCTCTGTATACTTTATTCTCCTCCTTTCATCCTGATCTTCACTGGTCAGGACCCCACAGGACCACCACAGAGCAGGTATTATTGGGGTGTAGTGCAGTGACATGCAGTGACACTGACATGGTGGTGGTGTGTTAGCGTGTGTTGTGCTGGTATGTGTGAAACCGACACAGCAGGGCTGATAGTGTTTCAACACTGTCCACTCACTGTTGGTCCACTTTGTAGAGGTGAAGTCAGTTCAGTGAATGTCTGTGTGAAACACCTCATCTTCATAACTGCTCCTCAGTGAAGATTTCGGGACATGTGGAAACAGGGCTGTAATCAGGGCTGAGTCACTTCTGACCCAAAGACGTTGGTACTGCCAAGTACTGATTCACATCAAATCAATCAGTGCCAAAGTGTAACACACGGCAGCGCGTGTATTATATACAGTATCTGCATATAATAGGCCTGCTGGTTGGGGAAGCAGCCCTGCGATTGGAAGGTTGCCGGTTTGATCCCCTCAACTGGCAGGGCATGACTGAAGTGCCCTTGAGAAAGCCAGTTAACTGCTCAGCTGCACACTGGGCACCATGGATAGGGCTGCCCACAGCTCTGGGCATATGTGCTCACTGCCCCCTAGTGTGTATGTGTGTGTGTGTGTGTGTGTGTAGGATATTAGATATACAACATGGGAAGTTGATTCAGTTCACCGAATCAGCTGATCAGATCAGCTGATTCGGCTGGGTTTGCGGAAGTGTGAGGATGTAAACACAGTGAGGAGCAGTGAGGAGGAGTGTGTGTCGTTCAGAGGCGCAGTGAGGAGCAGTGAGGAGATGCTGGGGTGTCTGCTGGCTGGTCTGCTGGCTGTCTTCGCCGCAGGGCTGGCTCTGTGGGGCAGTCTCCCTGACTCCGGGCCCCGGGAGGAGGTGCGCACAGACTCGGGCAGACTGCTGCAGCGGCGGGAGCTGTCTCTGTACGGCGGCGGAGAGGACAGCGCAGGACTCTACCTCGCTGTTTTAGGACAGGTGTTTGATGTCGACAAGGGCCGCAGACATTACGGTCCACAGGGCGGCTATCACTTCTTCACAGGTCAGAACAGAGCCCTCAGGGGCAGATTAGAAACGTGCGGTTGGGAGAAGTTCCTGCAGAGGGTGAATATTAGTGAAGTGAAAGTCTGCTGAAGGAAACGCTGCCACTTTCTAAGTGGTTGCTATGCTGTTGCTAGGCGGTTGCTATGGTATCCCAGTCGATTGATCAGGTAACCCAAACAGTCTGTCGATGGAACTGTGTTGATATCTCAAAAACTGCAGGATCTTGGCTGCAGATGGTTGCTATGGTACCCCCAGGTGGTTGCTAAGTTGTTCCTAGGTGGTTGTTCAGGTATACCAGGTCATTAAACCAAACAGTTTGTGGATGGAACTGTGTTGATATGTCAAAAACTGCACGACCTTGGCTGCAGATGGCTGCTATGCTGTTGCTAGGTGGTTACTATGGTACCCCCAGGTGGTTGCTAGCATATTACTGGTTGTTGACTCACACAATCAGACAGAACATTATTTGAATAGTGTCAGTATCTCAGAAACAAGCATTATTTCTCTGCAGAAATTAAGTAATTGATAGGTTGTTTCTAAGGTGTCCCTAAGTGATTTATATGGTATACTAGTGCTTGGGATATGTCAGATGGTAAGCCCAAACAATCTGGAGAAATAGTGTTGTCTATGTCAAAAACTGGGGGATGAATTGTTTGCCAAAAATCAAAGTAGTTTCTAGATTGTTGCTATGGTATCCCAGGTGGTTGCTAAGGTATTTCAGATGCTTGAATTTTACAATCAGACTTTGCAGTATGCAGTGTGAATAGCTTGACTAGATAAAGCAAGCCTAATTTGAGAAATCAGTAGAAAATTTGCATATTGTAGGCAAACATACTAAGAAAAATTAAGACATGTTGTTATTTACACTTTCTAACAGTTATTGTCAGAAAGTAGTTTGACTTTGATCCCATCTTTTCAGGAAGAGATGCATCAAGGGCCTTTGTGACTGGAGATTTTACTGAGGACGGCCTGTCGGACGACGTCTCTGACCTGTCTCCATCTCAGATAGTGGCACTTTTTGACTGGCTGACCTTTTATCAAAAGAGCTACACACCAGTGGGTATGACCAGCATATGCTGAATAGTAGGGGTACTTTTAGGGGTGCTTTAGTGGTAGTTTATTAAAATTTAATAAGGTCCAGTTAGAGAAAATTTCTTCAAGCCAAAGCCACATAAAAAAGCCACATCAAAATGTTCAAAACTTATGATTCATTATGATTCAGTGTCAAATCCTGTATATTTAAGTAGACTTGTCATTCTAGTTCTATCAACATGTTACATCATTAAGAATTGAATGCTAAATTTGCAATTGCAATTCAATATACACCAATCAACCATAACATTGTGTCCACCTCCTTGTTTATACACTTGTCCATTTACAATATAGGAGAACTTTGTAGATCTATCTCCAGAGATCTATCTTGTGTGGTCCATCTGTTTCTCTGCATACATTGTTAGCCTCCTTTCACCTTGTTCATCAATGGTCAGGATGCCAAAGGAACACAACATAGCAGGTATTATGTGGGTGGTGGGTCATTCTCAGCACTGCAGTGACACTGACCTGGTGCTGTGTTAGTATGTATTGCGCTGGTACAAGTGGATCATATAGAGCGGTGATGTTGGAGGTTTTAAACCCTTCATTGTTACTGCTGGACTGAGAATAATCCTCCAACCAGAAAACCAGCCAACAGTGACCTGTAGACAGTGTCCACTGATGAAAGACCCACACTAACAAATCATTTTGGAGCATTTTTATTGGTTACTTAATAATTGTAACATTTAAATCAAATAAATGTTTGAGATACAAGGCTTTAATAGTATTTTTATAGTAATAATACAGTAATAAAGTTATCAGCTTTTGTTTGGATTATTAGTGACACAGTTCTGTTTTAAACCCCTGTAATCCAGGCAGACTAATTGGCAGATTCTACACTGAGAGCGGGGAGCCTACAAATGCTTTGCGGCAGGTTGAGGCCACCTTGGCTGAGGGGCTACGTCTGAAAGCCCAGGCTGAGGAGGAGAACCAGTTGTTTCCAAGCTGTAACTCAGAGTGGAGCTCTACCAGCGGAGGACGAGTATGGTGCTCAACCAGAAGGTAAGGTAATTCACCAGACATATATGTACACTTGCAGACTACTTTATACACACCTACTGTAGCTGTGATGCGTCTGACAACTAAAACTCCTCCCTATGCAGTACAAATCATTTTCATTGTTCTCTTCCCCCAAGCTTGAAGAAATGCACAACAGCATGTAAAATTTGAAAATTATGAGCAGAGTACAGGAAGAGGCTGAATGAATAAATAATGCAAAGTAGTAAGATTTGCATATTCTGCACATACGGCAGTCAGATTTCAGTCCAACTATTCCCAGGTTCTCACTGCAGAGTTTTAGTCTGTTTTAGACTGTTTTTGGCCAACAACAGCTCATGTCGGGGGCAAATCAGCGTGCGCTCATTGCTGACTCGGTTGCTATGTGTGAACTGCTGAAATATGCAATCTGTCCCAGTTATACAACATCAAAAAGCCTGCACATTGTAGTGTTTTCCCTGCTCCCAAAACACCTGATTCAATGCTCATTAATAAGCTCTTTGAGAGCTAGGCATGAATGGTTTAGGATGAATAAAAAAAGGTGTCTTGTGCATGGCATAGCATCAGTTCTCTTTTGTGTTTTTCTGCGGACAGTTGGCAGACTCATTGCGATTCCTCCTGGTGAGAGATTTCGTAATTTGTCTGAGTCCGAGCTGCTAATCAGTTGTGTAGTGTAAAACAAAAGATTTGGAGAGTTGTGTGACATCGCCTGCCTTAAAAATACATCAAACCTGTATGATACATCAAACCAAAACTGGCTCTAGCTATGATGTAAGACTGTGATAAAATGACTATTCTCCCTTGATTTTGATCCCCCCACAGTGGTGGCGTTCACAGAGACTGGACTGGAGTTCCCAGGATGCTCTTCTCACCAGGTTCAAGATCTACTCGCTGTGTTTGTGTCCAACCAGATTCACCACGTTCAAATAATCCAAATCTCCAGGAGTATAAGGACTGCCCACCTCATGCAGAATCGTGCTTTCTTAGCCAAGACTGAGAATCCTGAGGGCATTTTAACTCCTCAGTGCCTGCAGACCCCTGCCATACTTCAGTAAGCAGGTCTGTACTGAGTAACATGAGGGACCTCAGCCAAAAAGAAACACTGAAGAATCCCTGTAAATGATCTGTGCTCCAGCAGGAGTGTAAAGGTTTAAGATAAAGCCAGGAGATCTTTTCAGAAAGATGTGTTCATTATTATTATTATTTTACATTGTTATCTGAAGTAAATAAACATGTATTACTAAGACGTTATCAAGCCTTCTGTGAAATATAATTTTATATTAGAAACAATCATAAGCATCAAGCAGGCAAATAGTGTCAATTAGATGCTTGATTAGATAGATATCAAGAAACAATCCAATTTTATTCATCTAGCACTGTTTACAACAAAGGCATTCTCACAAAGCAGCTTTAGAGAAATCTGGGTCCAAGCCTCTTGTGAGCAAGCCAGCGTGTGACAGTGACAAGGAAAAACTCCCTCAGATGAAGAGGAAGAAACCTTGGGAGGAAGCAAGACTCAAAAAGGGAACACATCCTCCTCTGGTTGACACTGGGTGGCACAGACAAAGCACGAAAGAACAAAGAGACAAAAGTAATAAAAACAAAATAATAAAGAACTTAAGTGTGAGCCGGCTGTGTTTGGACGAGTGTGAATTATGAGTGTGAGATACAGGCAAAGTATTCATATGAAAGTCAGTGCAAGTTAAACATTAACAAGCTGGTAATGCAGTCTCTAATGTGGCATAAGTGAGCCAATGTGAAGATCCTAATGAGGACAGCATCACAAAGGAGAGCGTGGTAGTGAGAGGCCAGGGGCGGGTGATATCAGGGTAGATCAGTCGGCTCAGAAAGAAATAGCTAAGGAAATAAACCCCAAAGGGTTAGGAAGGTTTAAGTATATGTTAAGGAGGGGCAAGTAGGTAGTAGCCAGGTATCAGGGGCAGCTCAGGACATGTGAGAGAAACTAAAATGTGAAATTACATTTGAGTTTAGGTAATGTGGTGAAAAGCCTGTAAAGGAGAACGGCAGTAATGAACAAAAACCTGTACTCTGAGAGCAACAACTGGAAACCAGCCTGCAATGAAGGTTTAATCAAAAGCCTGTGAAGAGAAATGTTTTTCAAAGGAGATTTGAAGACAGAGAGTGAGTCCCGAACAATAACATGAAGTGTATTCCAGAGTTGTGGTGGTTTATATGAGAATGTTTGTCCCCCTGCAATGTTTTTTCTAATTTGAGGAATTGTTGGTACACCAGCATCTTGTGAACGAAGTGTACACAATGGGTTGTGTGGTTTAAAAGGTTATTTAAAAACCAATAAACAACTTGTGTGTTAGAAGCAGTATTTTAGAGCCAATGAAGGGAGGAGAGAACAGGACTAATGTGTTTGGATTTCCTACACAGATGCCTGTGTCAACTAGTACATCGCACTGGGTGTGATGTGGGGAGAGAACATATCCATTTTTTGCTCTCTTGTATTCCAGCTGACAATGGAGAAGGGTAAGCAACTCTGGTCCTTGGATGCCCCCTTCCTGTACAGTTTCCCAGCTCTAACAGAACTACTAAACCTGGTACTTGAATATGACTTAAATCAGGTTTGCTTAAGCAGGAAGAGCACAATGGCGTGCAGTTGCCTACCCATGACCTGAGATTAGAACCTCGGATCACTGTTAATACATTAGACTGCTGAGCCCCTCAGAGCACTGACCCAATGCATGTTTAACTGTCCAAAAGCAGAACGTTTTTCTCCACAGAAATGTATTTAGTATGATCGTCACGTTTATTTATATAGTGCCTTTTCTACGCCCAGGGTAACTTTACAATCAAAACACTCCTCACAATCACACTCAGCCCTCAACAAACACATTATCAAGAATCGGCAGCCAAACAATATGTAATGTAATCATAATTTAGACTTTTAGTTACATTTACATCAGAAGTATCCTTTCAGAGATACCTCAAGCTTAAATGTGCAGCCAAAAACAAATGTCAGAATGGACCTTGATACCAAATGCTCAACATGTTGCTATTAATCACACAAGACACATAATTATAATCCTCTTAATGTTCTAAATGCTCTTCAGTTGGCCTTTGAAGACAGCAAGTAATTCAGCTGTTCAGACTTCCAGGGGAACTTTATTCCACCACTTTGGTGCCAGGACAGTCTGGATGCTTGTCTTTCATGCATCTCGAGGGATGGTGGGTCAAGCAAAGCTTTACTTAATGAGCACCCGAGTGGCCTGTAGAAAGGCTCCTGTGTCTGAAGTAGTGGTAGAGGACGTTTTAAACTTTTTGATCTGAAGTGTCCAGTTGGTAAGGGTGGTTTTATATGAAATAGTTGAAGAGAGACTGTTAAAGCAGCATCATTAAGACGTTTTTCTAAATGTTTTGTGCAGGATCTTTTTTTAACAAATTAATGTATTATGTAAATTTGAAATTGAATCTGTTTCCCTGCATACTTAATCTCCTTCCCTCTGATCTTCAATGGTCAGGCCTCCAGAGGACCACCAGAGAGCAGGTATTATGTGGGTGGTGGGTCATTCTCAGCACTGCAGTGACTCTGACCTGTTGGGCTATTATGACTGGATCAGAGACAGCTGCCTGCTGCCCACAGGATGGTGTTGGTCACTGCTGACTGTTCTCAAATAGAACCCTGTGGGACTCCACACAGTCTGATAAACTAAACATGTATACAGTAGATTTCCCTGTCCACTACAGTTATTTGAAAAATGAGATCTTTGTGTGTAAAAGAAAAGAGTCAAGACCATTTTCTCCCCTTTTTTTAATTGTCTGATGACATTAATGTAAAGTTGTCCTCCCTTTCTTGAAAAGGATACTAGAGGAAGTGACAGGCTAAATATCTGAGCATACAGATACGATACAGTGTGCATAAAAGATCCAACAGAGGCAAAAATCCTTTTTAGGTTTGTCACGTTGACAAAACAAAAACACAAACTGCATTTAAGTACAAAACAGTTGTAGTGGTCAAAAATATTATACAATTAACTGTACAATTGAACATTACCTAACGTTACGGACCGTGGACTGGCATCCTTCAACTCTAACACATTCACCTCGCAAAACACGATCTGAAATGTCAGAAAAAAATGCAAAACACAATAAAGTGCAGCTGTTTAGCGTTGAAAGGTTAAAATTTAAACATGACAGGTCGACTCAGTATCTTAATTTGACGCAAAAAACGAAAAAAAAAAAAAGATCCACCAAAACTTACTTGCAGGCCATAAATTTTTAATGGAATGTAATCCTTTGTTGATCAGAGGAATAAAGCATGATTATGATAGTGATGAAGTGATATGTGTAAATGCATAGTAGGCAACCGATCATACCGATATCTGTGCCCAACAAAACAACAAAAACATTTATCACTTTCTGGCTTCATATGAAAGATTTTTCTTAATTGGTTCAGAAAAGAAGACTTTGCTGAGCGGTGAGTGTCTCAGCAGTATGTAAAATGCTAATGGAAGAATAAAAATAAGGTCCATTTAATATGCAGATCTCTCAAAGACTAATGTTTATCGCAGGACAAAATGATGCACAGCAATAAGGTTAGATCACGGAAGGCGGCAGAAGTAACAAATTTGTATTTTCCGTTTAAATGCAGTTGAGTTTTTAACATATTGATCAAAGTCCTGGAGGTCCTTCCCCATACCTTTGAAGTTCTATGAAAGGTCTACGAAAAACAGTAAAGGTATATAAATGCGCCATGTTCTGGTCTATGAAATAAAACGCACATGCCAGGCCAGCACGATTAAGGCTTCATACTGTCTGTTGACACAACCATTGAACCTACTGGACACCTCAGTTTAGATCCGTTCATCTCCAGCAGCAAGGATCACTAAGGAAATGTTCAACATACTTGGTGTTCAACTTGGGAGACTGATTTATAAACAAACATCGATTTCATCGTCAAATGTGCAGTTAGCGTCAGATGCTCAATCCCTCTGCAGCTGCAAACCCCTCCCCCCTGCTGTTTTTCCATTGGCCTGTAAGGTACAAACATCTACTAGTCTACAAACTCCACTTCAGCAGCATTCCACTACTTTGAATTTTTGATCCTCGGGTAGATGTTGGTGCTAGAACATACATATATGGTTATGGTTGATTTGTCAGAAAAGACTGCAATAGTAGTAATAGCTGTGGTCCATACATTTAGTCCCATGGCTGTCACCTCTACCTCCTATCTCTTTCTTCACTTTCTTTCCATCCACCATTTCCAAATTAGTGTGCATCTGTCTGTTCCGGTAGGTGCCCATCTCCCTTGTGGCTCACTTGACGTGTTAGGACACTCCACCCACAGTTAGCACATCAAAACAGATGTCACACACGCGGACTGGTTTGTTCAGGTCGAATTTGATGATTGGGATCTCCTTGACGGAGCACTTGTGGCAGAGCAAGCGGCCACAGTGGCGACTAACGGGAAGGAAGGGAGAAAAAAATGAGGTGAATGACAGAGTTTGGAGGGAAAGAAAAAATGCACAAGGTATTCAAACCTTAACTGCATATTTGAACAACATGCGGTCACGTACCAGTGATGCTTTCTTGTAGTGACTCCAAACTTGGCAGCACATTCATAACAGTTGGAGCCATCACACCATGGAGGTTCTTTGGAGAGCATATCTACAGTAGACAAGATTTATTTAATTAATAAAAAAATATGTAATAAAGAAACGAGAACGACATGAAAACAGCCTTCAGATACGGTGGAATGAAAACGTCCGGGCACCCTGCGCTTGATATCCAAAAGGAAATAACCCAAAAATCTCATTCTGCTTTTTTGAGTAACTGTGTCTACTTTCCTGAGACGACTTTCAATTAGATTTTATAGCATTGCTCTCAGGATTTGATTACATTCAGTCACAAGGTCAGAACGTTGGATGATAATGACCCCACCTCATCCTCAAATCTGGAGTATTGAAACTTGATCTCCACCATTCCTATAACCGCCATTTATCAAAAACATTATGAACTAAGACAACAGCTTTTTATAACTTTATCCTCTTTTGTGGTCATCTTTTTTTCAATTGTCAGAGTGTGAGATAGCTGCTTAGAGGAGCCCATGGTTGCTGATTTTGAGACACTGTTTGAGAACTCAGAATATAATATATAAAATTATTTTTCTTTGCATTACTTGGACCTTACAAATGATGGCTGTTATATATAATTCACTAATCTGACTTAACTATTGAAAAGAATTCGTCATGTTTAATCTTTAATTGTATGCCTTTTGGAGAACAACTCAATGTAATTGGTGATTTACCACCGTCACAGAGCAGTTTAGCGTAGTATTAGAGAAACTTGACCTAGGTGTCAAACCTATTGTTCTCATACCTAAAAGGCGGAAGAGGAGTTGTTTAGTGGCTACTTGATAGTTGAAGATGTTGATGCCCTGATTGTTGTTGACCCCTAGACGAGCTCCAGCCCTCACAATGGCACGACACAAGTTAGCATTTCCTTTCATGTAGGCCAGAAGAAGAACTAGAAAATAAAAAGGAATATGATAAGAACTTAAATGATTATTAAACATTGCTAATGAAAAATATATACGCTGATATTTTAGGATTCATTTGATGTTCAAGCATTAAACTCTTAAGATACTATCAATATGTGTGTGTGTGTATATATATATATATATATATATTTTTTTTTTTTTTTTTTTAAATAATATGGAAATTTAACAAATATTTACAGTATAAGCAGTTATATTTCATACATTAAATTCTTTCAATTTAAAAGTTTTGAACTGTACTGCACTGTCTATGGCAGTGTTTCTCAACTCTAGTCTGAAGGGACTGAAGGCTCTGCACATTTTAGTGGATTCTCAGCTTTAAATACACCCCTTGCATCACTATACATTGTTAAATTCAGGTATGTTATGAGCTGGAAATCCACTAAAATGTACAGACCAGACCGACAGTGCTCCAGGACCAAGGTTGAGAAATCGCCAAAAGCAGGACAAGGCAACAGGAATTCTTGGTCACTCTAACCTGTGTTCCCATCATTGTCTGGTTTGTCCAGAGGATATTCCGGCATACATTCGAGGAACAGTTCAAAGATAGCTGCTGCATTCTCCTTCCCATAATACCCCAGTACATGCATCGGAGATTGGCCTCTAAAGGTGGCAGGGGAAGTCAATGTATTTAGAATTCAGCAACAATCAACACTTTCCTTTATTCACATACAACATATGGAGACCACAGACATCTGAAGTTACAAAATGGAAAACTAGCCTTTATTACAAGTACAATTTCAATGAATATTAGTGTATGTGTTTTGGTTGGTGTGGCAGGAGTAGTACCTGAGATTATAGGCCTCAGCGTCGATGTTTGATTCAGTGAGAAGTGCTCTCACGTTATTTAAACGACCCTGCATCACAGCTAGGTGTAGAGCTGAGACAGAAAACATAATATTAAAAATCACAATGTAAGTCACACAGCTCTGCTTCTTAATAAGCCTGTGCTGTTAAAGTGCAAATATGTTCTTATATAATATAAGAACAAATCATTCAATTACTGTTTTTTATGAGGCTAAACCACACATTTGGGATGTCATCACAAGACCATATAATATTCATTTTAATTACCGTTGTTGCCGTTTTCATCAACAGCAGCAAAATCAACACTGTTTTCAATCAGCACAGAGCATATAGTGGCCAGGTCTTGTTGTGCAGCCAGATGAAGAGCCGTCTGACGATGTTTTGTCAACTCATTTACTTTAGCACCTGCTAGGAGCTAAGCACAGAAACACATAAAAGATAAAATAGTCAAGAAACATGCAGCAGTAATAAATGCATAAAATACAAAGGCAGCAAAACCTTCTAGGAGCACACAAACAGTAGACCAAGTGATCAAGGGTTTAACATACTGTATATCACCACTAGTATTGGTAACCATTGACCATGTAACCATTATACCCTGTACTTCAACTCTCACCAAGTTACGGACGATGATCTCAGAGCCGGCCTGCACAGCAAGGTGAAGGGGGGTGAGCTTGGCAGCATCCTGCACTCTGGAGTTGACGTTGGCCTGCACACTGATTAAGAAAAGTACGCTCTCAATGTCCGAGTTCTGCACAGCAACATGGAGGAAGTTCCGCCCTTTGTTGTCCACCTGAAGTAAAAAGAAACAGCAAAGCGAGTCAGATGTGGTAGACGAAACACAGACGGGTCACTTTCCTGTATGTAGCTCATATCCAGTAACTAAATCACAAGTTATGAGGTTTGTTAAAACATCTGAACCAAGAGACACCCCTGCTGAAAAACCTGCACTCCCCTCTGTATCTATCCCACCTGCTCAGCTGCCCCAGGCTCTCTCTTGAGGATGGCCTCTGCTGCTTTGTTGTTCTTGTGGGTCATGGCGCAGGCAAACGGGGTCATACCCTGCCTGTCTCTCAGGCTGAGTCGGATGTCAGGATGGGAGATGAGCAGCTGGATGATGACATTGTGCTGGTTACTGATGGCCACATGGATAGGGGCCCGTCCTTCAGAATCCTACAGTCCACAGCGCAGCAGGGGGTCAGCGAATGTACGGTTCAGTGAAGTATAGATACATTGGCTAGTAATCTTCAACACATTACCTACAATTTCTGCTTTTACAAAAACTTTCAATCTCAAAATGACAGAGAATAAGCAAATGTATGTCACAGCTTTTGTACCTGTACATTGACATTTGCGCCAAACTCCAGAAGGCACTGCACAACCTCTTCCAGTCCCCAGCATGAGGCTAAATGCAGGGGGCTCTGGCCATCCCGTGCCTCCTCGTCACCCTCACCATTAGGACCAGGCTTCCGTGGGCTGTTCACATCACAGCCACTGAGAGAGAAAGCAAAGGTATAAATATGCTTAGACAGAGGACAGAGAAGTATGACTTAAAGAACAATGCACTTCAGGACACCGTTTACACTCATATTTACAGCTTCCCTTTACATGCAAAACATCAGGGAGTACTGAAACAGGCAGGGTATGATCCCATAATCCTGTGCCATGCACAACAAGACAACAGAGGCCTCAAGATCAGAGATAGATGGGTTCCACTTTTGAGCCTTGGTTCCTCTCAAGGTTTCTTCTTCCCAGTCTGAAGGAGATTCTCCTTGCAACTGTCGCCCACTGGCTTGCTCAAAAGAGGATTGGACCTGGATGTCTTGGCTGGGGACCCAGTGGGCCGTAAAGCACTCTCTAGTGGTCTGAAGGCTCATTCTCAGGGGGAGTACAGTAGTGAGGTTGTAATGCCAATTTAAATTAAAAAAAATAAATAAATCTACATGAAAAAAGTAAAAATCGCGAGATTAATGATGATGCTGTTGCTGAAATGATATCTTGTGCGACCCTAAACCAGACTACATCAGAAAGGAGTTAATGGCATAAGTATACAGCTTGTTGACATGGGTACTGACATATAGAGACAGCTTTTTAAAAGGTCATCTGATGCTCATTTGATGTTAGCAGAAATGCTTTCTTGCTCTTTTTTGTGAGGAACATTTGACACAGATGTTTTCATGAAGACATGCTGTTTTTTAAGTTAAGGCTCGGGACCTAATTTTCACATTTTCAAGGTCTTTTTCAGGGCCTTCAGCACTTGATAAATAAAGGGTAAAACCATTTTAGATTAAAAGTTGAGCTTTGTTTGTTTGTGGGCTGTGAGGTGGAAAAGGTTGAGAACCCCTACAATATATGGAACCAAATATTTAATGTTATTCAAAGGTAAACCTGAGAAAGTCCCACTAATCACAGCATATCTATTTGTGTTGTTAGTCAAGAAGCCTAACCCTGTGAAAATTAAGCTCAGTTAGTATGAGCATAAGGTTTCACCTTTAAGCTTAGCCCCATATAAACAAAGCCTCCATGGTGATACATAGAATAAACAAACTCAACCCTGCTCCTTGACTACACATTGGGTCTATGTTCAGTCATTACCACAAATGAAATTCAATCCAGAGCTATGAACAATCAAACTGCAATGATGTTGGATGGAATAATTAGGTATTCCTGGAACAGAAATACAGGAGCACTTCGTAGTTCTATAATTACAGACTGCAGTCCATCTGTTTTTCTGCATACTTCTTTAGCCTCCTTTCACCCTGATTTAAAATGGTCAGGACCCCACAGGACCACCACTTGATGGTTGTGTGTTAGTGTGTGTTGCGCCGGTGTGAGGGGATCAGGCACAGCAGTGCTGCTGGAGGTTGTCATAATGTTAGGGTGTATGATCAGTGTATCTGGATGAGTGCAAACCACATAAAAATGCTAGGGTAAATCTATCCAAGACCCACTCAATCTGAATGCTTAAATCATGTCTTGAGGTGGTCTGAGACACATGAGACACGTTATAGCAGTGTAAACACATCCATCTCCAAGATACTAAAACTTTCACAACAAATGAGACTCCTCCCTATGCAGTACCTTACTGGGCACGTGATCTGTGTCTGCAAGGAAGATAATCATGGACATCATGATCATACAAGATGGTCTGTAAAATTGAACATTTTGAGGCAGCAACTATCTTTAGCACAGCTCAGGAAGCTGATTTGCATATTTTGTCCCACACAGCAACCCGATTTTAGTCCGACTACATGGAGACACATTTGACTACCAGGTGTAAAAGCATGTATCTGACTAAAATCCAGATACTAATCACATGTACAGTTACAAGTGATCAGGTGTAAACAGCTTCAGCATAACCATTTCAATCCCCTTGACAAGCAGGAATTGGCAGGAACTGAGGAATATCACTTTACCCTTCATTAAAATTCATTGCCGAGATGCCCTCAACACTGTTATTTGATTTGTTCAATGGCTACTGACCTGCGTATGAGGAAACAAGCAGACACCTCATTGTTTTCATCGATGGCTCTGTGTAGTAGTGTCTGCTGGTAGCCTCCAGGCCCTGTGCTCCAGCATGTTGCATCACAACCATGCCTGACCTGTCAGGAGCCAGATTACAAGAAAAACATCCAATCAGTAATGGTGAAAACCTCTGATCTCACCAGAATTCAATTTGATCACTTTAATCTTTTCCACTGCAAGCGAACCAAAATAATATTGTAATTAAATTATATACTAAGCTGGAATTATATAATATATAATTATATTTATATCTATAATCAGGGTATACACAAAGCCAAATACGGAAAATGGCAATATAGTTTACATTGTGTTTTTAAGTTTTTTATTAACATTCTGTTTTAATCTGACAGCTTTTTTCTGCTCCCTATGCTCTGTCCCCTGCTCCTAACTCCCCTCCACCCCCATTCCCACTCTCATGTACACACTACGGAGGAGTATAAGAGTTAGTGTGTACAAATAATAAATTAAGTATGTTTAATTTCATGGGATGTCGTCTTTTTTCTTTTTACGTTGTATTTTTCACATCATATATAGAGCGTGCACTCGGAATATCATTATACTTGATTCTAATCATGACAGTCTAAAGCTGATGCACTGAATCACTACCTTCTGATCATTTCACCAGCTTCTTACCAGTGTTGAAGCTATGTCCTCCAGACCGTTTTCTAAAGCCAGCCACAGTGGAGGATCCCCCTTCTCATCCACCACTGACATGTCTGCTCCTCGTGTGCATATGGCGTCCACCACCAGGGGAAGCTGGTTACTAATGGCCAGTTGTAAGGCGGTCTGGCCCTCCTGTGTCCTGATAGGGTAATGGCTCATTAATGGCAGAAATAGCTTGCAAAACTGAAGATTATGCTTGTTGTTGGTCATAAGTATTGGGACAGTGACATCATTTTTTTTGTAATGTTGCTGAAGTGTATCAACTGCAACACCCTGAACTGTAAAAAGCAGCATACCTGACGTTAATGTCTGCCTGGTGCTCCAGCAAGAACAGGGCACTTTTGCTGTCCTGTCTCTTGATAGCCATATGTAAGAGAGTCTGACCGTTGGACATGGTGTCATTAATAGCTGCACCTGACCCCAGGAGCTGGGCAGCGATAGTGTGCATGCCTAATAACACACAACAGTGATTTCATATGAGCTGTGATGATTTTGATTAAGAACTGAGTACCAAAATCTTTTAAAACACTCCTCTCTTTTGCCATCTTTCATGGAAACCACTGTCAGTGATCAAAGACTGTTGTCTAGGATCAGCTATTTTTGTATTATTTAGAGCACCATTACACAGTTTCACCAGGATGTTCTGCCAGAAGCAAAACATTTATTTTTAAATAGTTTATTTTCTGAGCTTGGCCTCAAGACCTTTTGAACAAGTATGTAGATGCAGAAAAGCTGCAAGAACAGCATTCCAAGAACATTCAAATCAAGAACAATGTGACCGCTTCATAAACTCTTTATAGAGCAGAAGTTATATTGTGCTCAAGTTAATGAGTCTGGTTCTCTAGTACCTGTCCAGAGGGCAAGTCCAAGCACAGTCTGGTCCAAGGAGTCTTTAAGGCTGAAGTCTGGGATGATCTGGAGGTTGTTGGTAGCATGGAGAGCATTAGCTGTATGAGACAAAGCAACACCAGGATTATTAGCAAAATACTATGTCTAACTTTGTTTAGAAGAAATTAGCTTCTAAAGCTTACTTTTAAAAAATCTGCCATATGGTGACCCTGAATCTTTTTACTGAATTATAAACATGAGATTTTCACTTTGTTCTCATCTTCACACTCAGTCACTCTGTCCCATCATGTCTACCTTTCTGCTCCAGTATGACAGACACCACATCAGGGTGGTTGTGGACAATGGCCATGTGAAGAGGGCTCTGTAAGGACACTCCATGACTCCGGTCACCGTCAGGGAGGGCACTCTGAGTCTGCAGGTTAGGGTTGGCCCCCTGCTGGAGAAGCTCTGCAGTCAGTCCTGCCAGGCCACAGCGACAGGCAGTGTGGAGAGGTGTTTCACCCTACAGTTTAACATTTGTTATAGATGAAAGAAGGACCGATGAGTGGACAATGTCAAAAACAAACATCACAATACTATAAAAAGTGACTTTGTGTTTTTATATTCTGAACTTCATTCATCTATCTAAATAAGAATCAAGTTCCACTGAACTCATGGCATCTTTAAATGAGCCCATAAGCAGACAGTAATCCGTATTTGTTTATCAAGCCTTATCCAACATGGAAATACTACCCGCTCAACTCAGTAACGAAAAGATTCCTTTGGCTATTTCAATAATAAAAAACTCACCCATTTGTTGGTGTGATTGACCTTAGCACCATGAGTGGCCAGGAAGATGGCAGCAGCCTCACTCCCAGCAAGTGCTGCTCTCTGCATTAGACAGTTTCCTTAAAAAAACAAACAAACAAAAACACAGATATATTTTTTAATATCACAAAACATACATACATTACGTGTCCAAATGTCTGTGGACACCACTTCTTATGAATGCATTCAGCTTCTTTAAGTTACATTGATTGCTGGCACAGATGTGCAAATGCACACATATAGCTTATCTAACATGTGTAAAGAAGCACTGCCAATAGATTAGGACTCACTGGAGCAGATAAGCATGACCCTATTGGCACCATGCCTAACGTCAGATATTGGCTAGATGGGTATAAAGCCCCCCCAACATTCAGCTGTGGAACAGTGGAACTGTGTTCTCTGGAATGATGGAACTCCATTTAACATGTTTAGGAAGAGTTGGAGGGTTAGAAATGAGGTTGGGTGGTGATCATCCAAGATCCTGATCTCACTAATGCTCTTGTCACTGAATGCAATCAAAACCTCACAGCAATGGTCCAAAATCTAGTACAAAGCCTTTTCAGTACAGTAGAGACAATTGCTCAATAGACTCTTTTAATTTGAAATTAGAATTTCTTCGGCTGGTTTCAGTCTGACACTAAATGACTTTGCTGAGCTGCTTGGCAACCTTTTGCAGAGTATTAAACATCACATGACTAGGATTTAAGGCCCAGGGATCCACATGAGAAGCCTTGGCCATAAAATACCACAGTGCCACTAAAGCTTAAAGGGAGGAGACTTTCAAAGCCTTAGTCAGAAACCTCTCCAACTACCATGACACTGCAACAGCAGAAGCCATGAACAAAGCCAATATAACACATTAGGTCAGTGTAGTATGAGCTCTATCACTCAGCTCTAAAACAATCCTGAGGTTGCTGCACTGATGCAAAAAGACCCTCCTAGATTTTTTCTGTCTGCATAAAATATGAGTTCTTGTCGGATACCTGAGGCATCCGGAGCGTCCGGATTGCTCCCCCTTTGTATAAGTCTGGCTGCAAAGCTGTTCTCATCAAACGAGGTGCCATTTACAATGGGTGCATCATCCTCAAAGGGGTTAACAGAAGGGTCGGAGGCCACAGTGATGTACTGCAGCGCTAACCACAAAGCTGTGCTTCCCTCATGATCCTTGAGCTCCAGGTCCAGCCTGAATAGAAAAGGGTCAAGTACATCAGGCAACAGAACCTTAAGAGCTTTAAGAGATAGTAACAAAACTGTGAAATGATAAGGAATTGTAGTGCTTACTGCTTGCATTGCAGGAGTTGGTTGAACACTGGCTCATTTCCTGACAACACTGCTTCATGTAAGGGTGTTCTAAAAGGTCAAAATAATAAAGGTCAGTTCCACAATTATCATTTACAATTATAATGTAATTAAAAACAACTTTTAAAAGTTTGCAACTTTACATTTTTAATAGCATTTTAATCCTGCTAGGTAGATAAACAAACTGATCAGTCATAACATTATGACCACCTCCTTGTTTGTACTTTCACTGTCCATTTTAACCAAACAGGAAAACTTTGTAGTTTTATAATCACAGACTGTAGTCCATCTGTTTCTATGCACACTGTTTGCCTCCTTTCTCCCTGCTCTTCAATACCCACATAATAGCTGCTCTGTGGTGGTCCTGTGGGGTCCTGACCATTGAAGATGAGGGTGAAAGGAGAAGTAACAGATGGACTACAGCCTGTAATTATAGAACTACAAAGTGCTTCTGTATGGTAAGTGGAGCTTATAAAATGGACAGTGAGAAACAAGGATAAAAATCACCACAAATCAGGTATTTTGTGGTGCTACACAACTAATATAACATGTTTTCTCCAAAATCCAATGATGTTTTACTGAGTCTTGTTTGATTAGGTTATTGCAAAGACCCAAAATTTAGTGAATATTGCTATTGGGGGCTGAATAATGTTGACTGCAACTGTAGATTACCCACCGTCCTCTACTGTTCTGCATATTGGGGTTGGCGCCAGTTTTAAGCAAGGCCTCAGCTATGTGGGCCATGCCACTCATCACCTCAGTGCTGTGTTTTTTTGGGCTGAAAGAGCACACAAGGTGCAGAGGGGTCTCCACTGCCCCCACTGTGGCAGCGTTCACTTGAGCTGAATGGCGGATCAGGAAGGTGGAGGCAAACTCATCCCCTGTAGACATTGGCAAAGACATGGGCTAGACCTTAGATATTTAAGATGTGTACAGGAAAACCACAAACACATTCATATGAAAGATCTGAATCTAAAAGAAAACTGATCCAGCTTCTGGTCTGCTCCTCCAAAACAATACGAAGCACTCAACAACCTTCAATTACAAATAAACTAAAATAATCAGCTCAACTGCTTATTATGCAAACCCACAAATGCAGGATAATACTGCTGCAAAGTCACAGCACCCCCTACCTCTTTGGATGGCTTTGTGCAAGAGGCTCCATCCACTCTGATCCACCATGTCCACATCTGCTTTGTTGTTGACCAGTGTGGTGGCAATGCTCTCTAGCTTCCTTGATAAGGCCAGGTCTAGAGCCAGGTCTCCATTATTGTCCAACTCATTCAGTTTTCCAGGCAACTGAGAGAGCAAAGGAATGTATGACCTGCATTTACATTTGATCACTGCTAATGTGTTAGTTGACAAATAAAATTGGCAAATAATAATAGCATATAATCTGTTTTGTCGGCACAATTTAGACAAAGAGAAAAATCAAATCAATGTAACTTACTATCAAAAATTAAGTCCATTAAATTTTCCTGGCAGTCTAGATCGTTGTAAAAACATTTCCAGATACAGCTATCAGCCATAACATTATGACCTCGTGATGCTGTCATGGTGGTGATGTGTTGGTGTGTGTGTGTTGGTAGTGCTGCTGGGACTAGGTAGGAGTGTCTAACAGAGTGGACAGGGAGTGGACACAGCATTTAAACACGCCAGCAGGACTGCTGCGTCTGACCCACGCGTACGAGTGTAACACACTCTAACACACCACCACCATGTCAGTGTCACTTTAGGCTGAGAATGACCCACCATCCACATTATACTTGCTTTGCGGTGGTCCTGTGGGGTCCTAACCATTGAAGAACAGGGTTAAAGGAGGCTAACTTAGTATATAGAGGACTACAGTCTGTATTTCTAGAACTACAAAATGCTCCTATATCATTTTCCTTTTTATAAAAACCAAGCCATCCTCTACAGAACCTGTACACCAACATGTGAAACATGCATAAACTCATTCACTTTCAAAGGCCACCCGCTTTAGACATGTTCAGTTCCTTCCTCTTTGTGGTTTGTGTACCTGTGCGTCCATCTCAATAAGATAAAGAAAGACCACATCCTCTCTCTCCACTTTAATGGCTTTGTGAAGAGGAAACTCTGTCTTGGACTTGATCATCTTATACAGAAGCTGGGCACTCATAGTGCTGAAGTCCTCTTTCCTTAGGTCGTCCTGTCAAAGAGTTGCAAATGTAAAGAGGGAAATTCAGATGGAATATATAGGTTTAAATAAATATGGAAGACATGAAAGTAAGGTCGGTGTACATTAGACCAATTCTATGCAATCATATATACTCACTGAACGCTACACTAATACTGGGTATGCACTCCCTTTGCTCTCAAAACACTCTCAGTACTCTGTGGCATAGATTTCATAATATTAATAAAATGTTGCTTTGAATTTCTGGTCCATACTGAAATAACTGCGTAACAATTCCTGTGGATTTTTCAGAACCACTATTGTGCTGCGGATCACCTGTTCCATCACAACAGAATCTAGCCTATCCAGTTTTAATGAGCCTGCACCCACAGCAGGTCTTATTTAAACCACAGAAATTACTTTGTTTTGCCCCTGATTGTTGAAGTGAGTTCAGCATGACGAGATCCACATAACTCACATAACAGATTTAAAAAGATCTCAGAACAATTAGAAATCAGCTGTTCCACTGTCCAGAAAATAATTTACAAGTCAGCTAGGCCAAGCTATCCTAGCAAATTCAGTCCAAAAGAAGATCAAAGGATTCATTAGAAAGTCTCCAACCGTCCTAAATGTCATCACAGGACCCACAAGTAGCTCTCGCCACATCAGATGTAAAGTACATCATCTACCATGAAAGCCAGCTCTTTGTCAACAGAGGTTAATTTGTTTAAATATGTTTAAAAAATTTTTATTTGATATGAGCCAAAAATAACACTGTACTGTGCAGTCCTAATATGCTAGACATAAAAAAAAACACTAAGTGCTTGCAAAACACAGGACGTGGTCCACATTACTATGCCACACAGCACACAGATTTCTGAATCCCAAGGTCTGATTAATTTAAGACTAGACCAACCAAGTGCGACTTGATGCAGAGAAAGAGACACTCGCACTGGGTACGCATCAGCAGCACCAGCAGGTGAGGATAATGACTCAGTTTGTCTCCGCGTCCTGGTCTCAAAAATCACCTTGAGGATCTGTTTGTTCATCCCACAGGGATTTATGAGGGGGAAGGGAGGGAAAGGAGGAGAGGGGAGGGATCATAAATGTGGCCCTGAACACCAAGGACAATTTTGCATTGAAGTCTGCATCCTGCTGTCAGACAGTGGGAGGGCGGGAGCTGTCTCAGACAGAACAGAGAACTGCCGTGAACAAAAGTATCTGAGGTTTGCTGAATTGAATATAATGGCAGTGGATGCAGTAGCTTAAAGTGTCCTGGTTATAACAGACATGCGTTTATGGACATGTCCTAGAAAACTAATGATGAGTGTCATCTAGTGTGCTAATGATATCTGGAGGCTGAAGAACTGGTGTTAATGACTCAGAACAGAATGACTCACCCAGTGGCTGGCAATGATCTCACCACAGTAGTTCATCAGCGTGGTGGCATCCAGCTCCTCGGCCGTCTGGTAGAACCTGATACAGTTCCTCACATTCACTGAGGACATCACTCCTTTCTCACATCTACAAATGTGAAGAAGAAAACAAGCTCTTAGAAAACTGAGAAAAATGATCACGAAGATTAAGCCTTTAAACTCTGAAACCTGGTTTGTGGGTCCTTCACTCTTAATCAACAGGCTACATATCAGTTCCTGAGGGATTTATAGTAGTGCCTGAAATACACGTCTCATCATTTATGATTCAGCATAAACATAAATATAGATGGGTGTAGACGTCATAGAGACCCGGGACTAAGGCCAAAGGGTTTCTTCTACTCAACAGGGTGGTCCCTGTTTGTACCGTGGGGTAGAATTCATTTGTTCACGATTTGGGGAGGGGGATTTGCGTACAAACAGGGGATAGGGTTCATCCAGGACAGTATGCCAATCCATTGCTGGCCATGCATACAGACATACATTAATTCACACACACACACACACACACACACACACACACACACACACACACACACACACACACACACACACACACACACACACACACACACACACACACACACACACACACTTTAGAGTAGCCAATTCACCCGATATACACCCGATAACATCATATTCTATATGTCAAATTGTTTGTGAACGCATTCAACTATTTTAGTGTGCCCTCATTGCTGACATAGATGTGCAAATGCACACACACACAGCTTGTCACGTCCTAGTAAAGAGGAAATGGCAATGGAATAAGACTTAGATAACCTGGATCAGGCGAAGGTCTTTGTCTATACTGGGCAGCTCTAATGGATACTGGCATCATTTATGTTCTTTCTAATTTTGTTCAGAATCGTGAGAAAACTAGATGGTATACAATGTGAATTGGGCCTGAGTGTATAATTTCACCTGAATATACATTTGATAAATACCCCCATTTAATGCCATGCCAACACGCCCACCCACAGTCCAGTGTGTGCCCACCTTTCTCGCAGGAGGTGGAGCTGAAAGCGGTTGGCCAGCTTCATCAGGTCAATAAGGAAAGTGTCGTTTTCGTTCATCTCAAGCTCATCTGTGTAAGCCCAACGCAGCATCGCCATGGCAACCTCTGGCTTGGCCTCTGAATATCATGCAGTCATTTACAGAAGAAGAAAGTGTATGAAAGGGAAAAAGGGAACACCATCAGAGAAATACAAGAATGATATTATCCCTACCACAGTCCAATAACCTATTTATAAACACTGCAGTCTGAATGAGCTGTATTTAAGATTTATTCAGTTCCCACAGACAGGTTCACCTGTTTGGACTCCTTAAAAACTATGCACTCAATAATAATAGTAAACATTATAACTTCATAAATAAAAGAAAAGTTACAATTCATGAACTGATAGAGGTCTTTGGTATTGTTAACAACACTATTTCTCCTCTGTGGTCTTGGAGGCACCCCTGTCCTGCACATTTTAGAGCTTTCTCTGCTTCCAACAGCCCTGATTCAACTATCCAGCTCCTTAATAAGCTCTTTGGGTGCTGCAGGTGGTGTGTTAAAGCAGGGCAGCAACAATAATGTGAAGAACAGGGGTGTCTCAGGGAGCAAGGCTGAAAATAGGGGTGGGCGATATGGTAAAAATATATCACAATCATTTACAATAAAAATATTTAATAAGATATTTAGATAAAGTTCCTGCAATTGTTCAGTAGAATTCATATCTGCCAACTCGTAGACATTTTAGCAAAGACGTATTTTTAAAAGCATAGGCAAAATGCCTGGAATAGAAAGAGCTGTCTTCTGTACATGAACACACAATGGAAAGGCTCCATTTGTTCTCACCTGACAGGTCCAGCTCGGAGACGGAGGCCAGGTTGGCCAGACTCCAGATGTCACTGCGGGCTGCAAGCACAAACTTATGTGCGCTCAGCTTCTGCTGCCCGATTTTCACCTTCAAGTCACTGCAACACAGATCCATAGATTATAGTTAAGGCCATCAGACACACCAAAGGAAGTGTATGAACACTAGGAACACAACAGTTAGCAAACAACTGCAGAACACTATAGGACACTGTATAGGACATATAGGGCGTGATACGGCTTCTGCTGCATAAAATACATTTCATGTATGTTATTGAACATTATGACCATCTCCTTGCTTCTACATTCTCTGTCCATTTAATCAGCTCCTCTTACCATGAGGGATCACTCTGTAGCTCCATAATTATATACACAACCTGATCTTCAATAGTCAGGACCCCACAGGACCGCCAATTTGGGTGCTGGGTCATTCTCAGCAGTGCAGCGACATTGACATGGTGTGTTATTGTGTATGGCGGTGGTAGGAGTGGATGAGACAGCAGTGCTGCTGGAGTGTTTAAACCCTTTAGTTTCACTCCAGACTGACAAAACTCCACCAACCAGAAATATTCAGCAAAAGTGCCTGTGGTCAGCATCCTGTGAGCACCAATGAAGGACTAAAGGATGAGACAAACTGTACAGTAACATGGACTCTCTCTCTGACTGTGTCTAATAGAGTGGACAGTGAGTGAACACAGGATTTGAACACTCCAGCAGCACTGGCGTATTTGATCCACTTGTGCACATCCTGTGCTTTCCTGACCACTGAAGATCAGGGTGAAAGGAGGCTAACAAAGTATGTTATTATTTACAGTGTTTATACTGTATATTGTATATTCTGCACTGTATATTTATCTATTGTCTATTTTTTGTACTGACTATCCCTTGCCATCCTTTTGCTGCTATAATGAGATAAGAAAATCCTGCAGTTGGGAGATTATCTTAAAGAAACAGATGGACTACAGTCTGTAATTCTAGAACTACAAGTGCTCCTGTATGGTAAGAGGAGCTGACACAATGGACAGTGAAGGAAGAAACAAGTAGGTGGTCATAATGTTATGAATGATGAATGGATGTTTAGTCAATAGTATAGCATATAGTGAATAGATTAATTTATAATAGCCGTTATATCAGTGCAATGTTCCTCGTTAACTGCTTATACACCAAAACAGAGAGCTGAACTGACCGTGGACGTCTTCAATAACGTGCCGTGCTGGATGTACACTATTAATATCAAAATACCCTCCACTAAAGAGGGATTAAAGCTAAAAAAAAAAAAAAAATCACATCACACATAAAAGAAGCTTTAGTATCTTCTCCTCAGCATGAAGTATCTGCTCCTCAGCTTCTCCTCTCAGTGAAGCCCATGAACATTAGCCTTACTTCTTTACCTTTACTTATCTTCTTAATCTTCTAGTCTGACTTTATAGAGCCTGTGAACTACCACCAACGGTGTCACATTGGTAATTTACACTGTATCGTAAGCTGGAATTAGTCATTACAGTATTACGTATTATTTATTAAGTACTTGTTATTTTTGTTATTGTTTTAACCATAAACTGTTTTAAACAATATTTAAAATATGATTTAGTAAATGTTCGTGATCACACTGAGTAACAATCCCTGCTCTTAGAGCATTTTGTTTTATAGTGCTTTATACTGGTCGGAAACATCAGAAATGCTTGTATCTCCATTTTTAGCCTTTGTTCACTTTTTCCATACGATTAATAAAGCAGTTCTTTACATTGTGTCAAAATTTCGAGATGACAGGACCAACAGAAATGCTCCAAAATTACTCAAAATAAAGTCTTTCAACAATGACTTCTTTTGAAACTTGAGAATGATTTTATTCCTTTTCCTGTAAAGTTGCTAGTTCGGAGATGCAAGGGTTTCAAATGCACACGTTCCAATGAATGCATTCACACAGGTTGTCTAATCCTTGTAGAGAAGTACTGCCAATAGAACAGGACTCTCTGGAGCAGATAAACATGAACCTACTGGCACAAAGCCTAATGCCAGGCCTGAGCTAGAGGGGTATAAAGCCCTAATGCAAATAAATCCTCACAGTGATGCTCCAAAATCTAGTATAAACCAAATAAACTCTTTAATACCCTTGATCTTGAAACAATTAATGAGTAGACGTCCCAATACTTTTGTCCATATAGTATACCTGTATTGGTCTTGCTGGTAGAGGTCAGCCACAATGACCAGCAGGCGGCTGATGAAGGAATCACTTGGTTGTGAGGAGGAGCTGTGGCCGGACGCCTGAGCAGCCAGCATGGAGCACCTCCGCTCTGTCTCCACCAGCTTCTGCTGCATCTTCACGTATTCCTGACGCAGCAGAGCCAGGTGCTTCTGCAGCTTCTGCACCTCCTCTGTGAAGTGGGATGGGAGGGGAAGAGAAAGATGAGCAGGGCACACAGTCAACAATCAGGGCAGAGGAGATGATGAAAGCACATAAACGCCAAAAATTAAAAGATGAATGGGTGTGAAAGAAGGAGAAACTGGAGAACAAGAACAGAGAGAAAGCGTAAGAAATGGGTCATCACACCAAAAAAAAAACAAAAAGGGGCCAGAAATAAAACAAAGAGAGCAACAATAAGGAGAGAAAGGTGCTGATATAGCAGGGTAGTTGGAAACTGTCTTCTGAGTACAACTGCTGAACCCTCCTCAGAGGAGTTAAGGAGCAATTAAACTTGGTGATGTAATGTTGGGGGTGATTAGGCTTCTCAAACGATTAACAAAACAAACAGTACACTCCTTAAGCTTCCACAAAGCAGAATTTCTCACCATGCTGGATAAATTAAAGCAACTGTCTGGTGAAAAAAATAAAACACACCTGCAGATCTTGCACACTCATAAGTTTCAGGTCTCATAAATGCCCAACTGGCGATAAATCTTGTGACCGGGCAGGCCAAGGAAGTGTTGCAATCTGGAGACGCTCCTGGGAAACCATTGCTCAGTGTGTGTGTATGTGTATATGTGTGTTGGAAGGCCTGCCACGAGATGCAACCTAGACACGCAGGATGTCCTGCACACATATCGCTGAGCTGCTAGTGTCCCTCCTATCACTAGCAGGGTGACCAACTGTCATAATCAGTCCTCCCTTTACGTTTTGTTGCTCCTTTGACTTTATACTGGATTCCTGTGAAATATGACATCAATTGTTTTCTTTAGCCAAACCATCGTTAAAACCAAATGTCAGAATAATTGGAAATAAGTGATGATATCATGCAGATTTTAATGTTCTTTTTCTTGTTAACTTTACACTCTTTGTACACTCATTGTAATCTGTTACTTATACAATTATAGGATAACTACACTTCACTGTTGTAGTGCACTGCTCACATTACAGATCAATACATAGATTTTCAGTCTGGTAATATATGCTGGGTTTCATGCAAATAAAACAAGGACACTCTGGTGTGAGATTTGTCAATGTCAACGTGCTACCTTAGATAAGACAGACAGACAGACATATAGCCAGAATGACAAATATATAGTTATTCTGATAAATAGCTCAGTATACAGCCACATAGCTAGACAGATAAACAGACATACAGACACATAAGTAACTAGAGATACATAGCTAGACAGATATACAGATAGACGTGTAGCTAGATAGACCAATACATAACTCGCTATAGATAAACAGACAGACATATAGATACAGACAGATGGATAAGCAGACAGACATACAGGGTCCTTTTCTACCAACACAGAACAGGTTCCGTTCCGGTTCCCAGACCGAATTCTGAACCGTTCCACGCATTTCCACCAACAAAAATAGGTTCTAGAACCTGAACAGTTTGTTTTCTGGCAAAATGTAGTTTCTCCATGTGGGCATGTCTACTTGTACAGGAGCAAGGAACAATGACATACCATTCATCTCGCACGTTGTAGTCTTCTACGTCTTCTTATAGCCAAAAGTTGATCCATGTGTGTTTGTTTTTTTGGAAAAAACTAACGTCTGTAAAAGCACCTACGCTCACTCACTTCCTTTTCCTGAAGCTGGGCAGTGCCCTCTGTGGACGGCGCATTCTGTAACGTATCATCGGTTCCACTAAAACGGGTGAAAACGCCGGATGGTTTTCTAAAAAAAAACACCCAGGTTCTTACAAGCCCAAACGGAACCAGTTCAACAACCAGTTCTTTTGATGGAAGACAAACATAGACAGACAGACAAACAAGATTCCTTACAACAAAATTAAGTAACAATCATGACAGTAGTGCTGGATGAAACTCAAGATCATGATTCACTGAACGTTTAAGCTCGATTTCCTTTAATGAATTATTATTTTGTTTTTTTGTGATGTCAATTTGCTCACCTATTAAAGCCAACATTCCTAAAGAGGTGATGAGAATATCTTTGTGATTTTAACATAACTGAAGGAAACACAGAAAACTACTAACTGTTTCATAACTTCTATCTTCATAACTGACACAATCTGCTCCGTGAAATACCCTCCGGGTAAGTTTCAGGAATTGTCAGAACTTGTGGCTGTTTTCCGAGCTAATGAATGTTTCAACACTGTGTGAAAACTGCCCTCTAACAAGATTTAGGATTGGGCTGTTTAGTGCAAATTCAGCAACTACTGCTTCCTTCCTATTTTCTGTCAGTCCATCCGCCTGTGTGTGTGTGTGTGTGTGTGTGTGTGTGTGTGTGTGTGTGTGTGTGTGTGTGTGTGTGTGTGTGTGTGTGCATGTGCATGTGTGTGTGTGTTTGTGGCATTCCACAGAACGCTGAGGAAACACTTTGCCCTGTCTTTGCTGGGGGATTGGGTGAGCTTATGCTGATTGGTTCACAAAGCTACTCCTAACCACCTGACTTGGCGCTGGGAACAGGATGAGTGCTCCAAAACCAGCAACACAGACCTGGGTAATAGGCAAACACAGAACACAAAACACCATTACTTTCCCTCTAAGCCTAATTACCTCCCTCCCAATCTAGTCTCAGTAATCCATTAAATCTGTGAGTGGAGACCAAAGTCAGCCCAGTTGTTCTTTACTGGAGCTGGGCTTTTAGCTTTCTATTAAACAGCGAGCAGTGGAGTCAGCAGCTACGGTCGTCAGGAGGTCAGCAGGCCCCATAAAAGCGTTTTAAAAGCACAATAGCACGTGAAAGCCTGCAGCACACTATAAAACGATTTTGCAATCAACACACCTATGGAAGAACCTAAAATCAATGAATAACAATATAAAAAGTGTGAATTAACAAAACCTACATGACATATATATATATAATGTAATATATATTAAAAGTAATATTATATATGATTTCAATGATATGTAATGGGCATTATAATAAATAATATATAATAAATAAGACATAAAAAACACTGTTTTTAAAAAACTCACAAAAGAAGCAGAGAAAAACAAAACTGACCTAATTCTCACGCTGTTGTTAGAGTGTTGTATTTCATCAAGGCCAAGCTGTCATTTCATAACACACAACCTTTAACGTTACCAATTCCTTCTTTCAAATTATAGTTCCTTAACTAGCAGCTTGTGTCAGAGTAACAAACTCCACTCACTCACTGCACAGCCTGCAGCTCCTTCTCCAACTCCTTTCAAACACCAACACATTAAACTCCACTCACTCACTGCACAGCCTGCAGCTCCTTCATTTTTGTTATTGTGTTTTCTTGTCTTAATGTAAATGCTCCGGGCATCCATATTACTAAAGGAGTCTCTGTCATTATTTACTCAGCAATGATAACAGCAGTGTTCGAACGTGTCCTAACCAACCAGCTTGCATGGCTGGAACTACGTGATGGAACTAAGTGACTACAGCAAACACAGTCTTTCAAAAATGCAATGGCTCTCTAAAGAACCACAACAATCCAAAGAGCCATCAGAATCTTCAGATTTGCTGAGCAAGGTGTGTGTGGTAGTTTGTTCACAGTAAAGTAGACCAGTGTCATCTGAACATTCTGCTTTTATTATTTACAATAAATCTGACTGCCGTACTTTTATTTGACGATGCATCGCAGTCACACAAAAACCTTGTACCTCCAAAAGAGAAGCACATGAAGTTTTAAGGGAATCCAATGCAAACAATTTAATTCCAAGTCATTTTGGCTGATTTCTAGCCATTCTTTCAGTAACTCTGAGTCTCAGATGCCTGCAAAGGTTTTCAGATGTTTGTAAATGGTTCTGATGGTGTTGGGGTAAGAGCACACAGCCATCCGTCACTGAGGAGCAGTAAGGGACAGTTAAAGGTCTGATCACTGGTCACCACAAACAGGGACACTCGGACCTTTCAGTCACGTGACCAGAGCAGGAGAGTGTGTTTAAATCAGCTACACCACGACCTGACCGTTACGGCCAGTATTACAGACCGTTACAGCCAGTAATACAGACCGTTACAGTCAGTAATACAGACCGTTACAACCGCTGACCGTTACAGCTAGTATTACATACCGTTACACCCGCTGACCGTTACAGCCAGTAAAACAGACCGTTACACCAGCTGGCGGTTACAGCCAATGTTACAGACCGTTACCCACCAGCTCCAACTGCCCCCGCAGCTCAGACTAACCCCCAGCGGCACACTGAGCCCAAAGTAAAGTGTCTACAGAACACCCGGCGTCTTCTCACTCCAACCACCGCCCAGCCCACCTCACTCTCTCACTCTCTCTCACTCTCTCACTGTGCTGGAGTGACACTGTCTCCCTCCACACCGAGCGCTAAAGGAGTGTACACAAAGCTCAGCGAGGCCCGCTCTCTGTGCGGCACAGAAACCTGCTCCGAGTCTCAAACACAAACGGCGTCAGAACAGGAGAGACATCATTTTCATACCTTCCGCCATGTTGGATCCGGGCTGTTCGGCTGCTCTCGCGAGAAGACGCTGCGAGACCGGGACTGAGGGCACTGAGGGGACTGATGGACTTAGGGGACTGAGGGACTGAGGAGGACTGAACCGGAATGGGGTACTGAGGGAACTGATGGACTGAGAGGGACTGGGGGGACTGAGGTTGACTGAGGTTGACTGAGGGGGACTGGGCGGAACTGAGCGGACTGAGGTTGACTGAGGGGGACTGATCGGGACTGGAGGCACTGAGGTTGACTGAGGTTGACTGAGGGGGACTGATCGGGACTGGAGGCACTGAGGTTGACTGAGGTTGACTGAGGGGGACTGAGCGGGACTGGGGGCACTGAGGGGGACTGGGTGGACTGAGGGGGACTGAGTGGAGCTAATGACTGCAGTCGGAAACCGCGGCTCCATGGTGCTCTCAGCTCATCCTGCGGCTCTGTGTGGTTTGGAAAAAGAAATGATAGTATTTAACTGAAGTGTGTTTAATTTGTGTTAGTTCTGGTTTTAATTTTAGTTCTAAAATGGAAGATTAATGCCATCTTCAAATATTAACATACAATTATATTTAATTATATTTATATTTTTCTAAATATCACTAAAATGGCTCTTTGGGTGTTAAAGGTTTTAGACCCCTGCTCTAGCTGTTGCTGTGGAGCAGTGCATGACGTCATTATAATTGTGTGTAATATGTTATACAGTGCTCAGGCTCACTGCCTGAACCAGTCTGTATATAATAGCTTTATATATTAAAGGAAAATGATCAAAGTGTCTGATTTGAATCTGTAAGGCTGGATTTGATCTGATGAAACATTTGAAACCAGCAAAGCTTATTTTTTGTTTGTTCCAGATTTCCATCAGACTTTTGAATCTGCCGTGGGGACGAGAGACCACTGTGGATTCACAGTCCATCTGAAGACCTGAACATACAGTCATTTTCATTTGTACATATGTGTACTGGTCTCAGTGTACACATATATCTGCGTATTTATTCATATTTCTTGGTTATACACTTTTTGGCTATACTATAGTTTACTGTATCTATCTTTATAACAAAAGATAGACATTAAGCTTTAAATACTTACTTTGTTTTGTTTTGTTATGTATTGAGAACACTGTGGGAGTGATCACAAAGAAGTGGTAGTGTTGCGATTGATATTGTGCTCTTTGATCTGCAGTGCATTTATACGGTCCAAATTTCAGAATCCTGTGATATCATGAGCTCATCGCTATGGTAACACTGTCCCACAGCTGATGACAGCGTTTCTCTTCAGTATTAAGTGGACACATTAAACTCCAACCATATTTAAAGAAGTGCAGCAAATACAGACTTTGACCAGACGATCTCAAATAAAGTCTTTTTCAAAGCCAAACTAAAGTCCTTTAAATGGAAAATGAAGTTAAAAAGCAGACGCACAGCAAATGTGAGAACATTTATTCAATTGCTCCTGAGTTAAAAGACAATCCAGATCTTTTTCCACATGTACATTTATTTCCTACAGGTCCAGCGTAAAGTTTCAACCTAATGTACTTTGTGTTAAATTAGACTTTTAAACAATGTGTATCAAAGTTTCCACCAAAGTCATACTGTTTCCCATTTATGCTCATCTTTTCGTGACCGGTTCTCAAAGTTCATTTCAAATACACACGGACGTACCAAAAGCCATGGGACAGGAACTAGTCTTTATGTCCCATGACTTTGGTAATGTTTCCTGAAAGCTAAAGAACTGACCTAAAGCAGCAACCTGTGGGATGTGTGTGTGGGCCCCCTGCTCTTGTCCGTCCACACACACACACCGTTATAGCCAGATGCCACTGGATCATTACCACCCACTGTGGGTAGAAATGCCTTCTAGGAAATATTCCTGGTTCATGCGACACTGTAGATCAAGGAACGATAGTATGTCTGTGTGTACCGTGTATATATATATATATATATATATATATATATATATATATATAAAAATTTAAATTCTCTTAACTTTGATTGGAAGCGAGTGCTGTTAAAGCAGGTAAGAGGAGCCGAATAAAGGACAGTATATGTAGAAACAAGGAGGCATAATATTATGGTTGATCATTCAGTTCTTCGGCTGCAGTATTATGGATACCATCAGTGTTTAAATATACACTGACAACTGAATGTTTCATTCTAGTGTAATTGGATGTGGTACACATTTTGAATAATGATCATTGTATTAATTACAAAAGTGTTTAGGGTATCGGTTTATCAGTTTGTTTCTAATAGCACAATAAATATTGTATATTGTGAAAATGTCTTTAAATATCTCAATATTAATTTTTTTTACAATATCGTCCAGCCCTACCACCACATTTGACTGTTGTTAGCATGTTCCAATTGTGTAAGGCCACGTTTGTGTTAAACCAGATGTAACAGGACCTCATGCAGTGTAATCCAGCTTCAGAAGACATGTTAATGTGAAGGTAGCCAAGTCCAATCTTCACAATCAGAAATCTGAAACACCTGGATAACAGGGTTGTACTTTCAAAGGGGTCCAGTATCCCAATATCACTGAAAATAAACGAGGAGAAAATACTTTTCTTTCCGAGATCTTCTGGAAATTCAGATGCAACCAAATATTCAAATATTTCATTAAAGTGAAATATTTCAGGAAACAGGTCTGAAAGCTTAAGTGTTTTTCAACCCTGGACCTGGAGGCACCCCAGCCCTGCACATTTTACCATTAACACACCCAATGCTTTTCTGAAGGATTGTTATTGAACTGAATCAGGTGTGATGGGAGCAGGGAAAGCTCTAAAATATGCAGGGTAGGGGTGCCTCCAGGACCAGGGTTGAGAAAGATTGAACAATAACCTGTAACAAATAAATAACAGTGAGAGAAATTACTTCTCGTGATCTTCTGGAAATTAATTTACAACCAAATATTCCAACAGTCAATATTGCGTGTCTGGTTTTGTAATATTTGTGCATACATACAGTACACTGCATTGCACTGACCAACCATAACATTATGGCCACCTTCTTGTTTCTATATTCTCTGTCCATTTTATCAGCTCTGACCACACAGGAGCACTGTGTAATTCCATAATTAGACTGTGGTCCATCTGTTTCTCTGCATACTTTATTAGCGTCTGTGATCTTCGATGGTCAGGACCCAATAGGTACAATATGCCCAGGTATTGTGTGGGAGGTGGGGCATTCTCAGCCCTGTGGTTGCCCTGACATGCTGGTGGGGTGTTAGTCTTGGTTGTACTGGTACAAGTGGATCAGACACAGCAGCGCTGCTGGAGTGTTTAAACACTTTTCACTCACTGTCAACTCAATTAGAGACTCCTACCTAGCTTCTCCATATTATAGATTTACAGTGGAGTTGATAGGTAGCAAGTGTGAAGACAAGGGGGTGGTCATAATGTGGTTGATTGGTGTATTCTGCCTCAAAAAAATGAGAAGCTATGGATTTTTAATCAAACAGCAAAAACGTTGTAGCCCTACATGACATTGCATTGTCTGTGATGTGACCTATGCACATATTGCAATATACTGAAAAACTGTAGCCCTAATTCTGAGCAGTAATGACAAAACACCCAACACTTATTGGAAAAAAATTATATTTTAGAAGAACTCACTAGAGAAGGTGACAATTTCCATAACATGAAAAATATACATCAGTATTTTGTCTTTGTACATTAGGCAAGAGAAACTGCAGTAGTCTGTCAGAGCCAGAATAAAATTAAACGGAGAATAAGGGATTGTGGGGAGTAGGAGAGTGAAACACACTCGCACGCATACACACGCACACTCTCACTCAAACATTCGAACGCACGCACACGCCTCTCAAACGAATTCGCAGAAACTGCTTGTGAGAAACCTACAGTTAAAGCATGCTTAACAAATCCTATCAAAGACACCACACACATGAAAAAAAAAGCCCTGCAAAAGAATTAGCTCAAATGAAGGGAGTTTATGCTTCTGTCCTTTATCTTTACCGAATACTGAATTTAACACATTGGATGGAGGAATAGGATACACTACACACAGGTGGGACAAAGGGGTGGGGGTGTTATTGCTACACCAAATTATCAATATTTTTAATAATTCATACTGCTGGTACAAAGGGTTATAAAAGAAAATTCACACATCCACACAAGCTTGAAGGGGTGCAGAGTGATTTTGTCAATGTCTCACCCTTTTAGCTCCCGAGTCGATGCAGGAGGAGCAACAAGCCAAGCAATTTAAAATCGGAGGCACTTTTGAAAAGAAATACAAATTAAAACCTATGAACATGCATGTTGAACAAGTGATGGGCTTCTTCGTCACCTCTCCCAGCCTCTGAAAACTCACCACAGAGTCGAGCATGTCCTTCACATTTAGCAGAAGTCCTCAAGGGCTCAAAGCAAGCCTAAACCCCCTCCCCTCAGTTAAAACCAAACAAACAAAAAGTACTCAGTCACCCATAATCAGGTAAATGGCCTGATACGAGAAGGTGTCCAACATGACATGCACGCTTCAAGAGTTCCCGAAAACAGTAGCGCCAACGACCCCCTCTCCCCCTCCCACCTTGCACCCTTCCTCAAAAACCTAGTTCACATGCCAATGAAAGTCCACCTTTGTTCCTAGTTCATTCATGTATCGTGGGCAGTGGGAATCAATGAGAATAGAAAAGCCTTACCCCATTTTTCCTTTCTACAAACCTCTCCTTTCGGTGTGACCTGTAACCGAACTGGGGGGTGGGGGGGTGAGAGGTGGATGAACTATATTCTTTAAGATCTTTACAGGACTCTAACTACAGAAAGCACTATTTATTTGGTACTAAGTGTTTTGCTGGATGGAGAGGAACAGTTTTATATATTATCCGGTTTTTATGTCTGCTATTTACAGGTCTTTACAATTTCTTTCCTGAAAGTTGTATCAGTTCATAGACTTGTGTAAAAATGCGTAATATGTTATGGATTTATTTTTTTTCCATGTTTGATGTTGGCACTTGCTTGGCATGTTCTGTCCATATCTGTACGAGCTGTTATGGTTCTATTGCAGCCTACTAATGCCAGCCTGTTACTGCCAACGTTCAATCAAGACGAGTCCGGCAATAGGGTGGTAGAGTGCAGGAAAACAGTGCCATGTTGTTTCTCGACTGGAGACCTGTTGGAGACAAGAATGTATCAATTAGAATTAAATGAATAAAAAAAAGTGCAAAGTTGAAGCTAGTGTTGCAGAACACGTGCAGATACTGTCATTTAAATACAGCATAAATAGCAGTAATAGAGAACACAAACCACGATTTTTGAAGCAAGCAACATTCTGTTGTCTGTTGTGGGGGATAATTACAGAATTGAGAGGAGGGCTACACTCAAAAATCCCATTTATTTTAAATGGGAAGAATCAGCTTTGCCAGACATGGATGTGGTGTAGCAAAAAGCTGAGCTGAAACCAACTTTACACAAATGAAGCGGGCCAATGTGATGCCTCAATCCAAACAGAAGGAAGCAGAGGTTTGTGTGACCCTGATGTTCTCAGTGCAATGTATATGTTCTATAATCACACATTCTGCTGGAGCATGTACAGCAGAGTAATGGTCATCATCTTAATATGAGCAATTCTAAAGGTTTCCATATTTATACTCCACTGTGGTCCCTCCAACATTAAAAATCCAAGCTGGAAAACATCTGGCTGGATGTAAATATTGTATGAAGTAGCTAATGCTAATGACCACTGCCCCATCACGTGATCTAAGAAAGGGTGGGCCTTACTGCTGCATCTGACTGACTATACAAATTTCTTCCGTTGTGTGTGTTTTCTATTCTGACTTGTGCTGTTGTGTTGGTAGCATCATAGGGCTCCTGAAGGTCATACCACTCATGCAGAATTTACCGTGGCATGCTGTTGGCAACCTAAGTAGAAGTCACACACCAGCGACATGGAGGATCTGGGTGACCTACACTAACTGCGTAGAAGGAGAACCAACAAATTGTCCGACATGCACAGAGCAACCCAACAGTGAACATTTAGTGAGCAGTGATGCCCTTAATGCCTTTACCAAAACAACATGCAATCAACATCAGAATGTTGTGTTGATAATCATAACAGCTTTGTCTATTCAACTAGAACACTTAACGTAACTGTAAATCCTATCTGAAGGTACCTGAGAATCAAGAATGGAGATTTCAGTACATGTCTAATTACAGTTCTGAAAACAGATGTTTGAAGGTTTCAAGATTTTTACATATCGAAACCCACATGTACAGCTGCTCTAGGTGATCATCAGGTGATGTTTAAAGGCCTTAAACTTAAGGTTTCAATTGAAAAAGCTTGAATGGGTAATAAAAACAACAATCTTTGTGCACTGAATCTAAACAAAGATCCTTGTACCTGTTCAAACAGGTCGGCCTACAACACAAAAGCACACACACAGACTGACTAATGGCTTCTGACTATCAGGGTTTATCCACCACAACCCAATCAAGCTTTGTTTATTCGTTTCAAAATTTAAGCAGTAACCACATAAAGGTTTATGAAGACATACTTTAGAGGTGACAAAATAATACAACCCACAAAGCTGTAAAGGCTAAATGCATTCCTCACCCTGAAAAAAGTGAAGCTACAAGCTGCTGGATGAATATCACTCAAAGGCAGTCTCTTGGCTCTTTCGTACACAGCGGGCAACTTTCCTTTTGAATTCACCATGTCTGTCTTCCCTCCATTCTTTCTGAAATGAAAAAGGAAAAAAACAAAGAGAAATTTACCCACAACTGAGTCATACATCTCACATCGCAATCCTTAATTAAGCAATTAGAGAGATATTTTTATCAAGGACTGCTGGTGATTTGGACCACTAACATTAGGATACTATAATTACAGTGCTGCAAACTGTCTGACTATATACATATTACAGAGATCGAGTCAGGGCTGTGAACAAAATGGATTCCTACCTTCCATCAGTCCTGCACAACATAGTGATGAACTCTAGTTTAGCAGTAAAATCAATCAAATTCAAGCTTTCTTATTAGGGCTGGGCGATATATCTCTATATTGACATCAGGATATATACAAAGGGAGATACGATCTGAAGGGATATTGTTTATATATGGAGTTTAAATTTTTAAATAACATTCTGGATGAAGCATAAAAGTGTGTATAACGAAGAAATGAAGATCAAATTTCAGTTTGTTTAAATATAGTTTAAAAAAGATTCAGGTACTGTCCTAATTCTTTTTCACATCACATTGCATATCACTGTTCAGCTGAAATACACAAGGATATGAATTTTCTCCATATCACACAGCCCTAATTCATAAACATCACTTGAAATTTACAAGTTGCATAAACACCCAAAAATGGTTGCTAGAGTGATGTTGGTTACAGGGAGCAAATAAAACAATTCATGACAACATGGAAAAAAAGTTGTGTCTTCATGGGTTCTGTTGCCTTCATGAATGCGAGTGTATCATAACACACAATGTACTTTTCTGTACTGATCTAAACTTCTGAGTTGCCGCTCTACAAGTCCACTTTACTATTCAGTCACTAAGAGAAAAATGTCTCTAAACCACAAAATAGGGATAATTTCTGATCGTGGCCAAATTTGAAAAAAATCATCATCAGTATTTTGTAGCTCCTCCTCTGGATGTTTGGAGGAGCATGTCTGCTGCACACCATCATAATTTCAATCATGTTTACAACATATCGGAACAAACTGCATCCCACACTTTCTTTAGCACCATCTGGTAATGTGCTGGTTGCCAGTGGGGAGTATTACAAGGGCTGCTCAGTCGCCAGATATTTTAAGCCCAAAGTTGAGGCATGCTCCTCAGCTTTTTCCCTTTGGGCTAAGATTAGGCAGCTAAACTTACCCTACTTTGTGGTATACCCTTCTGAACTACCTCAACCGTCAACCCACTCCATTGATAAGTGGTATGGTATCTTGAAATACCATTTTTGGGACAGATAGCTTCAAACACACACAGTGGCTACACATCGGTGTGTATGGCATTTCTAATTATGCTTTGCCCGTGAGCTCAGTGCCATGGTTAAACACTGGCACGCAATGTCTGGACCAAAATGATCAGTTTCTTGAATTATGTGAATACCGTTGATGAAAAGTTCACAAAAAGGGACTTACTGCTGCGTCTACATTGGCAGGGGAGTCTCCGTTGGGATCAGCCAGCATAGATATGACACTAATCATGATGGTCTCCACAGTGTGGATGGGGAGCCAGCGTTCCTCTGGCTTTTCGTAGCCATACTTGTCCTCCCCCGGCTCGTGCAAAATAGAAATACAAACGTCACCGTTCTTGTCAACTGGAAACAAGACCATGGACAGAAAATTAGAAAAGGAGGACTAAGTTAAAGAAAGAGTGAAAAAAGCCACATACTACTTTCTGGAGTAACTAATCATTCATCGTTTTATTATTGTTTAATGCTAAATTTGTCACCAACCAACCCTCTTCTCCATTCCTAGCTCCATTCATGCATGCTGATTTGATACAACGATCTATAAACCAAATTCAACACAATCAGTTGTAATATAGGGCACCTGTGTGGTAGAAGGATGCAAGTAGCTTACTCCTTGCAGTTTTAACCTATTTATGCCACAAAACTAGTTCAGATTTGTCTAAAGGCTGGAGGATTCTGGAGGATTCTCGTCCAGCACAGTTTGGCGATATTCTCTCACTTCATCATCTAACCAGCTGAAATACATCAGGTTTGTCTGAGAAGTCTCCACTGAGCCAATTTCAAGACCAGGGCTCACTACCATCATTAATAAACAAAGTAATACGGTTTAATACCCTTGTTAAACCCCATATATGACCAAAAAAACTAACTTAAAATCTTGTGGTTTATGTTGCAGTTTATTAAACATTAAAGTTTATTTCATGTGGCGGATTAGGTTTAGTGTATATTACACAAGCGTTACAATCTCATCAATGGCCATTACATGATCATACACAGATTTCCCTGTCTCTTCTAGCAGGATGCATTATAGGAGGTAGAAACTCAAAACAACAGACTCAGGAAAACAGTGAATATAATGTAAAGCTGATCCTATTCTTACCATTTGGGTGCCATATCTCCGTGATGAATTTCATTTTAGGAGGCCTGAGAGGATAATCTTTGGGAAACGTAAGATGGGCTTTAAACACACCTCCTTCACTGCAAACACAAGGCAGAATGTCATTTAGCAAGCAAGAAATTCAGTAAATTTAACACTTATTTGCTAAATATATTGTCTCGGCCACAAAAAACAACAAACTAAAAAAAAAATAACCACGTTTAAGGAAAAATCTTCAAGTTTCAGTGGCAGTCAGTGTAGAAAGGAGTGATTTTAGAGCATTTCTATTAGAAGTGGGTTTAAAAATGATCAGATATTGATTCATACAAAAATTAGATCAAGCTTTAACCCTGTTATTGTAAGTGTAATAGGCCTACATGAATCAAAATTGAATCAAAATGAAAACAGAATAAGATTTGGAGTGTGTGAAGTGGAATAAAATTGATTTGGAAAGTCAGTTGCGATACCCAGCCCCAATGTCTACTGATCCATGTATCAAAAAATGTAAGGAGCTGCCATATTCACATTATATCAAAATGAACCTCTGGATTCTAGTCTCGTCTACTAGCTAAGGATCTCTCAGTGAACAGCAAAGCACTTTTGTAAGTCGCTCTGGATGAGGGCATCTGCTAAATGTCATAAATGTAAATGAAAACAATGTTGGAAGCAAAGCTGGACAGTATATTGTACACACCGATATACATCAAGATATATTTTGTACAAAATGATCACATCTGTTATGCATCAGTGTACGCTTAATTTCCAAAGAGAGAATGTGATTGGACTGTTGTGGAAATGGTTTGGTTTTCAGAGGGATGACACACAGTCACGTGAACATCATTAACTTAGGTTACTTTTTAAAAATACAGCATAATGTGTTTCTGGTTATACAATTAAATACTGATTCTTCAGCCTTATACTTACTATACAGAATGATGATAAGAATATGCAGACATTACATTTACATTACACACTCCTGCTGTGGTTTACATCCAATCCAATAAGCACATACAACCATAAAATCAAATTAACAAATAAGAGATTATACTTACTACAATGTATCAGGAGGACCAATTATTAGCACCTCCCACCTATAGAGGTCATTATCATCTATCAGTCCTGCAGAGAAACCTTCCACTGGGTTTTTATTAAGTTCTGAAAGAAAGAAAAGAATAAAAAAATGTATTAATGATCAGAATCCAATAAAAACAAATATCAATAACACAACCTCCAACTTTAAGCCAGAGCACCTAAACAGCACACAGAGTTAGATCTCTGACAAAATATAATCTCAGTAAATCCCTGCTTTATTACTGTGAGGAAAAACAAACTCTGGACAGCCCTGAAGTTCCTAGGAAGAGGTTGCTTTTCACGCTGATCTATGACCACTTTCTTCTGTCCAAGTCCTAAACATAGCCACTAATGGAAAGCACAGACCTGATTCCAGATCAGCGTGAAAGAGCTCGGGTTCCTATGTGTGGCCACACTCCAGCTTAAGTGGCACAGGATTGGACTCACTGTGTAAATCTGCACGCTCATGTGGTCTCTGGCTGTCAATATGAGTTACGACGATCAGTCTGGCATGGACTACTGCATGTGTTCTCATCTTATGAAGAGCAGGCATTAAAACGAGGAGGGCTGAACGATAGAAAACATGTTTATGAAATAACTGGCTCCCTGTCGCGTCAGCTTTTTGTAAGCCTATGAATCAGACAAACATTCTGGTCTTGGATTAAGACACAAAAAGTTCTGAAACAAATTATGGCTAATTAAAATGTATCAAAGGGGCTGTTTAGACAATTTTCCCAAATGGCTTTGAACAGTCCAGCAGTCATTTAACTATCCTGAGGCTGTAGAAACCAAGAGTGATGCCAGGGAATAACCTGTTGGCAATATCTCATTGGCTTTCAACTCACTTGCTGGTAGTAAGGCTGACATTTGATATAGTAAACCGTCACAATGGAAAAAGTCAAGCATAGATAAGAACTCAAAAACACAGCTCATGCTGCATTTGCGAGAATGTGAGACTAGAGCAAATGTGACAGCTTTTCAAGCAGGGCACACAACTGCATGCATTTTATCACTTACAAATAAAACAGCCTAATTTTCACCACACTTTTATGGTGCAGAATAAACAGGCATTTGTTCCTCCCCTTACTCCTGTGTTCGAGTGCACAGAGTACAATGGGGGGTTCAATGAGTTCACTAAGCTGGTGTCAAGAAAAAGCAGTCAAAACATCATTGATTCCAGTCAGTCACTCTGTTAGAGAAGTGAGAGCTCCTGCTGGCAAGGCTGAGTGGGGGGTTGGACGAGCCCAGACCCTGCAGGGCAATCTACAGCTAGTCCTAAGGTTCCCTTCTCGCTGTGTAGTCTTCAGGCAAGAAGATCTCTGGCATCAGGCCAAGGCAGGCTTAGGAGGTGCTCAGCCTCAGCTGTGAACATTTGACTAGGAGCAGCCCTGGTGCCTGTGAATGTGTGTATATCAGGAGTAACTACCATATGAAAAAAGAGAGGGGTGGTACTTTCTTGAGTTGTCCACACTGTTCCTAAAGGGCCGGCGTTTATTTTCCACAGCAAACATTACACAACCTTCACTGTTCTGCCAAACTGGAACAAAGAACAGAGACTCAGCACTATTATTGAAATATGTATTTTGTAAGTTGATCCACTGATTAGTTTTCAGGGTAGGCTGCTGCTGTGCACCTTGCCCCCCCCTGTTGCAATGGTGGCCAGCTCTAGAAATACCTTGCTAAGCTGACATTCATGGATCAGGTTGCCCAATAACTGAGAGTGTGGGACAAAGGAGAGCAGGGGTGTCTTTCCCAACGCAGGACTTCTTAGTTAGCCAGATGACTTAAGGCCAAACATCAGGATTGTCCAATAGTAATGTTCCTAATGCCCTGTGCTTACTGGACAGGCATGGCTATGGGCTCAAGTTACCTGGCTAAAGTGGGGAGTCTTCTGAGATGTGCAAATGGAGCCCCCGCCCCAGGGGAGCAAAAGGCACAAGGGTAAATAGTGGTGAATGATGAGACATAACACGAAACTACACATTACTGTGTCTGTGCTTGTTATATCCAACGCCAAACATCAGGTAGAGGGGTTTAAAGACGTGTGGAAAAGTGGAACAGCGCACTCATATATTCTCATATCAGTAGCGTAAGGCCACCCATTATAACCTGGTCCAAACAGTTCCCCAGTTCTGGCCACTTTTGAGCAAAACTTGATTCCCCTTGTTTCCTTAGACACTGGATTTGAGTAAATTGGGAATTCTCAAATCAGCTGCCTAGGGGAGAGAGAGTAAAAAAAAAAAAACAGACCCCAAAGTGGCCCTGGTGGTTAGGGAACCAGCCTTGACTGGAAGGTCGCTGGTTCGAATCCCCTAACTGGCAGGACATGACTGAAGTGCCCTTGAATACCAAGGATCTTCCTCAAATCGGCTGGCTAGTGGAGAAAGCGAGGCACTGAGCTCCCTTGCTACTCCACAGGCGGTAAGGATAGGGCTGCCCACTGCTCCGGGCATGTGTGCTCACTGTCCCCTGGTGTGTGAATTCACTAGAGTGTATGTGTGTATCACTGTGTGTGGTTGGGTCAAATGCGGAGATCTAATTCCTGTATAATTACTATTACTAATTACAAGCTATTTGGGTCAGTCGATGACAGAGGCCCTGACTAAGGGCTCGGGTTCAAACGCGTGGACGAGACACTGGGGAGTTGAGAATCATTCTTGTCCTGATCTCCAATATTTCTACAATGACCTGAAGTGGTCCAACAGATCCTCCAGCACCACGCCTGACCTGAAGACCAGAGACTCAGCAGGTGGTGACCTTTGTAAGGTGATCCACTGGTCAGTTTGGAGGGTGCACTCGTGGTCAGATCTAGGACCACCTCGCCAGGCTGTCAGTCGTGGACCAGTCTGCCCAATCCCTGCGTCTGAGGGACAAAGGCGAGCAGGAGCGAAGGGGGGTGAAGTGTTGAGAAGCGCCGGCGGTGTCTCCCAGTCTGGAACTGGGTTTAATGGTCTGAAGTGAACGGCAGCAGTGATCTGTGGAGGCGGAGGGGGGCTCGCGCGCCGGGGCTGCTAACGTTAGCCTGTGTGCTAGTCTGTGCTGAGAAAAACAAAGGGATTTGATTACCCCACTGCAGCAGAGCTACAACCAACCCCCCTCCCCGGCCCTACAGCCGCCGAGCCCGGACCTGGGAGCGAAGCGGGGGCTGGGGCTTCACAGGGGCAGGGGAGCGGGGTGGAGAGAGGGAAGGAGGGCTTCAGACAGACGTCAGAAGCCGCCGGGAGCCGGGGAGCCGCCGCGGCGAGCAGGCCCGGAGCGGCCCGGGCGGCGACACGCCAGCTTTAAACGCGCTTCAGTGGCCGACACGAGCTCCGTACGCGCGCGGTTCAGTCGGAGAGGCTCCGGGCCTTCCGCAGCGGCCTTTCCGGGTCCCTCCGGCGGGTTCTGGCCGCTCGGGCCCCGAAAACAAAGACAGGCCGCTCGCAGCGGGCCGCCTCCGACCGCCGCTCGCAGCCTGCCGGATTACCTGCCAGCTGCCTCCTGAGCAGCAGCGCGGACTGCGGCTCCGTCATGGCGGTGCGAGAGCTGCTGTGGAGCCGCTCGGGCGCGTCGCTGCACTGAGAGGGAGGGAGGGAGGAGAGCGCGGCTCAGTAAAGATCTTCGTCTCCGTCTCTAACGTTACTCCGTCCTGCTCGACATTCTGATCCGCTCTGCGCATGCGCGGTGCCAGCGCCGAGGCCGCGCGTTGAAGACGGCGTGAGGGCGCAGTGTGGGCGGTGAGACTGCGCATGCGCATGCGTCCCACCGTTCCGTCCCTGAAGTATAATAATAATAATAATAATAATGATGATGATGATGATGATAATAATAATATCATCATCATCATCATCATCATCATCATCATTATTATTATTATTAATTGTTATAATCTAACTTAAATAATAAAAGTATATCTAATCATAATTGTCATAGTCTCCCAGAATTCAGACACGCACAAGATGCAGTTTGAATTGAATTTATTACTATAATAGCCAAACAGGGAATGGTCAAATGGTCAAAGTCAAACACCAGTAAACAAGGGCAACAAAGACAAAACCATACCGTGGTCAAGAAACAGTCCAGGGGTCAAACACGAAAATCCAAACAGCAAGGGGCAAGGCAAGAATCAGAGTAACAAACAGGCAAGCAAGGTCATACACGTGTCAGGTGTGAGGTCACGTGATTGTGTGTGGAAGTGATGTCATTGTGTGGTGCGATCTGGGTTGAGTAGTGATGTCATTGTGTGGTGCGTTCTGGGTTGAATAGTGTTCAGACTGGAGATCGCAGGTAGAGCTGAGTGTAGGAGGAATGGGAGCACTTTCCGTACCAGACGTGACAGTACCCTTCCCCGAGGGAACCGGAGCGGAGACCTTGCGGGGACGACCACGACGGCGACCAACCAACGGAAAGGGAGTACCGGCAGGAGTAACAGAGGACGCAATGGAGGTGCCGGACAGACGGGGGCTGAGAGAGCGAGAACCTCGGCTGTACAGGGTCGAGCCAGACTGGGACCTCCTGGGATGACCACGAGTCCTGGGGGCAGGCTTACCAGGATGGCGGGCATGGAAGTCAGCAATTAGATCAGGGTCAAGCACATCCCTGGCAGCCACCCAACAACGCTCCTCCGGACCATAACCCTCCCAGTTGATCACGTATTGGAGAATACCCCCACGTCTGCGTGAATCCAGCACCTCACGCACAGCGTATGTAGTAGAATCCTCCCCCTCCACAGCCATGGGCGGTACATCATCTGGCATCCCCTCAGTGAGTGGGCCCGGGACCATCGGCTTGAGGAGCGAGACATGAAAAGAATTGTTAATTCTGTACGTAGCAGGAAGCTCCACCTTATACGTCACCTCATTGACTTGGGACAGGAATGCGAAACGGACCAATGTACTTGGATAGGAGCTTCCTGCAGCTCCCCTCAAACCTAAGGTCCCGTGTACTGAGCCACACCCGGTCCCCAGGTTGGAAGAGAGGAGTCACACCTCAGTGTCTGTCTGACTGCTCCTTGTATTTCTGCAATACCTCCGAGACCTGTCGGTGTGTGTCCTCCCACACCTGCTCACTGCGTCTCATCCAATCATCTACTGCAGGGACATCAGAGGTAACCGCAGTCCATGGAGCCAATGGAGGTTGATAACCCAGAAAGCACTGAAATGGAGTGAGACCAGATGTGGAGTTAGTGAGCAAGTTCTGGGCAATTTCTGCCCAGATGAGGTATTTAGCCCAGTCTGCGGGGTATTTATGACAGTAGATATGGAGGAATTTGCCTAATTCCTGATTAACCCTTTCACATTGTCCATTACTAGTAGGGTGATAACCTGAGGTCAGACTCACATGAACTCCTAAGTGCTCAAAAAAGGCCTTCCACACCCTGGAGGTGAACTGCGAACCCCTATCTGACAAGATGTCCTCCGGTATTCTAAAATGCCTGAAAATGTGTGAGTAAATAGCTTGGGCAGTCTGAAAAGCAGTAGGCAGAGTGGGGAAAGGAATAAATTTAACCCCTCTAGAAAACCAATCAACAACAGTAAGTACAGTAGTGTTTCCCTCGGATACAGGTAAGTCCGTGACAAAATCTACAGCGATGTGTGACCATGGCTGTTCGGGGACTGGTAAGGGCATAAGCTTACCGGCAGGAAGGGTCTTGGGGGTCTTACATTGATCGCAGACAGAACACGAAGCAATGAAAGAGTGAATATCAGACCTCATGGTCTCCCACCAGTAGCGAGAAGAGAGCAATTGTAGAGTACGCATGACACCAGGATGTCCAGAGGACAGGGCAGAGTGGGCCCAGGTTATAAGCCCATCGCGAAACTCTACAGGTACATAAATTTTATCTGGAGGACATTCAGCAGGAGATGGGTTCTGGGAGTTCTGTGTCGAAATCTGGTCATCTAATTCCCAACGGATAACGGCAATCTCAATGGACTGAGGTAGGATACATTGCATCTCAGAACCTTCTGGTGCACTGGAGTACAGAATACCCGGGACAGCGCATCTGCTTTAGTGTTGCGATTACCAGGATGGAAAGAGATGGAGAAGTTGAACCGGGTAAAGCTTTAGACTGGGCTACTGCTATATGGGACACTATATCTGGTACTAGTTATGCGGCCTTTTTGGACATTTTTCGCAGTGTTTTTGATCATTCTCATTGTGGACAATCCTGCGGGGAACTGCTGCATATGCTCTCGAGTTCCGTACTTTGGCTGTGGGAAGCAATTGGAACAACAATGCTCTAGTTACTGTGTTCCATAACGGACTTCAAGTTGCGATACAGAAGGAGCTAGCATGTAGAGACGATAATCTCACCTTAGACCAACTTATCACATTGTCTATTTGCCTGGATCAACTACTTTCACTGCGACCCAAGTCTCCTTCTCCTGCTCCAGTTACTCCTGCTCCTGTGAACATTTCCATTTCCAAGGACCCTGCACCTCATGAACTGGAACCCATGGAGGTGCAACAAACCCGGCTGTCAGTAATGGAACGCCAGCGGCGGATCCGTCTTCATCTCTGCCTGTACTGTGGGGAACCAGGTCACCAGAAGGCTGAGTGTGAGCTCCGACCCCGAGCTTTGAAGGCTCCAGCCCTGGGACAGCGCGTGGGGTGCTCTCCACGTGCTAACGTGGTACGTAACCACTCTAAAACAACCAAATGCTTCATTATAGGTGTTTCGGTTACATGTTTGACCAGTGAATTCTCTATCCCAGCACTGATTGACTCCGGGTCGGAGGGGAACTTCATCTGTGCTGACCTGGTTCATGAGTGGGGTATCCCTGTTCGAGAGCTGCTATGTCCCATATCCATCCACGCCATGGATGGTCACACCGTACTTTCCAGACCCATCTCCCAGCACACTGTTCCCCTCACTATCCAAGCCAGCGCCCTCCATGTGGAAGAAATTCCTCTGTTCGTGCTGCCCAGAACTGCACACCCTCTGATCCTGGGCCTACCCTGGCTGAGGACCCATGATCCAGTTATCTCCTGGAGCTAAGGGGAGATTGCCTCGTGGTCTCCTTACTGTCGCGAACATTGTCTAGTTTTCAATAAACTAGCTGTACAATCCACTTCGGTGGAGAGTCCGGAAGCAGTTGATTCTCTTGTTATTCCGCCTGAGTATACTGAGTATTTAGAGGTCTTTAGTAAATCCAATGCCACGAAACTGCCTCCTCACCGTCCATATGACTGTGCTATTGATCTGGTGGAGGGGGCTACACTTCCTAAAGCACGTGTGTATCCGCTAACGTTGGACAAAGAGAAAGCTATGGAGGACTACGTTAGTGAGGCGCTCGCACAGGGTTTCATCCGTCCATCCAAGTCACCTGTAGGCTCCAGTTACTTCTTTGTTAAGAAGAAGGATGGAGGACTGAGGCCTTGTATCGACTATAGAGGCTTGAATGACATCAGTCACAAATATGCTTATCCGCTCCCTCTCATTCCGGTCGCTCTCGAACAATTTCGAAACGCTGTTTTCTTTACCAAGCTTGACCTCCGTAGTGCATACAATTTGGTCCGCATAAGGGAGGGGGACGAATGGAAGACGGCGTTTACCATCATTAGAGGGCACTATGAGTACTTGGTTATGAGTTACGGCCTTGCCAATGCTCCGTCCATCTTTCAGTCCTTCATGAATTATGTTTTTCGCGACATGTTGGGTAAACACGTAATTGTGTTTATTGATGATATTTTGGTCTACTCCAAGGATCTTCCTTCGCATATTCAACACATTCGTCTCGTACTGAAACGCCTTGCTGAACATAGTTTGTACGCCAAAGCTGAGAAATGCTAGTTCCGTGTAAAAAGGGTCGCCTTTCTTGGCTACGTCATAAGTGCTAACGGGGTGCTTATGGATGACAATAAAGTAGAGGCCGTCACTAGTTGGCCTATACCCCAGACCATAAAGGATTTACAACGTTTCTTAGGATTCACTAACTTTTATAGGCGTTTCATTCGCAACTTCAGTAGCGTTGCTGCTCCTCTTACTGCTCTTACCAAAGGAGCAACTAAAATTCTGAAATGGTCCCCTGAAGCACAGCAGGCCTTTGAAAGGCTTAAGGCTGCTTTCGGGTAAGCTCCTATCCTTAAGCATCCCAATCCTGACCTTCTGTTTACCGTCGAGGTCGATGCATCAGAGACGGGCGTTGGGGCGGTTCTCTCACAACGCAGTGGTTCGCCTCCCAAGCTCTATCCCATAGCTTTCTTCTCTCGCAAGCTTTCGGCAGCAGAAAGTAATTATGGTATTGGTGATAGGGAATTGTTAGCCGTCAAATTAGCCCTAGAAGAGTGGCGACACTGGCTGGAAGGGGCCGCACACCCATTTACCATCCTCACGGATCATAAAAATCTGGAATACCTCAAAACTGCGAAACGCCTGAATCCTCGTCAACATCAAATATTATTATTATTATCATTATTTATTAATAATAATAATAATAATGTTATAATTAATATCATGAAATATTATGATTATAACTGATTTTTTTCATTGTCACGTCTGGTGCGGAAAGTGCTCCCATTCCTCCTACACTCAGCTCTACCTGCGATCTCCAGTCTGAACACTACTCAACCCAGAACGCACCACACAATGACATCACTACTCAACCCAGAACACACCACACAATGACATCACTTCCACACACAATCACGTGACCTCACACCTGACAGTCCAGGGAGCCCCGAGTACTAATGATTAGTGGCAGTATAAAAGGACCATTCTCACGCTAGCCTGTGCCGAGGATTGTTTGGTTATCCTTGCATTTCAAGGTGTTCCTCTCTGATATTCTTTGCTCTGCATATGACCTTGCTTGCCTGTTTGTTACTTCTTGCCTTGCCCCTTGCTATTTGGATTTTCGTGTTTGACCCCTGGACTGTTTCTTGACCACGGTAAGGTTTTGTCTTTGTTGCCCTTGTTTACTGGTGTTTGACTTTGTGGGCCTATACTCCATTCCCTGTTTGGTTATTATAGTAATAAATTATTCAAACTGCATCTTGTGCGTGTCTGAATTCTGGGAGACTATGACAGAATTCTTGGCCCAGGCTAGCGTGAGAATGGTCCTTTTATGCTGCCACTAATCATTAGTACTCAGGGCTCCCTGGACTGTCAGGTTTGAGGTCACGTGATTGTGTGTGGAAGTGATGTCATTGTGTGGTGCGTTCTAGGTTGAGTAGTGATGTCATTGTGTGGTGCGTTCTGGGTTGAGTAGTGTTCAGTGTTCAATTTAATACGGGCAGTTTTGCCATTTAAATGAATGGAAGTGGATGGGCTAATTATCATACTGCAACAGCCAGAAAAGGAACTAAACCTGTAGTGGCTTCATTTTTGAAACACGATGCGCCGTCCATCTTTCATATACAGTCACTGGACCGAACCATAAAATGGAATGTTTGGGCATGTGAACACCCCACAATGTACTTATAGTTCATAGTAACAGTCGGCTGTGTCTGAAAATGGAAATAGCTAGCTGACTTGATGCCTTGCTTCCCACACTGTCTCGTAGGCCAGTTTAACTATGAATGTCTCTGCAACCAAATCATGAAGGCTAAATTACAACCCTTCAGTTCAGACATGACTTCACGTAACTCGCTCACTCCAGGTTACACCAGTAACACTCCTAACACTACATTCTACCAGTCTAACTGCAAGTCAAATGCAAGTTTCTCTGCATTAGACATCTTTAGGATGAGTTGGAGCAGTGTTTCTCAACCCTGTTCAAACTAATCAGCTCATTAACAGACCAATGAGTTCTGTAAGGATAGTGTTAAAGCTAAAACATGCAGGTCAGGGGTGCCTCCAGGACGCAGGTCGAGAAAAACTAAGTTGGACATGTCTGATAATTTGGTGTAAGAGTAAAGGTAGGGTTTGCAGCAATGGAGGAAAGCACCCTTTTAATATACTTGATTTAACTAATTATGTAATCAGTGTATAAATGTATTAAAGAGAAAAGCAGGAGTGACACCTATAAGAGGCCCTCATTTGCATCTGTAAAAACCTCATTTAGTTGCTCATAAATCTGACAATTTATTAAGAATAGTGTATTACATATATCCAAAACTAAGTCAGACTCAGCAGTGATAATGAATTTACCAGTATGTCATGGCGAAGAGGGGTTTACTCTGCTTTGCCACTAGGTGGAGGCTCTTTGATTCAAGCCACACATTAAACATGAGGCAGTGCAGTGTTTAGTATGATTAGACAAGACAGTGCAGTACAGTATCAGCTACAATACAGTCAGTACACATTAGTGGCAGAAAGTAACTTACAAAACAATGCATGTGCAGAACAAGACAATAAGAGAAAGAGAGTAAGGTGTACAGGAATGTGAAATGTGCAAGAAGTGCAGTCCTGAATAGATTAACTGTACAGATGAAACTGTAACAGACACAAGTACGGGGTGTCCAGCATGTGTGGTGACACCCTGCTGAGGAGTACCAAGATAACTGTCTTGCTTACTGTCAAGCGTGGTGGTGTAAGCGTTGGAGATTAAAGGGGGCCAGTGCTGTGGATTTGCCCCCAAAAATCAATTAATAAACAAACAAACAAACAAACAAATAAATAATAGCAACACAGTTCACAATTAAGCAGATATACAATTAATTAGCTTTCTGTTTCACATTGTGACAACAAATGTCACAAACTCACTAATTTCACACACTTTGAAGTTTATCAGGACTGAAGGTGGTAACAGTGACTGATCTAATGTCATTGCTTGTTTTTCTTCGGCTGGGATACAAACAGCTTTTATAGGGATACAGAAAAGCATTAGTGGCTTTTCGGCCTGCTCTGCCATCATATTTCACAATGACAACTTCTGTAGGACCAGACTCATAGCAGCTGTTAGAGGCACTTTCACAATATTGGGTTTTTTTCAGGGAAACGTTCACTTCCGCACACAATGTCAAACAGACTAATTTTATTATATGCAAAGTTATATATTTAAAGCTTTTCAAGATTTAGCTGTAATGTTGATGGTGCGCTCAGAGTTGCCGGCTGGGCACCGGCTCCCCCGTGACCCTATTCAGGAATAAGCGGTACAGAAAATGGACGGATGGATGGATGATGGTGATTTGTAATTGAGCTAAACCTGAATTTAAATATTCTTATATTCAGAGCAACAGTTAAAGTATGAAATATGTCACTTTACATGTAATACTATAAAATCTGACTAACTTTGTATGAAAATGTTTGATATCTATTCATTACTGGTAACTATATTGATAGCTATATAATTATTGATGAAAAAATACAGTCACTGGACAAAATGAGCACCTTGCATGTTTTACATGGTAGTAACTTCAGACTCCTGAAGGAGATGGTGTCACATAAGGATGATGGGGCTGTAAATACCCGTGGGGTGTGCAACAGGATTCATAGATTGGGAAGGATTTTTACGTGCAGTGAATGTCTTATATCATGAGTGTTCTTTCAGAAAAGGGTGTCAGAAGCAACTTTTGTCTGGAAGTGAAGTGATTTCATTCACAGTGCTACATAATGACTTGTCTTGGTAGCAGCAGGAATGAATTTGCTCGGAAGGACTGTACATGTCTGGGGCTTTTAAACATAGAAAGGAAAGGCCAAGTTGGAGCTTAATTGCTCTTTATCTAGAAATGCTTGGTCCAGAAGTCAAAGGTTGTCCAGTTCCAGTGCAACAACTAAAAACAACAATCAACAATGAAGATCATATTCTAGCTTTTCATGAACGTTATCTCAGTGCAACATAATCTCTTCATCTTCTGCATGACATCATCTAGACTCTACACTCTTCATGATAGGCCTTGTTTCTTTGGAGAAGTGATAGAAAAGCTTTGTGAAAAGCCTGGTTGGCCTAGAACCAAGAGTGCAAGCAGGGGGGGGGGGGAGTTCAGTTGGCTTCTGGTGTACATTGCGTCACAAGGAGGAACTGTTTGAATGCGTGTGACCAAGCCGAGAGAGAGAGAGAGAGAGAGAGAGAGAGAGAGAGAGAGAGAGAGAGAGAGAGAGAGATGTACATTTACACAGTTACAGTTATGGAAAACAAAAGCATTGTAAATGTAACTATTTTTCACATTTATCTCACTGAAATATGCATAAATAAAGTACACTAAACTTTACAGTAAACTTTTCAGTAACACTGAGATAAATAACGGATCATGACAGTGATTATCAGCCTACTCAGACTTTAGCAGAGTTCAGTAACATTAATTTGAATAACTGATCAGCACAGTGATTTATCTACTTATGCTTTAGTAGAGCTCAGTACCAATGAGATAAACAACTGATCTGCAAATT